>QUSF01000180.1:147647-240810 GCA_003676055.1 Chloebia gouldiae | reverse complement strand
AGGCAGTTGCTGATTCTTGGGAACTAATGTAACTTTTTGTGTTTAAATGCAAGGGCATTTTCCTCATTTCCAGTTGGTTTTTATGTACCAAGTCTACTGTACAGAGATTTGCAAAAAAAACCGAAAAAAAACCAAACAACTTTTTTTATGACTGATTGTCAGTGACAGTTGATGTCATTAAACCTGTTTGTGTCATTGTAAATTGACATGAAGCCTTGGAAAGCTGGAAGTGGCTAAGGAGTTTTTCCACTCACAGGTAATTAGGCAACTATAACATGAGAACATTGGTAGAGATAAAAGGATGTGGAAAGCAGAATTGTATTTAGGAGGCTTCTTTTCACTCTGTTCAGTATTGAATATTACTTTTTAAGGAAATAACTTCCCTCCATGAATAAAGTGCATGGAGTTGTGCTGGTCGTAACTTTAACAGATGATGGTAGGAAAAGTAATTAGCCTTCAATCAGAAATGGTTACACTGCATGAGGCAGTAGTGCTTTACACTGCATGCACTGTAAATGTAAGTCATTTTAACAGTGCTGGGAATTCACGAAGCTCTGAACTCAGGTTTCCATGTTCTCTCAGGTTTGCGAAATGTTAACTCTTGGGTTGTGGTGCCAGTCAGTTCGTGTGCTGACAGTGGGAATTTGAAGTCACTGAGAAGTCAATGAGCCACTGCACAGGAATGAGATCTATTTCAATTGCTTGGATTCAGTGCAAGTGTCAGGTTACTCTGATTTCATCCCCTGGCTCCGGGGGCTGCACACAGGAATTGTGCAATGGGGTGGCGTAGCACAGACACAGCACCTGCTGGTGCTTCCAGCGGGATGAGATCTTCTCTGAAACAGGATAAGGAGTCTGCTCACCAGTACGACAAGGGATCTACTCTCCAACAGGATAATGGATCTGCTCTCCAGCAGGACAAGGGATCTGCTTTTCTCTAGTACCTGTGGAACACCATCTCAGGGTTCATGGCATTTGGGAGAGCACTCTGAGCACTCTGGTCCTGACTGAAAGCAGAACCTCTGACGGGTCAGCAAGTGGATGTGCACAGAGTTTGGGAGTGAAAAAGACAGACTGGGTGAGAAATGTAGCATCAGTAGTGGTGGCCTTGCTGGATGGTTTTTGTGTCCTAACTTGGAGGGAAATAGGTTTGGGTTTGTTTTGGGTTTTTTTGTTTTTTTGGGGTTTTTTTTTTGTTTTGTTTTTGGTTTTTTTTGGTGGTTTTTTTTTTTTTGCTTTTTTTGTTGGAGATTTTCTGAAGAGTTGCAGGAAAATAAATAGCATTTGTGGGGGAGATAAGGAAAAAAGGTCAAGAAAAATAGGGATAATATTTGCTGGCAGGTAGGAAAGGGAGAAGACTAAGGGACTGTAGAGAGGAAAAGCAGCAGTGAAACAGGGAAACCTTCAAGGGTGAGAGCTGCAGAACTCCAGCTGGACACAGATGACACTGTTAGTGCTGTAAGGCTGATGTAGTTACTCCTGTCTGTCCCAGCAGCTGGGTCACTGCTGCTTTTGTCACTCTGAGGGCATCCCTGTGTGACAGCCCTGTCTTTGCCCCTGCAATCTGCCTCACACAAGAAGATTGAAGAGAGGGGTCCTAACCTGGAAGATATGGATGGCACTTTTCTGTTATTGAATATGGAATATTCATATTTTTTATGATAGCTTTTGTAACAAATTGCCTAGAAAACTTGTGATCCCAAGAGGGTTTATACTGGCTTTTGTCAGATAGCCAATCTTTCACTATAATGTGGTTGCAGCACATTTTACTTGAGCTTATAAACAAACAACTCTTCCCTAAAAGCAGCCTTGCCAATACACTCTGTTGGTGGTCCTAACGCTTTCTGAATGGAGTGCAGCTCCCATCTCTTGTCCCACAGCTCTGGAGCTTCTCCTGCCTGGCAACTTCAGCCTTTGTGCTGCTGTTACAGAAAAACCTTTTCCCATGACTTTGTGCTGAACATCATAGCCACAGGGACAGTTAGACCTCAGAAAGCTTTATCTATGGGAAGGAGTGGAAAATACTTCAAATCAAAATGCATCTTAGATACCTGCAGCTTATGCTGATTGGGTCAGTGGCTTTCCAGAACATTAATGTGTTGAAAATGTTGAGATTTTACTCCAAATTGTTATAAGGAGAAACCTATCTGATGTTAGAAGGGTTTCAGGGTTTTGTTTTGGTTTGCAGACACAGCTGATACGCTGTTATTACTGTTTTTACCTCACCTTCCCTCCACCCCTCTTCTTTCTCCTTGCACATTTACAGAGTGGCAGAGAAGTCAGATTGTGACCTGTATTTCCAGCTCTGTAGTGGAGGGGAGCACACCCTCACCTCTCCCCACTGTATGGCTCTGTTCCATGTGAAGGCTGATGTCTTGCAGTGATGGAGAAGCAGCTGACAGCTCGCCACCAGTGTTTGCTGTGTTTGCTGGCTGGGAGAAGCAGAAAGTTCAAAGCTGACCCTCTCCCCTGATGAGGAAAGATGCCTTCCTTGCAGGGAGGGGTCTGGCTGGTGCCCAGCCCCTGCCCAGAATGCGCTGTCCTGTCCCGTGGCATCCCACAGATTGCTCCCAGTCCTTCCCACTGGGCTCTGGGCAGTTCAGGGGTGATGAGGGAGGGGAGGGTGGGACAGGGACAGCCCGTGGTGCCAGAGCTCACGTCTGCAGCACAGCAGTCTCACCCCTGAAGTCTCAAAGGGTTTGAGCTTTTCTGATGTAAGAGAGGATTTCCCCTCACAGGGGTTGGATATTGAGATGAGGCTTAGTGGGTTTAAACGTGACCTGGAGCCTGGCCCAGGTAAGGAGGCTGCTTCCCAGAGAAACTCGCATACCTTCCTGCCTCCTGGTCCCATTTGAGATGTGCAGGATGTGCTGCTGAGTTTGTCAGAGCCTGTTCTCAGGACAAGAGGACTTTTGGGAGGTTAATAGGAAGAAATTGCATCTGTGAGGAAAATGAGGGGATGCCACTGGCACTTTACTGAGATCTATAGGTTTGCTTGTCAGTGCTCCCTGGTGTTGTGTTTTGCTTTTAAAGATCCATTTCACATCCATTTGTTGTTGCAGACACAGCAGAGAAAGGTGTAACTGCTGAACCCAAATAAAAACAAAATAGATTTCAGCAGCAAGAAGACAAAATTGTAATAATTGCTGGAGAGAGCAAATAGTATGCAGGGTGCTGCTTCTATGGAGTAGTTTATAACAGACCTGTTTCTATATGAAAGACCTGTTTGTTGTTATTGAATTAAATTCTGAGAAAAATGTGAAGTATTGTGGTCTTCCTCAATGTTGTACTTGTGTGTGTGGGTGTGCACAACTTGATGGTGCTCCAAACCCTCTCAGGCACCCAGAGCCCAGTGTTCCAACCACTTCTATCCCTTCTCCTGGCTGATGACTCAGCAAGTTACTGTCTTTTCCAGCAATGTCCAGGTTTGTTGGCTTTAAGTATCCAGACACTTTGTTCTTTTCTTATTGCTGCGTCACTACGAAGGCCCTCATATGGATCGTATTTTCAGCAGCCTCTGGGCAGCACTAAGGCTTTACTCTCATCATGAGCTGTTAGCACCCTGAACTAGAAATCTGGGTAAAAACCTTCAAAATTCAACGATCCCAATATTTTGATCATTCACTTATAATTTGCACAAGTGCTGTGTAGGAATGGATGTTGCTTTCCCAGCATGTGGTTGAATATTGAAAAAGAGAGAAACTGAGAAGTGCACTCTACTTATTTACACACAAGTAATGAAGACTGGGTTTTTTGGAAAAGCATTGATGAAGTGGTATGTGAAGTTCTGCCTCTTTCAGTATTTTGTTTTACTCTGTTTTAGGTGTCTTCTGCAGAAAGTAATTGTAATGACTCTTTGTGGGAGAAATGAAGACTCCTCCACGGTTCATTAGAATTTGCTGCCTTATCCCAAATGCTCCAAAACACATTTAAATCACATAGTTGGAGCTGTTCACAAGTCAGTGCCTTTTCTCTCTCTTCATCTCTGATTCCAATCTGGACTGTGACTGGGAATGTAAATTCCTTTACAAGTGGCTGCAGCCTGTGTTGTCCAAGTAGGAAGTGTGAGCCAGAGTGCACTGCAGGAGATAGAGCTGCAGCTGGGGTTTAGCTTGTGCCTGTTTTAGGTTGTGCATGTGGGGTGTGGAACCTGCCCCAGAGGACATTTGTCTGCCTCTGGCTGCTCAGGAGCAGCCGGAAGAATCTGAGCAGAGCCTGATGCCAGCTCTGTCCTTGCAGCTGTGGTTGTGCTCGCTGCAGTGGTGGGTACACAGGAGAGGGAGAGGAACTGGAACTGTCCCTGCAGCTCAAAGAGTTTCTGTAGAGACAGATTCAGACTGAAATGTTAATCTGTCCACAACAGCCTCCTGACTGTTTCATACTTTGTGCATGCAGCTGTTGCTTGTTGGCTGTTCCCTTCAGGAATCACTGTCTCACCCATTCTTGCTGTGCCTCGGCAGGACTGGGGTCAGCAGAGGCCTCCAGCACGTGCCTGAGCTCCATCAGTGCTGCTGGACTATGGACTATTCTAAGTATTAATATGTTTATATTTACTCTGTGTATAAACAACCCCAGGCTGAATTGGACTTGCTCAGCCTGAAGAAAAGGAGGCTCAGGAAGAACGTTCTGTTTCTCCACAGTTCCCTGACAGGAGGGGTTGGGCTCTGCTCCCAGAGAACAAGGGACAGGACAAGGGGAAATGGCCTCAAGCTGTGCCAGGGTGGTTTGGATTGGATATTAGGGGAAAGTTTCTTAATGGAAACCGTTGTCAAGCATTGGAAAAGGCTGCCCAGGCCAATGGTGGAGTCCCCATCTGTGGTAGTATTCCAAAACAGGTGTGGATGCAGCACATGGGACATGGTTTAGTAGTGGTGGTGGTCCTGGCCTGATGGTTGGACTTGATCTCACGTATTTTCCACAGAAACTTTAAGGATTATGTGATTCTGCATTCAAGGGATTTGTGCTTGAATTTTTACTAAAGGAGCAGGCGGTGCCTGTAGGCTTCCATGGGCATGGGGTCGAACCCCAGCTTTAGGTGAAAACAGCCACTCCTGCCATAGTTTTCAATTATTTTCAAGTGTTACCTGTTTGAAGTTGACTTCAGTAGCAGAGCTGGCAGGTGTTACAGGAGTGTCATTTATCCTGATGAACACATAAGTGAGTGACTTGCTACTTTTAATTAGGAACATAGAACTGAAACAAATTGTAGGCATTTTGTGTGTGATCTGAGTGGTGTAGATTTTTGACAGGGAGGAAAGACTTAGGGAATTGAACAGTTCATGTGAATGTGTTTCTCTTGGTGTGTTAGGGGGTTAAACTGAGCTGCACCCTGGACAGTCTGAGCTGGAGGCAAATTCTGAAGGGGGAATGAGCAAAATGATCCACCTAATCCCTGCTGTGTGAATCCACAGTAACAGCATCAAACAAGGTGCTTCATTTAGAAGTTAAAAACTCTATTTGCCTAATTTCTACCCCAAACCATTGCTTTCTTAGGGAACTAAACCCCCTTCCTTCCAAATATCTGTGGTTCTGAGGCATGCTGCATGGCAAAGGAGAGATTTCCTGCTGTGCTTCCTGCTAGGGCTGCTAAATTCCCCTGGAACAATCTAAACATCATTATCAGCCCATTCAAATTAGTATTTCCTCCTACTTCTGTAAGGGATAAAAGGAGGCTTGTTTCGTTGCTGTTGATTTAAGTGTCCCACTGAAATTCCTTTACAATAGCTGCTCTGGCACTGGGTGCATCCCGGAGAGTTTAAAACTCCTTGGGTTTACTGGATCAAGGCAGAACTGGGAGCCATCAGCTCTTCCAGCCTGTCATTAATCCAGGAAATGCCCTCGGCCACAATCAATACTGCTGAAATTCTTGCCCAAACCCTGATTACAAACTTCATAAAGGAAAGCCTGAGGAAATGAGAAATCTCTTCAGAACATCATCATAAAGTAAAAGAACAATGTAATTTATGATTATAAACCTGACAAGGACTAGCAAGGAATCCTGGAGGGTTCCCAGATAAGGAGATGGAGCTTTACAACAACTCTTCTGTTTAGTTTAAGCATCCCTGCTCACTAGTTAGAAACTTAATGAAACTCAGAGGTTTCCTTCCTCTGCTATTCAGAATCCTTTTGTCAGTAGTCCTCAGCCAAAGAGAGCTGGAGGGCACATTACTTTGTCAGGAGCACTCCTGGGGCTGTTCAGGCCACTGACTGCTGCTGTCATGTTTCCTCTCTGTTCTTACCTTCTCCAGGTGTACAGGCTCCTGCTGTGGCTGATAGCTGTGCTGAGCAATGTGGCAGAGCAAACAAGCTGAGACCAGCAGCTGAGCTGAGTCAGGAGGTGAATCTGCCCCGTGTTTTCAGTCATGTTCTGAACAGAGATGAACACTCAGTTCACTCCTCTAATGAATTTTGCAGTTTTTCTACTTTGGGTAAATTGCTAATGAGGAAAATAAAAATTTTGGCATTCCCCTCCCCACCCTGAACTGATTTGAGATTTTCTCTGTGAACAGTTTTTGAGTGAGTTCTCCTGGAGGCTGTGTATTTTTAGCCTGTGCTGCATGTTTTGAACTGGTGGAAGCAGACTGAGCACTGGGCAGGTGCTGGGGATTTTCTTTTCAGTTGCCAGTGTTACAAAACTCAAAATCCTGAAGGCTCACAACAGCAGCCTGAAGGATGTTTGTCCTTTGGGGTCTTCTTCATAGAGTATCCATGAGCAGTTCCCTATCCTCTGTTAGCCCTGCCAGGGTGTACACAGTGCAGTCTGTGCCCCAGCAAATCAGATATAAATGTACAATCCTCCTTCAGACTTTAAACAAAAATACAATTTCCATGTGCTTGATGTGAGAATGAATAATATTATTTATATGGATTGCATGATTAAAGTGTGTGTAGTGGTTTTAGGCAATTGGGCTCTAAAATGGCACAGTAACTTGGCTTGTCCTTGATCAACACTCCCAGTCCAAAACAAGGACCTTTTTCACTGCTAAACTTTTAAAATTTAAAGCAGAAATGTGTCTTAATGGCTGTCCCTAACACTGCAGTGTGTGGGTGTGAATGGGTAATGGTGAAATTAATGCATTTTTTTTCTGTAGATAAACACTCAGATGTAAGGGGAGTATATAAGCTAAATGAAGGTCTTACACACACATCTATTTGCTTCTTTATGTTTGTTTGCCTTTATATTTTTTAAGAAGAAGGAATATTAGTTTTATAATTTAGTTACCATTACAACCTCAGCGCAGGTTGTAATTGGTTAAGAACATGCTGGAAGTGCTTGGCTCACTCAGTGTTTGAATTGCAGCAGATTTAGTGATCCTGCCTAATTTTCCCAAGTGCTCTGACAGGCAGTCCCTGACTACATTCCCTGATAAACACTATTCCTCCGAATTTTAACTTTAAAATTAAACAGGGCTGGTGGAAATGCTTTGAAGAAAGGAGCCTACCTAGCCACAAAAAGGATCATGCAAAGAGCTTGCTCTTCCCAAGATAAAATTCTTCAGACAGGAATTACAACGATAATCGGAACCAGGCTTTCCAAAGCCTCAGCTCTTTTGAAAGTTAATAGCCAGCATAAATATACTCTGTGCAGTATCTGGGGAAGGAGGGTTGAGGGGGAAAATGCAGCCAAGACTGGGCTGAAGAGCAAGAAACATTCTGCCTGCTCTGAGTTATTATTGTAACTGGTGGAAGGATGATTGTGCATGAACAGTTCTACTTCAAACTCTGCAGCAGAAAGATACAGCAAAATGAGACACATTTTGAAATTTCAGGAAGAAGAATTGCTTGGCTTTGTAGCTGGTGAAAAGGGTTAAAGAATTTATTTAGTTGTTTCCTCTCCCCCCCCGCCTTCTTTCAACCTGGATCTAATAAAGGATGCTGTCATGGAAACCTTAAAAAACAAACATCGTCTAAATTATCTGGCCTCTGCCACAGGTAATACAAGTTTTGACTTATAAGGATTATCCAGAACTAAAGCCAGAGGGAGTATAAGGTTACTATTCATTCACACTTTGAACAAAATCTGCCAAACAAGCCTGGCTGAGGCTATGTTGATGTATGTCTCCACTGTGTGCTGCACACTAAAATGAACATTCAGCTTGGGTTATTCAGTTTTTCATTGTGCCTTGGGGCAGACACAGCTCTCTATGTTTTACCAAGCCAGCCAGCATAAGGAATTTATGAAAAAAGAATAATGTAGGAAACAGAATGTTTTCAGGTTGAAATAGAAAGCAGATGCTTCCCACAGAGTGAAAGCAATATAACAGGAACTTGTCCTGGATGAGTGGTGGGATGGATTCCCAAAGAGACGTGGGTGCCTTCAGAAGATGGAGGAGAGCACAGAAAAACACTTTGCTGCATGAGGTTTAAAATGAAGGCAGGTTGCTCCAAGTGTGATGGACCTCCCTTACGCTGCTGTGGTGATGGCCTGGCAGGCAGGAATTGAAGAGGGTGGTGGAAAAGGATTAGGCACTGAACTGAATCCATGAGGTGTGTGCTGAATGCTCAGCTCGACCTGTGTTTCTCTTGCAATCTGCTTTTCTATCATTTCCAAGGAGAGAAGCCTCAAAGACTGAGGAGAGCATGTGGGTTAATGCCCCATCTCAAGCAGTGAGCTAACTGTAGTTTGGTCATGGAAACACTCCAGCACTGCCCTCATTTCGGGGAGATTTAGAGTTAGACATATCCTGAACACTGAGGCACTTGGAAGAGCCTGCAGGAACCTGCACAGAGTAAAACCCTCTGCTCATTTATCTGGGAACAGGTCCTGGGAGAGTTTAACCAGCCCCAGTGACGTAAGTGGTAGCTCATTTGGAGTGAAAGCATTTGGCTTTGGGGCTGTGCTGTCATTCTCCCCTCCCCTGTCTTTGCCAAGATTAATGTTCTTCTTCTCTTTACCTTACTCATTAAAACGTCTTCCCAGCCATCCCAGATGAACCAAGTTGAGAACATGTTACAGTGCCCACCTAGATTGTGAAATTCAAGGAGGGAGTTTAATAAAGCCTCTCAGGCTGTTGATAAGATAGGAAATGACAACCTGTTAAGGGGTAAAGCTACACATACTTTGTTCTTTATTTATTTATTTATTAGAGTTTTAAATAGTAAAGAGATTGGAGCAGAAAAAAAGACCCACTGCAAACTGTTATTTTTCAGTATTTTAAGAACTCTCCCAAGTTGTTCTGTGAGTTTTTTTGTCATTATTTTTCATAATATATTATTTTATGTTGTCAGGCAGGTACTTGATAAGGAAGTACAACTTATTTTTCTCCAGTGTGACCAAACAGTTCTTACTAAGTGTGTGCTGGGTGCAAGTGTAAAGACTGTGGGTTTGGGGAAGATAAACTACTTTCTTCAGGTGTAGGAATGGAATAGGAAGTTCCATCATAACTGCAAGAGCTCAGCTCAGTTTTGAGAGTATGACCTTTTCCTCTCTCACACGTGAGTGCTGATCCAGCAATTAACAGCTGGAATTAAAGCCAGCAGTGAAGAGATGTAGGTGCCTGGGGCTGGCAGTGCCCTGCCTGATACCCTGATCCTCCTGGTGATCCATGCATTGCTCTGGCTTTCCCTGGCTTATAGATAATTGGTTTTGGTGTTAATAACAGTTTTGAACTTCACCTCTGCCTGAAGTCAAGTGATTCTGTCCAGGCCCCTGCACTGTGTCTGCCTTACTTGGGTCTGTCTATAGTTGAAGTTGCTATCTGAGACTCGTTAATGTCATGACTCCTGGAGTGATTTTAGTGGAAAGGGAGATAATTGTCCACTCGTGCCTGGGAGGCTTGGGTGGGTGGTTGGTGTGATGGGTCAGTCCTTGCTGCTCCCATCGTGTGAGGAGCACAGAACAGTTTGTGTGCAAGGGGATTTAAAGCCCATCCTGTCCCATCCCTGACCTGGGCAGGGACACCTTCTTCTGTCCCAGATTGCTCCAAGCCCCATCCACCTTGGCCTTGGGCACTGCCAGGGATCCAGGGACAGCCACAGCTGCTCTGGGCATCCTGTGCCAGGGTTTTACCAGGCTCATGAGGAAGTGCTGATGTCTTAAGATTTGTCTGTCTTTCTACTGAGACAAAAGAACCACTTGGAACAGAATGATGGATAAAGCTGCTGACAGCTCAGTCAGGAGTGCTGGCTCCAAGAACGGGCATTTGCATAACAAGAGTTATTCAGTCGATGCAAATGCTCTGCAGAGGTGCAGACCCGAAGTGGGAATGGGAGGAAGCAAATTGGAGGTGTTAAAGGTGTGAAATGATCTGATTGGAAATTCAGGTGAAGCTGAAATCAGGGAAACTATAGTATCAAAAAAGCTCTAGCAAGAAACTGAGATAGTCTATCACTTCTTGACCTTCTAGAGCTGGCTGATGATTTATCACTCTGGAAACATAATTTGTCAACACTGGGAGGGGAAAAGGGGAGGAAAGTTTGTGAAAATCCACTTTGTCTCCATTGCTGCTCTAACAAACGTTCACTGTGCTCTAATGGTTCACTGTGACAGTGGGAGGAAATAATTTAGTAGCCTTTAACTGTGTGTTTTTCTCAGTTTGAGTTTCAGCTAAACTTTGTACCTCAACATCCACCCACAGGAGATTTTTGTAGCTGAAAATTGAAATTCTTAGCATGTAAAAGCTGTGTGGATATCATGTGACCATGGAAAACCTGCATGTGTCCCTGGGTCAGCTTGTGACCATCCTGCTGCTGCTCAGGGTTCGATCGGGCACTGAGAAAACTTCAAAGCACAGGCAGGGAAGAGTTAAAATTCTCTGAGGGAAAAGTGTTTTTCAAAATATTTGAATTAACTTCTAAGTGTCTTTAAAAGACAATACACCAGTTTTTGGGATTAGGCCAAAATGTTCTGTAGTTCATATCTTCAGACTGATGCAGAGGGATAATTGCAGGAGGTGAGTTTCTGAATTGCAAACAAGTGAAGAAAGTGCTGCTCTGCTGCTGCTTTCTGGCGCAGCCTGATGTAAATTACTTTTCCTTAGTGAAGATACCTATAAGGAGCAAATTATCTATTAGCAGGTGGGTTTTGAAATTATTTTATCAGATTCACACATTATATTAAAAAAACCACCCAGGATTACAGGGTTCTCGAACAAAATTACTTGGTTTTCCATAAGCAGATGCAAATCTGCTCCTAAATCTGCTAATATCATGGAAGTCCCAAATAAACAAAGCTCTGTTTGAATGTTTTTGTGTTTCAAAGTCTGTTACACACAGAGCTGAAAATCTCTATCCACCATAGAAGCTCTGTGATTCCCAGTCCTGTGTATGTATTTAGTTGTGTATATTTGTTCTTCCTAATGGAGAATTAAAATATCATAAATCCATGCTAATGTCTGTGAGTCCTATTATGAGTTATTCCAGCTTCTTTTAAATTCCTGATGAAGATAAAATGCAGTAGTTTGTTTATTTTATGATAACTTCATTCTGGGTTTAATTATTCATAAGATCACAACAAAAGGCAATATATTTTGTGTGAAAAATGCCAATCACTTGGTTTTTAAAATTATTAAAAGTTTAATAATAATAAAATGGTTATAAAAATAATAATACAATTAGAGTAATAAAGCTTAGAGTTAGGACAATTACAAGACAATAAAAAGCAAAGAATTATGGATGTCAGGATGCTCTCGGACACTAAGTCACGAAAAGCATAACTTGTGAACAAAGGAATCACCCTTAAAACAATACACTTGTTGCATATTCATACATCCTTCATGGTTATGCATACATTCTATTCTAAACAAGAAACTTGGTCTGTTGTATGTCAACTGTTTCCTCTACTTCCCCCTTTGACGTCTTCAAGGCTGAGCCAGGCCTTGAAGAAATTTGCTTCTTCTGATAAGAAGCCATAAATTCCTCTCCTTTAGAAGATTTAGGTGTTTCTCGAAGCGAGTATCTCGCTCCTAAAAGAGAAAACTTCCCCCACATACATAGTGTCTATTTTAACATTATGTTGTAACCTAAAACTACATTTAACACACTACGTAAGAGAATTAATACAGCATAACTTTCTAACATTACACATATAATATTCATTGTAATATTTGCAAAAAGCCAATCAGAAAATATGCATTTTCCACATTTTGCAAATATGACTGTGTAATAGTATGGCACTTCAGTAGAGCAATCTGATATTGAATCTTCAGTGAGGAATGAGTAACTTGCTTTTAGTTGAATTATAAATCATGTAAATTACTGTAATATAGATAGTTAAATTCTGCTCTATTTTCATGTTCCAGCAAGAGCAAAAAATGTATTTGAGCACTTGGTAAAATGAATGAAGTTTCCACCAAGGGAGTGAATTATAACTATGTTAAAATTTCACTGTTCTATAGCAATGTGTTGTAATTGTCTGGTACTGGATATATTTCCTTCCAGTTTAACTGCATAGATCAAACCTCCAATGTCACAGGGCAACTCTTACACCTAATACAGCTCTAGGAGTCAAGGATATTTTAAGATTGTTAATGTGCTGTATAAAATGAAAGCATTGCATAGCCTGGGGGCAATGTTGTGGTGCCACTGCCCTGGTGTGTGAGCAGGAGCTGGGCAGGGTAGCAGGACACAAATGGCTTTGATCATTAACCCCCTGCACCTGCCGGTCTGGTTTGGGCTGTTCCTCCCGGAAGACTTGAAGAGAACAAAGTTCCCCAGGTCTATGCAGTAGGTGTAGAGGATCAGCAAAATCCTATTTCACTGCAACCTGCACATTTACATCTTCAGTGCAACTCCGCAAAATAAAATGTGGGAGCTAGAGCAGCATTCTCCATGTCCACCTCTCTTACTACATCTTAGTGCCAGTGTTCCACAGTCAGAGTTATGCTCCTTTTCACTGTATTTTTAGGCCAGCTGAACCATGCAAGGCTGGGGCACTCTATGCTAACCCAGCCTGTGTAGTGAGGGCACTGTTACAGCAGCATAATGACTAAATCAACTTACACCAAGTTGACTTTTCAAGGATTTTGCTCAGAGTTGTCAAATATGGGATGTTCTCCGAACCATTTATGTAATCTATAGCATTTAAAACTCTTAATTTCCTTCTGCTGTTCCTCCCCAAAAGACATCACCAGGTAATGGATTATGTCAAGATGTTTCTGGTATCAGTTGTCTCTTTCTTTTTTTTTTTTTCCTTATAACCAAACCAAATGTGGAAAGAAAGGGAAAAACCTCACCCTGAACTATCGTTATTTTAAAGATCTTCTCAATTAAGAGGCAGAGTTAAACCAAATCCATTTCATACAAAAGAATCTAAAAAATTCTGTGTGTATGCTTCGTACAGGTTCCACAAAGGAGTTGATTGAGAGCTGCTGTGGAGCTGGCCAGCAGTGGGCTATAGACAACGGGGAGTGCACAGAAATCCCTGTAAGTGGCATGGATGGTGATATTTGCAGGTACGTAAGGTAAAATGGAACATTTTCGGTTAGCATAAAGAGTAGCCCTTGAAGAGAAATCAAATGTACTTCATGGGATGTCCAGGAGACTGGAAGCTGTGTCATTCATTGTCTGAATTATTTGTATACTGGCAATACTCATGGCTAACTAGAAGCCAAGATTTCTCCCCTATTTGCCCAAAAATCTAAACAAAAGCTTTTTAAGCTTTCTTTTTGTCTCTCCCATAAGCAGAGCACAGATTTCTGTGTTCCATTTTCTGCCCATCTGCAGAGTTGTAGTTAAATGGGAGGGCAGAGCTTGGCAAGTTCCGAGTGGAGTAATTATCCGTGTCATTAAGGGATGTGTTTATTGCTCTGTGAGTGGTCCCTGGTTCTGCTGGAGGGGGCACCACACCCTGTCCTGCTGCTGGTGTCAGCAGCACCTGGTCTGAGCGGGAGCCAGGTTCCCTTTGCACAGCAGGAGGACAGGGATGGATGCAGGGTAGCCTGGATCAGCACCCCACGAGCTGCAGTTCATCCCATTCCCTGCCAAAAGCCCGGAGCGGCCCTTGCAGAGGGATGGAGACAAAGTCACTCCAGACTCACATTCTCGAAGACTGATCCCATCATTTTGAGCATTGAAAAACTTCAGCATAATCCCTTTTATCAAATTTAGTATCATTGCACCTTTCTGAAGTTACTGGGAGATTGAAATCCTCCCCGCTGAGATCTGGCATGACATCACTGACACACGTACCAACTGTCTGTGTAGTAAGGGCAGATGAAAAATTCCAACCTCAGCCTAAGTAGGTGCAAATCCAGTACATTAATGAATTGCACCTGCACATCTGAGGCTGGTTGTAGATGAAAAAGCCAGATCCTAAATGTTTCAGTCCCTGTGAGCCTACTGGGATTAAAGCGAGTAAGAGATCAGGGGTTCAATTGTCTTACTTGTACAATTTCAGTTGTGTCCCTGTTTTAAAGATTTAAGCCTGCCTATGAATATTATGTCTAAAGAAAACATTTTATGTAAAAAAGTATTCAAGTATGTGGCCTCAGAGCCTGGAAAGCAAGGACAAAATCTTGCTGCTGCCACTGGGAGCTGTGCCAGTGAGCAGGAGCTGATGACCCTTCCCCTCTCCAGCCCCAGGGCACTGCCTGTGCTGGAACCCTGCAATTCCTGCAGCTACCAGGAGTCTGCTCCAGCTCAACTCACTACCTAAAGATCGTAAAATCCCAGTCGGTTTGGGCTGGAAGGACCT
Source organism: Chloebia gouldiae (assembly GCA_003676055.1). Classification (NCBI taxonomy): domain Eukaryota; kingdom Metazoa; phylum Chordata; class Aves; order Passeriformes; family Passeridae; genus Chloebia; species Chloebia gouldiae. The sequence goes on along the minus strand of QUSF01000180.1, from coordinate 226,178 downwards.
GAAAGCTCATCCCACTCCACCCTCTGCCATGGGCAGGAACACCTTCCACTAATCCAGGCTGCTCTAAGCCCTGTCCAGCCTGGCCTTGGATGCTTCCAGAGATCCAGGGGATAGATAGGAAGTAGATACTCATTAAAAAAATGAGTTCCTCTTCTGCTAGGATAGTTTTCTGCGCATGTTTAGGTGTTAGGAGTGGAGTAGTTGTGGTGGCACTGGGACATTTCCAGGGAGTGTCGGAGAGCCATGCCGGTGGGAGGTAACAGTGGTGGCCTGGCCCTTGCAGGATTGCCCAGAAGCAGTGCTGCGTCTCCACGGTGAGGGAGAACAGCTGCCTGGCCGGGATGGTTGCCGCCAAGGAGGGGGACGCATGTGGCCCTGAGGACAGCGACCCCTGCACGGGCTCGTCCTACAAGGTGAGTTCTGGTGCTTCTGGGGTGTGGGAGGTGTTCTCCTGCCTGCCTTCCGCAGGCATCTGTTCCTGCATTCCTGTGGGCCATGGAAAAGATGAACTTGCAGGAATGTGGCAGTGAGATGGTGCCATTTGCATTTCAGTTTGCAGCTATTTTTAAAACTTTGCACTAATGCTGTTTTGAATTGATTTCCATCTCCATTTTGGAGACCTAACTGGCTGTATTGCTTCTGCTTCCTCGTTTTGGAAGTAGCTGAAAAGTCCATTTTAGTTTTTATATCTGTAGTGTAGAAGGATTTAGAAAATAATGGGGCAGAACTTAATTGAAGATATAATGTGAAACCCATTACTGGGTGCTTTGCTTGCCTCCAGTGTTGAATTGTTGCCCCCCTTCCCAGTTCTGCACAATGCTGGACTAGAGGAACAAGCATTTAGATGATGATGGAAGCTTTTGTTCATAAATAAAGGCAAACCATTAATGGACAGCACAAATCACAAATCCTGAGCCACAGCCTCTGCTTAGATAAATGAGATTTACTTTATGAGAACCAGTGGAGCCAAACCAATTTAAACCAGTTTGAAGATTCAGCAGCTCGCTTGTCCTGTTTTCACCAGAACAGTGCTTTTCAGAATTCATTTCCCTCTGATCATAATTTACATAGCTATAGCTCAGTTTAAGTGCAGCTTCCCTGGGCGCAGCAGGAACCTGATTAGTTCTGTCTGTTCTTTTATATCGCAGATTCTCACAGATAATTGTTCACTGGAAAAGCAGAGAATGTGGACATCCACTGCAGGGTTTAAGGGTTAATTAGCTGTGCTGGTTTGTCATCTTTAGAACCACTGCTGATTTGGGTCCGAAGTCTGTCATTAGAGTAAAAGGAGAATTTGTGCATTCAGGAGAAGACATTAATATGTCTGAAATGTGACAGAATTGTTATGCTTAGGTTTTCAGCAGGGGTTGTTTGCATGCCGGGCAGAGCTAGGCTGAGGAGTCAGCCTGATTACACATGCCATTCCTCAGGCAGAGGTGGGGAAGGAGAACTCGATCATTCCTGGCTGAGCTGAAACCAGTGACAAAATACTCTCGTGGAAAGGTTCCTCATGCCAGTTCCAATGGGATTTTTCCTTTAAGATAAACCATCTGAGGCAGTAAAATAACTGAACAGCTTTGCTCACCTATTTAGCTTGTTTAGCTCTTGAGTCATTGCTACTCTTGAGTCTTGAGTCATTTTCAAGCTACTACTTGAAAAAAAAATCAGTAAATACTGAGACTGTTGAGACTTCATATTACTTTAGCATTACAGTATGTACTGCTGTAATACAAAATAATCCTACTTTGTACTGCTTTCTAATGCTTTGTTTTCCAAGAAAGGTTTTCTAATTTTATTATGGTTAAACATTGTTTCAGAGGGAATCTGGCAGAAGATGCTGACAGTCCATAGTGGTGTTTTCACTGATCTCTGTCTGCTCCTAGTAAATGCTGTGGCATAAATCAAAAAAGTTTGTCTGGAATGTGGAAAGATTCATTAATTGCTTCAAAACCAAGCCAGATATTTACACTGTCTTGCCAAAAGCCAGGGTTTTTTCTCTAGGTTACAAACATTTGTAGGTCTTCAGGCATTTTAGATGTTTTCACTTCTTGCTTCAAGGTGAATGTGGCAGTGCTGGTTTTTCAGATCCAGGAGTTCAGCCTGTGCTAAATCAACCTAATCATAGGGTGCTTTAGTTATTATTTACTCTTAACCGAAAAAGCGCAGGCTTAGGGATTTTTCCTAGTGGTTGGAGACTCCACCAGGGTAAATCCAATTATGCAGGATTCCAGCTAAGATAGTTTTGGGGCAAATGCAGAAAGCTGTGAACCAAAGAATGGTCCTCCAGGTGGGTTTCTCAATTTCAAGGTAAAAATAGCCATATTTGCTACTAAATCAGTTGTAGAATTCCTGGGAAAATCAAAAAGCAGCTAACAGAAGGTTGAGTCAATCAGATTTTTGCATTTTAGAAGGAATTTTTCAGGGAACAAGTTTTTCCACTGGAAAATGAGACAGTTTTGTTCACCTGGAAAATATGTGAGGCCAAAGATGCATGACCGATTTAATACTCTCTGTCATGCCTGCACATGGGATAAATTGTGACTCAAACTATGACTGAAAGAAACCAGGGCCTTCAAGGCAAATATTGCATATTTTACAGTATTTCAGTAAAAACATGTATTATCTTGAACTTCTATTTTGCATATTGAAGGTGACAAATCTGAGCTAAAACAACAAGAACAAAAAAGGCAGAAACCACAATTTATTTTCATAAAATTTGAATTTGAGGGTTCTAGATTTGGGGAGGATGGCAAGAGGAATTTTCCCTTTTCTAGCATGGCTGCAATTCATTATTGCTAGGGTTTTGTTGGTTTTTTGTTGTTTTGGTTTTTTTTTTAATATTCTTTTGAAAATATAATTTAGCCTATTTAGTGTGCAAAATAATTCATCCTCTTCAAGGCCCGTAGTGTAGATTTTTCACAAATTAATTTGGGCATGTGAAGGGAGCTCCTTATGGCTGTGCATATTTGCAGATGTGAGTAATGTCTGCTGTTTGTGGTGTTTGGGGATTTCTCAGATTAGGAAGCAGGGCCATAAAATGTGAGCTGCAGCCATCAGTGCTGGCTGAACATGCCAGGCTGAGTACTGAGTGTGAAGTGCTCACAAAACCCCAGTGCTGTCCCGAAAAAAGGGGCTCAGCAGAAGAGTTTCTGAGCATTGAGCTGGCAGTGGATGCATCTCCCTGGAGAAGACAGGCTCTGTTTTGATGGGAATACCCACCTAGAATTTCTAATGGTGAAAAGTGATCCCTCTCCATTTCCACACTCCTTTCAACACTGCCTCTCTTAGTGGCTTGCCCAGCTCAGGGATCTCCCTCCTGGGAACTGCTCTGTCCATGAAGCTCCTGCTGCCAGCTCTAATCCTGCCCTTCATTTCCTGTGTCTGACCCCTTTTCACAGGCTGAATGTTTGAACTGGCTGGAGTCTCCTCTCTGGGTTCAGAGGGGCTGTTCCAGTGTGACTGCAGACTCTTAAGTGAGTGGGTGACTATCAAAGGAGTTGCAGAGGGAAAGAAACTCCACTTTTCTGTCAGTGACACATGTTATTTATAGCTAAAATACATGAACAAATAAATAAATAAATTAGGGGTAAGAGGACACCTAAATTCAAATCCACAAAGGCATCTCCAGCTCAGTTGTGACCCCTGTGGTCTCTGCAGCAGACACAGCTCCTCAGCTTCCCTTCTTGGTTAGGTATCCACTGTGCATCCACAGCATGGACTTTTTGAGTTTGGTATCATTTATCTGATGCCTTTTTGTGGCCTGACTGCAGTAGATTTGTCTGGGAATGAGTAAAGCAGCACACAGTTTTTGCCTGCCACCTGCAGCAGAGCAAACTGCATGAGGTGGGAGATGAAGATGTCAGCAAAGCTGCTGTTTAGATACTCTGAGGAAGGAAAAAAGAGGCAAAGAGCACATCAAAGACACCCTGGCCTCCCTCCAGCCAGTCCCAGCAGGATGCTGTCCAGCACAGCCGTGTAATTAAAGGTCAGAGCAGGTTTGCAGGGCTGTTAGTGCAGAGAGGAGAGTCTTTACTGGCACCTGACAGGGCTGGGATGCTGCTGACCCTCATGTTTATGCAGGCTATTTCCAGTTCCCGTCACAGGGCTTCAAACTGTCCATGGCTTGAGCTCTAATGCAAAGAGATGCAGATCTGTGGTATTTTGTTTATAATTTCTGTTCCTGCTACACACAAGCAAGGCCTGTGAGCAAGAGCTGAGGGGAGCTGATGTGCAGCACCACTCCTTCCTGGCATGTGGGCCTGCTGAAATCACTGGCACAGCCAGATTTTGTATTTGTTGTGGCTGCAGTTGAGCTGTTAGTGCAGAATGGCAAAAACAAGCACAAGTAAAGCTTTGATATTTACAACTGTCCACACTCCAGATGTTTTTCCAGATGCTCCACTGCTTAGGAAAGTGCAGATCAGTTCCAGGTGTTTGTGGGCTAATCCCTGAAGCTGTGTTAAATCACAGAATAGAATTGTTAGGGTGGAAAAAGACCCCTAAGACCATCAAGTGCAACTGTAATCCCAGTATCACTGCCCTGTTCACCACTAAACCGTGTCAAGTGTCACACCCATACATTTTTTGAACACTTCCAGGTGTGGGGACTCCACCACTGCCCTGGCAGTTTGCTCAGTGCTTCCAAATGCTTGGGGCTGACATTCCAAATGCTTGTTGCTGACATTCCCTGTCTTGCAGCAATGCTGTGATTGCTGCAGCCTGGGCCTGCGCCTGAGGAGTGAGGGGAGAACCTGCGAGTCCAACATCAACCTGGGTTACCCCTGCAGCCACGTGATGCTGTCCTGCTGTGAAGGGGTGGATCATTTCGTCCATCCCGAGATCAAACAGCATCCGGAGCCCGTGCCAACGGTGACCCCCGAGAAGGGTGAGTGTCCCTTTGTCACGGAGCCCCTGCAGACAAGGGCTCTGCCTCACACGGGCTTTCAGCGGGGTGCTGGAGGGAGCAGAGCATCAGGGGCTCAGCTGCTTTCTTTTCAGATCTAGCACAGATTGTCTTGTTCCTAAAGCAGGTTGGAGAAAGCAAAGAATGTGTGGATGCTTCTCATCCCTAAGTATACCTGAGACCTCACTGAGCGAGGAGCTTTGACGCTGTGTGTTCAAGAAAAGCTGAGGGAGAAACTCACTTAAGGATTAATTTTAAGGTCACAGAAGGCCTTGTCAGATTTGGTCAGGAATGGAAGCAGGTGGTCTTCTAGCTTTGGCTGATGTTTAAAGGCAGGAGGAAGGACAGCCGTGTCACTGCTCAGTGGTTCCCAGGCTGCCGCTGATGCTCATAGAGGAGAAGCCAACAATTTGTGATTCTGGAAAGTTTCCAGAACAACTGGATAACTTCTCCTGAAATTTGAAATTCAGCATGGGGTCAATTTCAGCTGGGGCTCAGCACAGTACTTTAGCTCTTGTGTCAGTGGGAATGGGGTTGGCAGTGATGGGAAAGGTGAGCTTGTGACCTCCTTTGTGACTGTTTCTCAGTGGCTCTCTAAAATATCTGTCCCTGCAGCCCTAGGGAAGGAGGAGGTGGCCCTCCAGCAAAATGGTGTTATCTCCAGGATGGGTTCATTTGCCCTTATCCTTGCAGTAACTGTTTGGGGTAGATCTGACTTCTCTTGGCATTTTTGTGCCCACCCACCCTGTTCTGTCCAGTCCCAGTGCCAGAACAGCTGTCAGAGGTGTTCTGCTGTAGTTTCAGAGAGGGAAGATCACCACGAAGCCCTGTCCATCAGCAGTGAGGCTGAGCTGTCCAATAACCTGCCTGGAGATGACCTGGATGAGTGTCTGCTCTACGGGGGGGAGCTCTGCCAGCACCTGTGCATCAACACTGTGGGCTCCTACAAGTGCTCGTGTTTCCCAGAGTTCACCCTGCAGGAGGATGGCACCAGCTGCTCTCCAGGTGAGAAAAGGGACATGAAGGGCAGTATCTTTATACCTTCACTCATCAACCAGCCTTTTCTTTAGTTTCTCTGCAGTTTCTCTGAGGTTTTTTAATGGGTGTTGATGCATGAACATGTTCTGTAGAAAATGTAAAATGTAAAGAAAGATGGTAATTTAGGACACTCAGTTATGCCTTCTTTTGTGTTTGGTGGTATGGGATAAGGGTGGTGTTTCATATGTTCAAGAGTGTTTACACTTTTCAGAAGGGGATTTGTAAACATTTTTAAAGAAATACCTGCTCTTCTCAGAGTAATTTTGTTTTTCACAGTTAGGTTTTCATTACATAAGTTTAGACAAACTTACCTCAGTTCAGACAGACAGCATTGCTTCCTGAGCTTTAATTTTTATCTAAAATCATTAACATCCTTCAGTGATAACAAATTCTAAATTTGTCTAGTGTGGTGGAAGTCTGGAAAAGAAAGTCTGTTGTGTTGTAATTGTTTTGATGTGTGAAGTTCTCCAATGGCACAATTTCAGGTCAGATAACCCAGAAAGCTGAAACCTATTAGTTACAAGTGCTTTCTGTTATTTAACAAGCAAAACCAGTGTTTCCATCCAGTGACAGAACTCCTTAGGCTTCTAATCCTCTCACCAAGCCAAACAATGAGCATTCTGTATGCCATCTTCTCAGTGTGGTGTTACAGCATTTACCTCAAGAATGCATTTGACTGTTCTTGTGGCAGCTGTCTGCTCTGCTTTTATTAAAATTCTGGGAAAGGAACCTAATCCAAAAGAGGCAAAGAAAATTTCTTATTTTAGCACTTCAGAATTTGGCCTGATTGCTCACCTGGAGTGTATTTGTGGTTTTGCTTTGCTTTGCTGTTCCTCTCCCAGCACTGAGATTCTGGGTGAAACATCTTGTCATCTGAGAAGTCATGTTCCTGCAGATCTGCAGGGCTGTGGTGCTCAGGGCTGTGCCCAGGGGTGAAGAGGGGTTTGCAGAGCTCACCTGGGGAATGGGATTGTGACAGGGGCAGGGGACACCTGTGGGACCTCAGAACTGCATGGCAGGGGCCAGGGCAGGGAGGGCTGGTGCTGCCTTTGCTGTGCCAGGCTGAGGGAGGGTCGGGGAGGGGATTGGGAACCTCAGTGGCTTTGCTTGGCTGACCCATACGTGGCACAGTGGCCTTTCAGTTCTCCTTGTCCCTATGTGTCTGTGCCCATCCTGGGCATTCCTGGGGAAATCATTCAGTCTGTGCCCCAAGCAGGTGATTTTTGTTTGTCTCTGTTCCACAGCCTGTTATGTGTCTGTGCTGACTTCATTTGTTTAAGGAAACCACTCTTCCCACACCTCAAACCTGCACTGCAGTCACCTTTGGTCATTTAAGTTTGTCACTGTATTGGGGATCACACTTTGCTCCAGGTGACCCTTGAACTCAGTGGGGACAAGACTCTTAAGGGACAATTTAGCCCTGTGGATTTAGGTTTCTGTTTTGATGATACTGATACTCTTATTCATGTAACAGAGTCTTTTTTTTTGCGATACCTGTAACATTACTGACTGTTGAAAATATTAGTGGCAGCCAAGTAGAAAACGTGACAGCAGCTGTCATGTACGGAAGTAATTTCAGAGTACTCTGTGCTTGTAAAAGTGTTGTTTGTCTGTGTTGAAATAGGATGGACAGGATAAGGTCAAAGGCTTGTTTTTTTCCATCAAATACCAAATGAAAGACAGCCACTGTATTTAAAATACAGCAAATGTTTAAAAAAATGAAATTAGCACTTTGTAGTTTATTCAGATATTGCAGTACTTTACAGAAGTTATTGTCAGCCAGGCTCTCTGATCTGTGTCCATAATATTTGTTTCCTCCTCCAAACCATGATGGAGTGGGATGAATGGGATCATCCCTTGCTGTGGGGTTTCTGGTAGGGTTGGTGCTGTCCCTGATCCTCCCTTTCCTTGCAGATCCTGACAGAGGACAGATGACCAGACTGGAAGCCGAAGCCACCATCCCTCCAGTAGCTTCTCCCTCCCAGCCCATCCTCGTGGTGTCCTTGCAGGAAGAGCAGGACAAGTGCAAAGGTACATTGGAGGTGTCAGCTCCAGGGGAATGTTTAGAGACAGAATAAAACTCCACTCATCCCATTTCCAGTCTGATTTCAGTGCACAGCTTTAATCTGTTACTATGGCACAAGGCTGAGGAATTGTCAGGGGAAACTCGAGGGAGAAATCTGAGGCTGCTCTGCTTTCAGGTTTATTCTCCACCTGCTCCTCAGGCTGGGGTGGCAGTGTAGCAGTGCAGGCTGGAGTGAGCAGTGCAGGTAGGAGGGGTCAGGTGTGTCTGTGTGCAGCAGGAGGGTTGGAAGCAGTGCTTAGGGCTGCCTGGACAGGTTGGATCCAGGCTGAGCTGGGATTGTGCCTGGCTGTCCTGGCAGTGTGAAACTGCAGATGATCTGTGCTGAGGGTCCTGATGAACTGTACAATTTTGTATTGTGCAGATAACGGCCCCTGCAAGCACCTGTGCAACATCGTGGAAGGAGATGCTGTGTGTTCCTGCATGGCTGGGTACACACTCATGGCTGATGGGGTTTCCTGTGAAGGTGAGTGCTTTGGGCTCCCCACAGAGCCATGGTTAAATAGTCATGTACCTCACACCCCTGGGTGTTCCTCGTTTTCAGGACTGGAAATTGCAGTGCCATCAGAGAGACCATTTGGCAGAAGGAATCCCAGTTCTGCCTCACAGGTACCTTTTGAAGCACAGCGTGGCTGTTACCTTGCAAGGTGGAGGCAAGCCTGAGCTGCTGCTTTTTTTCCTCTGACATTGCAGGCTTTTTTTCAGCCCTTCTGGTTTCTCTTCGCACTGAGGTTCCTCGCCAGACTCTGTGTGCACAGCTGTGGACACCCAGCACTCTGGCTGGGAACAGAAGCAACAAGCAGGACATGGGCACTTTTGCTGTCGTGGGCACCCTCAGGGCACAGCTATGCCCTGGCATCTTCTCTGTTTGCTTTTTGTTCCTCTTGCCTTGGAAACCTGAACTCAGGGAGGCTTCATAGCCGAGGCAGGATGTGCCATGGGAACTGGGCCAGCTCCAGGTGTTCACTTGCTGCTGAAGCTCTGGCCTGCTCAGTGATGAGCAGTGAATTCCAAAACTGCATCCTCACCATTCACATTACAGAAGTTTTAAATGGACATTCTTGAGTAGTGACAAGGGATATATGTGCCCAGGGAGGACTTGGGTGTCAGAAGCCATGCCCTGTGACATACCTTAATTATAAATCTCTAAGTGAGGGAGCAACAGTGAAATGCAAGCAGGAGCTCCTAGTGCTCAGAATTGCTCAGAAATTATCCACATCACTCTTAATCTTAGATCTTACTGAATAACAAATCATTTTCGTGAAATTCTAGACAGTCTATGAAGAAAATGGGATTTTAATATCACCAGATGAAATATTCACAGTAAACACTGCTTACTCAAGTGTGGCGGAAGCTAATTTGATTAATTAATGTCAGCATCAAAAGGGGCATTTCAAGGCAATCTTTTTCCTACAAGAAATTAAAAAATTTATATTTGTCAGTGGAAGCAGTGAGTTTAAACACTGGCAAGGGACATTTATAATCTCTGTTGAAGTCAGAATCTGATGGTGAGGGTGGTGGTGCACTGGAACAGGTTTCTTTCAAGGAGTGTGCACCGTCTCTATGTGAATGCCTGCCTGTTTTTAAGGATATTTCTTTCTGAAATGACAAAAGTACAGAGTGTGAGCAAGGACTGAATGATCTCCAAGGGTTTATTCCAGCCCTGTTTTCAGTGTAACAATGCATGTATGGCAGCCTGGTGCTGATGTGGGAGCTCCAGCACACTTCATCTCAGCATCCCCGGCATGAGAGAAATGTTGTTTAATTTCAGGAGCTGTTCTAATGGAGTTCTGTTTTTCCCTTTTGGCTGCCCCGTGTTGCTGTAGATTTGGATGAGTGCCTCACAGGTGCTCAGGCTTGTTCCAGCGGACAATTATGTGAGAACACACTGGGATCATTCTCCTGTGTCAGCCACAGTGGGATGTGTGCAGAGGGCTTTATTCTCAACAGGCATAGGAAATGTGTTGGTAAGACGAGAAACACACGCCGTTCCCCTCAGCATCCCAGCTCTCCATGCTCTGCAGTGCCTCCCCACCCTCCGTGCTCCAGGCCCCTGGTCATCCCTGCATCTGACCTCTAAGAGCCCCTTGGCACAAATACATGTGCACCATTTGCTCAGCCCTTTACCTCATGAGTTGTGTGCTGTTTGGTTTTTCCCCAGCCATCTCAGGGTGCAGATAACCTTGAGCAGGAGCCCTGAGCCCACAGGTGTGGTGAGCACAGCAGCTCTGGTGGCTGTAGACTGATCTCAGGGATCAGAGCAGCTCATCTCTCCGCACAGTTAAATATTGCCAAGTTCTAGACACCACCAAACAATAAAATTTCAGAAATACAGCTCAAGAATTTGTGTGAGTCTGGGCACTGGAAAAGATCCATTCCAAAGGGAGGGCATTTTAAAATTCACATGAGTCCTTTGTCGATTCTGGCATAATCTTCTTTGTGTAAAAGTCAAGGATGCCTCATAATTCTGCTAGATCATCCCTGCTGTTTGACTTCATGTAAGAAACCAGTCAATTTTTACAAGTGTATTTATGAGGATTTAGTTTGTTCCAGCAGCCAGGACCTCAGCTTATGTGAAATAGTTTCTTTTTTGGGTACTTTTCTAAAGGCTGGGTTAGGAGATAGCAGCAGCATTGCCTGGAAGAATGGAGTACCTGGAGACCTCCAGTCATCCATGAAAGCATCAGTGCCCATGACTGTAATTACTGTGTGAATGCAGTGCTCTCTTCCACCCCTGTCCTCCTCCCTACATTTATAACACTGATTTTCTGACCACCACAGCTTCAGTTTTGTTCCTGTCTTTAAAGCTCTAAGATCCTATTTGGTTAATAAGCACCATGTGGCATTTGGGCATGGGCAGGAACACTTCTGCAGTGTCAGCGTCCAGAGAAGAACTGTGATTTATCACCTTTTGGGTGTTCCTTAAATTGTTGACACTGGACTTTTATTTTTAGTTGTTATTATTATTGATTTTTAAATCAGAGGTACTGGTACGAATTGGAAATGAATGAAATCGTTTGGTTTAAATAAAATGGCTGAGAGAGCAGCACTGGAAGGAAGGAGGCCTTTATGAGACAGCTCAGCCTGAGCTGAAGCTGGTGCTGGAGGTGCCCAGGGTGTACCCAGAGCATATATGTCAAAATGCATATTGAAATAAATAGCAGTAGGTAAAATGTTGATGGCAGAAATGCCAGCTCTTGGGTGCAGCAGATGTGCTCAGGGATCGTGTGTGTGTCACTGTTTTCAGGAACAGTTCTGCAGAAAAAAAATGTTACTACATGATTACATTTCATTCTGTTTTGCTGACATAAAGTGAGGAATGTTGCTGCCACACACACAGACTGAGTAAATTCCTCAAAAAATTAACTGTGTGACTTGTTTTCAGTATAGTACTGAGTTATTTTTCCTCTTTTCCCTGTTTTTTAAAGAAAATATCATCTTACCCTCCCTCACAGCCTTAATTGGGTTGGATGAATACCACAGCTGGTCCAGAGTTGGAATTAACTGTGTTTGAGACTGAAAACATGACTTCTGTTATTCCTAGTGCTCTGTCAAGCATCTTGCTGACTTGTGGAGTTGGCTTCCAGGACTGGAGAGAGACAAGTCATGGGCACTCTGAATTCTAGGGTAAATGTAGGAATTTGTTTAGAAAAAATGAACAAAACTGGGCATGTTTGCATGATAAACTGACTAGGGGACTGTGGTGGGCTGGCAGCTGGCCTGATGGCACAGCCAGAGTTTCCTGCCCTGGCTCTGGACAGGCAGAGCAGAGCTTTGCTTGGCCATGGCTCAGGGTTTAAGCCTTGCAGCTCAGCCCAGCTCACAGTTAGCCTGTAGAGCTTGTCAGTGTCTCATGTGCACAAAACTTCCATTGAAAGCAAGAAGTCTGCATTGTAATCTGCCAGTTTCCATCATTTTAATTTTCTCAAATGTCTTCTAGCCAGTTCTGCATATTTTTTCAAGCACTTAAGAGTTTTGAAAATGGAATAAAAAATATAGACAAAACATGAAATCATATTATGCTTTTTCCCTCTGTGAAATCACCACCTTTTTTAATGCCTGTTACTTAATATTCCACCTGCTGATCAAGTGGAAGCTCTCCTAACCCCTTTGGTTCATATGTCAGACAAACATACTTTCTCTTTTGACATCATGCTGGACTGACTCAAGCTCATGAGCTGCAGTGTGACGCTGTCAGTTTGTTTATGTGACAGCTGTTTTGTGGTTTGCAAAAACAGATACTCTCAGATCTGTACTACTGCCAGCAGAAAGTCTTGCAGTGCTTTGGGTGCTGTTAAATGCCCACCCATTGATGGTTTTCTGTAAAATAAAATTAAAAAAAAATCAAAATCATTAAAGAACTAAGTCTAAGTAGGTGAGAGATCTACTATAGCACCTTGTATTCATCTCCCAGCATGTGAGGGGGGGTTTTGCTACCCGCACAAGATCACTTGTGAAAATACTCTTACTCTGCTTCACTTGTGATAATACTAATTAATAGAAACTGGGAAAGTGCACAGGCATTAGGGAGACATAACCCTGTAGGAACTTCGGGGCAGGCAAGGACCTGCCCCTCATGGAGGAGCTCAAACTTCCTGTGAGACAGGTAGAAAGAGATCCAGATGATGGCCAGGACCTTGCTGTGGATTAATCAACTGCTTTGGAAAGCAAGGCCAGAGCATGTGGCGAGTGGCAATGGCAAACAGAGAGGAAAAAAATCCCCAGGAAAATAGGAATAAATAAGTGGAATGTAACCAAGCTAATGCAGGTCTTGCAAAACTTTGCACATCACCAGTTACCTGAACCACCAGGAACTGAAGGTTTTTGGTGCTTCTCCTCATTTCTTTGTTAGAAAACCAGCTGTCACATTTTTAAATACAAAAATATTTTCAAATGGCTTTTCCTGTTCTCATGCTCCACAGGGGAAGTAATATATCTGATGTACTTATCTGAGAAGGAGGTTCTACAGCCAAAATGAAAATCTGATTTAAACAATACTTGCTTTATTGTGTAGTATGAAAACAGCTTAATGCACAGAGCAGCCAGAGGACTGGTAATGGTTCTGGTCACATTTGGCTTTTGTTAGCTCTAGCAATTCTTAGCTTTATATAGAACTGGGAATGTGTGAGGTTTTGTGAAGGTTGGCAAGGAAATTTTTCTTCCCAGTCTCTACCCCTTTTTGTTGCTTCTCAGTATTTGCTCATCATGCTATTCCAGCTTTCATTATTAACATAAGGAAAACCTGAATTTGAAATTATTTCATCCAAGCCTATCAAAACGTGTAATTTTCAAGGTGTTTCATATTCCTTCCCTAATTGTCCCATGGTCTGCAATCTTGTGTTCAAGTGATTTCTTAAAAAAAACTTTTTCACTACTCCATTTGCTGAAATCAGATCTCTTTAAAGCTCTAAATACAGATTTACAAACTTGATTGAGCTGTCTCCATGAGTTTCTGCATATCCAGTCCCAGTGATGTATTCTTTAGGGAATAGGTGCCAGCATGATCCGGCTCAGCAGGCAGTCTCAGCTCCCATCCCTGGGGCAGTGCCACCCCAACAGCCCCTGGCAGCCTGGCCCATGGCAGCAGGGCTGCTCAGTGGCCTGCGCTGTGGAGGTCTGGTGAGAAGCAACGCTAATTAATCCCTTTCTCATTCCCTTGTCCAGGAGTTCCCATCCCTTCACCACCTCATCATTCGTCTGCCTTTCCTTAGTTCTGTCCATCCCTGTCCCCAGTGCCTGCACCATCCCCGTGGTGTTTGGGAAGAGGGGAGGAGGAGGAAATCCCCCTGTGACTTGTGTCTCTTCAGTCACTCTGTGCTAACTAAAGACCCTGGACTAAAAACATCTTCCATCAAAACACTGTAACAAAGCCTGTGTTGAATGCCCTTCATTTGAGCTTTCTGCTCCTTCCAGAAGGGCAGGAAGAGGGAGATGCCTTGGCACCCTGTGGCACTGATTTGTTCCCTCTTTCTCACAGACATCAATGAGTGTGTGACAGAGAGACACACCTGCCAGAGGAGAGAACACTGTGTCAACACCATGGGCTCCTTCCGCTGCCTGCAGGAGCTGAGCTGCCAGCCCGGCCACGAGCTGAAGGATGGCGAGTGTGTGGGTAAGGCAAGTGTTCTCAGCTCTCACACAGAGGGGAGGGAAGGGATTGCAGAGCATTCTGGTGTTGCTGCTCTGTGATACCAGAGCTGCAGCTCATCATGGAAGTGTTGGGCTTTGCAGGCTCCTCCTGCACATTCACTCATTTGAAATAGTTTCCAGGGATAACTATAAATTACTCAGAACATGGATGAAACCTTCTGAATTAGGATTTGACATCTCCCTGATGGAAGAATCCCCCTTAGCTCCTCTGCCTGGCTCAGCTGATGCTTTTTGCTGGCGATGCCAGCAAAAATTCCCAGCCTGAATGGATCATGAGGCTGACAGCCCTGTCCTTCCTGTGTTCAGAATCCTTGTCAGCAGTTACTTACATTTTACATTTACATGTAACCATTTGGAATGGGTTAAGAAGTTATTCTTCATCCTCCCTGTCTGTGTCTAAGAAAGAAGGGAACATCAGTGCTCACACCAGCACAGGAGTGTGCAAAGACACACGTGCCCTGCTGTCAGGGCAAAACCCACTATTATTTACACCTACAAGTTTTACAGTTTCCTGACAGCTGCAATAAGAGATGCCCAAGGAAAGAGCTTAGCTTTTGACATAGAACCTAAAGTTATAAAATAGAAATTATCAGAAATCTCCCTTTATAAACAGCTGTCATAAATAAAGCTTGGTTTACTTGAAGAGGCTGTTTTGTGAATGTGTTGTTCGGTTGTCTGATTCTAGAGTATTTCTAACATTTATTACTAATATAATTTACTCTCTAGTACTGAATTAGATTATAGAGGATTATAATATTTACAAACTGTTTTACAGTAGCCTGTAAAAAACTGCAGATATTTTGGTATTTGTGGGTTGCAAGAGCTGCTGTGAATGAGGCAGTAGGGACCTGAATCAAATTTGCTGCAGAACCTGACAAATCCTGAAGTCATATCCAAGAGCACACACACTTAACACTCAGATTTCTCATTGGTAACACGCGTCTGTTGAAATAATATCTCCTAATTTCCTTTCTGGAGGTTAGCTGGCCGTGAAGGCCACTGAAAGGTAGAGCTGAACTCACCCCAGTGTGGTGTTTTGGTGTGCTGGACAGATATCGATGAGTGCGAGAGAGGAACTCACAGCTGCAAGGTGAACTTTGTTTGTCAGAACACAGAGGGCTCCTTCTACTGCGAGTCAAAGCAGCGTTGCATGGATGGGTTCCTGCAAGACCCTGAGGGCAACTGTGTGGGTGAGTGTGAGCAGCAGAGTCTGTGCCCTGTGCTGCAACTCCTGGGCCTCTCAGGAGTTGTGCATTGACCCCTTGGATATGGAGTTGTCTGCAAACCCTGCTGTGAGCTTAATGTCAACATTGCTGTCTATTTAAAAATGCAAGCATTTGTATGTTCAGTTTGGAACTATCCTGCATCAGCCTTATCTTTGTAGCAGAAGAAATTGAAGTGAAGAAAAAAAAGTGACAATTTGGAAGAAAGCAGACCAGAAGGGTTAAATAGCATCTCTCACTGCTGTGTTCATGTTCTTCACCAGATATCAATGAATGCACGTCTCTCCCTGAGCCCTGTAAGCCAGGATTCAACTGCATCAACACCGTGGGGTCCTACATGTGCCAGAGGAACATGCTGAGCTGCAGCAGAGGGTACCACTCCAACGAGGAGGGCACACGCTGCGTCGGTGAGGGCACCCTGGGGCTGGGTGGGGGATCTCCCAGGGGAAAAATCTATTTCACTTCTAAAGAGATGTTTGGAGTTACTTCCAGATTCCTAAATGCATTTGATGAATGGGAATTTGCTGTCCCTACAGCTCTGGGATTTGTTTGAGCTGTAGGATCCTGATGTCTCATTGCTCCATGGAGTTTCTCTTGGTATGCTCAGCAACTGGTTTTGGCTGCAGATGGGATTCACTGGCTTCCACTCTGGAGAGAGTGTGTTTTAGTTACTTTTTAAACTCATCCTGTCAGTCAAGACCACAATGCCTTGGTGGTTTTTGTAGTACCTCCCTGAAAGTGAAGTGATCTGCAGCAAATGAGGAATGCTGGGTTTGAGGGCTCACAAGAGTAGCACCAAGTGGATGTTCTTTGTAGGGATGTTCTGTTCATGGTGTTCCCCATTACATCCACTTCTGAGGGTGTTTAGGATAGATTCTCACTGTGTGAAAAAAATTCTGAGGAGAATGAGTATATGAAATATTCATGTAGGCTGCCATGAAGCTTGATCCTGATTTGTATTTGTTCCAGTGTATTTAGGGAGTTACTGACTCAGAATAGCAGATTTCAGTGCTTGTTAGCATTTGTTTGTAAATGAGCACATGAGGCACCAAGGGCTGGGAAGCTCAGTCCCTGGTGCCCAAGGCAAGGCTGGCTGGGTGTTCTCCAATTCCTCGTGTTCCAAGTTACATAAGATAGAAAATCCTAAAATGACAGTGGTGGAAAGAAAAAAAAATGGCAAAGCAGAAACTTGCTTAGTGGTGATACCCCAGTGATCTTTACCTACCTAGCCTTGGATTAAAGGAAGGATGACAGATAATAAAATGTGCTTTGCAGTGCTGCAGGTGGGTGAGAACCCTGTTGAGAGCCATTAATTTGGTCATGGTTAGCAGCTTTTAGTGCACATCAGTGGTACAGGTAGACCCCATTTCCACAGATATTTCTGCATTCACCTTTTTGCTCTTCATTATCCTCTACTTCCCCTCAGTCCCCTGGACTGTCCAGACCACACGTGGCCAGTGGAAAGGTGGAGAAGATTTGGAAGTAGCAGATTTGGAAGTAACAGTTCATGTATGCAACTGAGGAAATTGAGAAGCTTTTAAATACTGTGTTTTGTAAGTTCAGGTCAAAGCAGTGCTTCTTTGTTGTCCTGTTACAGCCTGAGATATATCAGTTCTTAAAAAAGAAGTTCCAAAAGTCCTGTCTCTCTCAGTTCTGTGCAGACACAGTTCTGCAGCTGCTTTTGATCAGTCCTTTCTCAGCCAGGCCACCTGGACTGGGTGTGGTTGCACTACGTGGTGTGTGGTTACCCTGATGTTGTTTTTAGGGTGACCACCATGCCGGAGTCTCCCTGAATGGCACTTTTCCCGCAAGGCAGTAGTCAGCCCTGAGCAGCACAGCCATCCTGGCTGCAGCGCCAGCAGCCTTTGCCCTGCATGCCCTGCAGATGAGGGCAGGGGTGCAGTCCCCATGCCGGGACGTGGCCAAAAAACGTGTGGATGTGGCACTTGGGGACGTGGCTTAGTAGTGAACATGGTGGTGCTGGATCAACTGTTTGACTTGGTGATCTTGTAGGCCTTTTCCAGCCTTAATGATTCTGTGATGCTGTAATAGCTGGGGCAAGTTATGTTCCTAAATTTCAAATTGATGGTACAGAAAGAATCCAGCTTTTCTTCCCAGCTGTTCCTAAAAAAAAAAAAGTGACTGTGTGTAAATGCAGGAGAAAGAAGGAAATTGCCATTAATCCTCCCGCATCTCTGCTCTAGAGCACAGTGAGATAATACAATGCACTGTGATTCCTGATGGCCTTCAGTCTCTACTTTACACTACTCACAATGCTCTTCAGGAGCAGGCATAAGGAGGCTTCTCTAGCTTGATTTAGGGAAAACATAATTGATGTCAATTGGTGATTTCTGTCTTTCCTGTGTGCACTCTGTTCCTACTGTTGGTCTGTGTTGTTTGGTATTTTTTGAATGGCTTTTTTTAAGTAGGTAGAGAGCACAGAGGAGAAAGAAGAAAAGCATATAGTTCTAATTTCCCCTCTCTGTGATAAAGACTAGTGACCGTGAGGCATTACAATAGCTAATTAGATCCCTGAATCAGATTTATTCATTTCACAGTAGTAAAAACATCATCTGCACATGTTTCTTCAGCAGAACAACGCTTGTAGGGTCATCTCCTCTGTTTAGAGAATTCATCTGTCTTTAAAATGTTCAGATTTTCTGATTTAGCAAATGAGTTATTAAAACCTGCCTCTTAGATTTAACTGAAAACTGCTCTAAATGTGAAATATGGCAGAGTTCTGATGGTGTAATGCTCTAGAACTAATTGAAGTCTGAATGCAATGGAATACAGAACTAGCACAATGATTGCACACACTAATTCATTTTAAATAAAGCTGCTACTTTACAAATTGTTATATGCATAAGAGACTTCCTTGTTTTTGCTGCCACCTCTGATTAAAAGAAAATGAGGACTCTGTTGCAGCAGAAATCTCAGTTCCTGTTAGGAGTTCCTGCATGGTGAGGGGCATTCCCTGCCACCCCTGACCCTGGTGCCAGCAGGGACTGTGTGGGTGCTGCCTCTCCAGGGCTGTTGTTTGATGGAGTACTGCCCAGAAATGATTCAGTGCTCAAATTTATGACTTCAAATAGCCCAGTATGGTGAATTTGCAGCCTTGGAGATCCATCCTGATGATTATGACATACCGGCTTAGAAGCTCTCTGTGATCTCCTCGCTCAGCTCAGCTGGGAGGAGCTGGCTAATAAATGAGGAATGGGAAAGGAGGAATAGCCCAGAAGATACAAACTGTAATAACCAAAATAACAAAACGTGGCACAGGGTACAGAGGCTAGATTCCAAAGACCTCTGGGTGGGGCAGGTGTTGGGGCACAAGGTTCAGTCACAGAGGTGAACTCAGAACATGACCTTATATGAGCTGGGCATGGAGCCAGCTGGAAACAAGAACTGGAAACCTGACCAAATAGATAGTCCTATTAGCATACTACTAATTCCCATGGCCCCACTCTTCCCAACATAGCCTGGTCAGGTGCTCCCCGCCTCAGTACCCTGCCTGCCATGGTTTGTAGCCAAAGCCCTCTGCAAATGCATCTGAAGCAGGAGTCACAGTTGGACAAGATTCCACAATTACATGAGCAGGGATTTGGGTTGTAAAAGTAGTTGAAGATGTGAACAATAGGAAAAAAGCAGGATTTGTTTGCTTAGGAAGTGGCAGAGCTTGGAATACTCGAAGTAATGCACAATTGTGAGGGTTAATCAGACTTTTTGATGCTTCTTGTCACATATGGTAAGAGGGATTTGTTAGATGCTGATGAGCTATTTAGTCATGTTGCAAGTCTTGTAAATCAGCCTGTATTGAAAACTCTCATCTTCCTCCAAGGATGTTTGAATGAGATTGGAAATGATGTGTGTGAGTGGAGAAGCACATAATTTGTTGGTATTGGATTTTGGATGAGAGGCCTTGGGGAATATCAAAATGGGAGCTGATTAAGAAAATAAAAAATCAACATTGGGAAAGAGCAAAAGGTAGACAGCAGGAACAAACTGAGAGGGCAGTTGGAGATGAAAATAGTTGCTTTAATTGTAGGGATTTAATTGAAGGAGCAGAATTTCTGTCTGGTTCTTGTTTTGCTTTAAGTGGTTTGGTGTGACTCACAGAATGGCAGAACATCAGAATGGGGCGTTTAAATGTCATGGTTTGATCAGAATCAAAGTGTGTTTACACTGAAATGCAGAATATACTGGGAGAGCTTCATTGCAAGTCCAGTTACCATTCTCACTTTGAAGGTAAGGCTCTGCTTTTCCCAAGCTTGCCCCTGAGAACAGCACAGAGGGAGAACCTGATGGTATTTCCCCTGTCCAGTTTCTAATCCTGCTATTAAAAGGACCTTTTTGTGTCTCTTTATAAACACTGATTTTAAGCAAACTATGCTGATGCTGATGCCATGTCTGCAGATGTGGACGAGTGCCAGACTGGGGTGCACCGGTGTGGAGAGGGGCAGCTGTGCCACAACCTGCCCGGGGGTTATCGCTGTGACTGCAAGATGGGCTATCAGTACGACGCCTTCAGCCGCAGCTGCATCGGTATGTGGGGCACTCAGTCAGCTGACCCTGACTGAGCCCTGGGCCCCGAGGCAGTGCTCAGCACCACTGCAGTCCGAGTTGTGCAGTGCTCAGCACCACTGCCATCCAAGTTGTGCACTGCAGTGCCTCAGAAGAGGTGGCATCACCTCCAGACCTGGGCTGTGCATCACATCCAGGGCTCTGTCATTCCAGGCTGGAATTTGGGACCAGGGGCCCTTGCCTTGCCTTAACTGCAGGTTATCACTTAAACCATCTGCAGAGTGCTTCCCTGTGGGTTATGCTTCTGCTGCCATGGGAATTTGTCTGTCTGAAGGTCCCACCACTGCCCTTCCAAGAGCCATGACACACACTCTGTCTTTGGTCCCCCCACCATGCAGTAATTTAAAGCTCGGAGTCAAACAGCCTCAAACCCGAGCTTGCAGCACTTCATGCTCTGCAAATCAATCTCTGACACTAAAGAATACCATCCTGCACCCTGCTTGCTCGTGTCCCTCAGCTGATTGTGCATTTGCTTGTTGTGCTGGCAGACATAAATGAGTGCTGGAACTACCCTGGGCGCCTGTGCCAGCACACGTGTGAGAACACCCCCGGCTCCTATCACTGCACCTGCTCCTCCGGCTTCCGCCTCTCCTACGACGGCAAGCACTGCGAAGGTACCAGGCTTCTCCTCCATGAGGAAGGAACTGCTGTGGGGATTAGGAGACTTAGGAGAAGGCTTTGAGGTGAAATATAAAGGCAGTAACCTTTGTGTGCTCAAATTTGCAGACAGTCAAGTGCTGGAATTGTCAGATGAGCGTCAAGAAGTTTCTCCTCTCTCTTCCTTTGCCCAAGTACTCTTTGCTTTCCTTTCAGATGACAGGAGAACAGAACAAAGTTAAAACAGGAAACCATTCAAATTTTGATAAGGATGAAATTTAGTAGTGACAAAACTTATAAAACACGGGTTTGAATTGAATGGAAAGTTTTTCAGGTCTCCATGATTTTTTTATTTTAGTGAACTGAAACCTATGAAGTCTGAAACAAATGTCTCCGTGTGTGTGTTTCCATTGGCATATGGAGAAATGAAATTCAGGTGCAGCAGACATGCTCCGCCTTGGCATTCTGCCCAGATAGCAGAAAAAATAGGGATAAATTAGTCCTTCCTTAGTCGCTGTGACTGAAAGGTAAAGGTTTTGGTGGCAGAAAACAGTGGAAGACACTGTTCTGAAGCACTGTGGCCATCTCTGTGGGTTTGTTTTTGGATGCAGATGTGAACGAATGTGATAACAGTCCCTGCAGCCAGGAGTGTGCCAATGTCTATGGTTCCTACCAGTGCTACTGCAGGCAAGGCTTCCAGCTGGCAGAAGATGGACATTCCTGTAAAGGTAAGGTCAGGCTGCCTCACTAGTTCAGGGGTGTGTGTTTATTCTCTGGAGCAGGAAGAGCTCTCTGACCCTCTGCAGCCCCTGATGCTGCAGGTGATACCTGAGGATGGTTGTGCGCTACAGCTGCCACAGAGACTGCAAATGGTCACTCTGCTACTGCACAGTGCAGTTCAGTGGGTGGAGCACACCTGTGGGACTGCACAGCCAGGGAGATTGTTTTAATGGTTTCATGGGGCCAGAGGTCATGACTGAAGAAATCAGGTGGGAAAATGTTCCTGTATTGCATCAATGAACACTTGCACTGCTGAGTGAACATTTTCTTTGATTGCTGCTCGTGGTGAATGAGGAACAGAGTGATCAGAATGAAGAAAGGAAGGGTTTTACCTCTTTAGCTGAAGTTACTAGCACCAACACACTGGAGAGTCTATGTTTAAGGAATGGTGAAGAAACCAACACCCTTCCTAGCACAGGGAAGCCTGGCAAGATATCCTATAAAAATTCATTGCTGAAAGGATAGTGAGGCCCTGGCACAGGTTGCCCAGAGAGATTTCCAGTCCCTGGACTTTTGAAAGCCAGGTTCAGCCTGGTCTTGTAGAAGGTGTCCCTGCCCATGGCAGGGGGTGGAATGAGCTTTAATCTCCCTTCCAGCCTAAAGCAGTCTGTGATTCTATGATTTTCTCAATTACAGAGGCACCAGAGAGAGAGAGTGCTTCAAACTCAGACGTGCCCATCCTCATTATTCCTTCCCATAAGTGTGTGCTACTTGCAGTCAGTATTTCTGGGAGCAGGCTGGTGTTCAGCATTTCAGAAAGCACCAGAGCAATGCCAGACCTTCATGGTTGTGCTCACATTTAGCAATATATTATAAATAAATGTGTCAGTTGAGAGTTTCTTGGTGTCCTGCAGCCTGCCTTTGCAGATCTGTGTTTTGTTTTAGTTTGGTTTTGTTATGTTTGTTTTGTTTGCTGGGAGTGTGACTGTGCTCTTTGCGCAGATATTGACGAGTGCACGCAGAGCGCCGGCATCCTCTGCACCTTCCGCTGTGTCAACGTCCCTGGCAGCTACCAGTGCGCCTGTCCTGAGCAGGGCTACACCATGGCAGCCAATGGCAGGACCTGCAGAGGTAACAGCAGCTCAGGACTTCGTCATTCACACCCTTGAAAGAGCTCAGCCATTACAGTTGCTCAGTCAAGTCTCCATGTTTTGTATCAGTCACTGTTCAGAAGTCAATCTTCGACAAAGTTGCCAAATACTGGTATCTGCAAAGTCAGTTTTCCTGTGCTAGAAGAAAGTGCTATGGCAACTCAGCTGTCAGTGTGAGCTAATTGCTTCAATGCAAGGAGCCCACTTTATCCTTCAAACTGAGGCATTTGCTGATTCATGTGAGCTGTGTCTGCACCTTGGCACAGCACTCGATGGTTCGGGGTTTTAGAGGTGCCAGATGTAGAAATCTGTAGCTTCTTTATGAGTTACAGTTTCCTCCTCCAGAAAACTGGGAGATTAAATGCTGGTGCTGTAACTGGGACTTGGCCATCCAGCAGTGTCACCTAAGCTTAATCATGCTGGCATTAATAAATGTTAGTGAAATGACAAATACCCTCTTGTCACACACCCCTTTTCCTCATTTTATAAATGAAAATTTGTCCAGCCAAATTAAAAATGCAAAACATAAAATATTTATTTTGCGATCAAATTCTATCTAGCCAGCCACAAGGAAAGAACAGAGCCGAGCCCAGGGTCGACCCTGGGTGTGCAACAAGGAGGTCAGCCTCAGCAGAGGTTTTCCTCTATGCCCACACACCTCCATCCTGGCACAAGTGGTTTTTATAGGGAAAATTCCGCCTGAGGCCAAGATTTTGGCAGTCAGTTTTTCTTCCATTCAGAATCCATAGGTTAATAGGATTTTCTTTCTTGGTGATGAGGAAGAACAATTCAGTGTCTGGAGTTGTTGAATCCCTTGATGAAATTTAAGGGAAGGTTGCATTCACATGTATTTGCCCGAGGATTTCTATGATATCCATCTCGGGTCATTCATGCAGCGATCAGCGCCTGGGGTCCCGTATCTCTCCAGACACGGCCCATTTCCTGGCCGAGCCACATCCTTTTACTTGTAAATCAGGTTTCAACACACACCAGGTTTCTCCTGCAAGGGTGGGGAAGGACTCCTAATACAAACGTGTATACTCCAACAAATATTTAATATCACATATATCATACTAGAAATGGCGCAAATTATATCTACTACACATAACACTCGGAATTGTGGAGACGTCTTCTGGGAGTCTGGTGGTTTTCATCTGGTATGCAGCTGTGTGGTTCTGAGCTGAACCCAACCTTCCAAAGGATGCACTGCCTGTGTAACCTGATGGAGTATCTGATTACCTTTAGTCCTCTGCACATCCCTGCAGTCCTTACACCAACTGCCAGGCATTTCCTGCCCTGGATCTTTCAGGAACCCTTCATGTAATGAAGGATTTGGTTATGTATCTCCTGTGCTTGAATTCTGAATGCTAATGGCAGTGAATTTTCTTCATGTAAATCCTGAGCAACATGAGCATACTTAACCCTAACTGTGGAACAGTGAAGCAGATGAAATGACAATTAAAATCCTTTAGAAACATTTTTAAATATTTTCAGATATGTTTTTAAATATGATTGCAGTAATATCCACATGCACTTAAATTCTTACATTAAGTTCACCTTTAGAAAACTGCAGCTCCCCTGGATACATCCCCTTTTTTAGAGCTCTGCAGGTCTGTAGGTACAAGTCTGGGCAGATACCAAGGTGTGTCTGAAAATGTGGTCAAAGGAAGGCTGGGTTGGTGTTGGCTCTCCTGTGCAGGGAGAGTATGTTGGTTTCCCCCAGCTAAAGATCTGGCTCCAGTTGGTCATCATCTGACCAGTTCTGAGAAGTTACTGGTGGAATGTTCCTCGCACCCTATTTCAAAAGATGAGTTGTATCTCATGGAATAGTGGCTCAACATACGGATGTTTTTTGCAGAAAAAATACCACTGCTGTGGTATTTTGCAGCACAGCCAAAGGGGTGCAGGGAGAATTTTCATGACAATAATTGCAATATGGAAGAAATTTTCTTTTCACCTACGGGCACTGCTGAGAACCAGCAAGGGATTTACTTGACTTTGATTCTCTCCTATTTCCTATTGTATACTTTGCTTTGCAAGACTTTTAAACCAGCCAGTTCAGTGTGTGAGATCAGTTCTCATCCCAGGGGAATGGAGGGAGTGGAAGGCTATGATTTCCCTCTAAGTCTCTGCTCTGTGACAACTGGCAGAGCTGCAGGGCTCTACACAGTCCACATGCCTTGTCTGTTAAGAATTTATTTCATTTTAAAGCCTCTGTGCATTGTCTAGACATTTGGGAATACACAATGTGATTGCGAGGGTTCTTCCAATGCTTCCTGCTCAGGCTGGATCCTTCTCACTGCATCTGGTTTTCAGCATTGTCAGGCCCATGGCTTGGGCTTGTGGGTATGTGTTATTTAGGTAACCACTTTGTTCTCTAGGCCATAAAGTGCCTTTGAGCTTTAAGCGCTCTTTATTGTCTTCTGTAATGATGTCTTATTATGGGGAGATACTTGTATTTAGGTTTTCTAAACTGTGTGCCTTGAAGGGTTGTTCTCAGTTCCCATGTGCCACATCTCCTGGATCCTGTAGGACAGCAGTGACCACTTTGCATTTGCTTGCTTGAAGTGCAGATTTATTTTAGTTGCTCTGCTTTAATCCAGAACTGCTTTCATGCACAGATGCATTCTCTTGGCACAGCCCAGCTTTCTCCAGTCTCAAAAAGTCAGTGAGAAGGTCCTGTAGGCTTTTAGCATGGCTTAATTATATCCTGGTGGGGTTTGTTCATTCCCAAAAAATACTAGGAATTAATTCTTACTTTGAACGTCTTTTTCTTGTATTTCTTAGATATTGATGAATGTGCAATAGGAACCCACAACTGTTCAGCTGCAGAGACTTGCTACAACATCCAGGGCAGCTTCCGCTGCCTGTCCTTCGAGTGCCCTTCCAACTACAGGAAAGTGTCCGACATGTGAGTATGGCCTTGGGGCAGCACTACAGCCAGCCCAGTGCCTCTGGTGCTATGGGGTGCTTAGTTTCTGGGTGAGTGTGGGTTTCACAGCTCTGAGAAGCTCCTTTGGCACCTGGAGCTCATAGACCTTCCCTGTGCAGAGTTTCTGTCTGGTTATCCTTCGTTCTCCCAAGCCTTAGAGTCTCTGTTTGCCCTCCAGCTTCTGCTGGAACAGCAGAGATCAGAGCCTGCAGCTCTCCTTGCAGCTCTAAAATGCCTCTGTTTATAATTAACTTTTAAAGTACGATCTTCCGTGCTGTTTGTATCAGAGCAGGAGCAGCCAGGCTGCTCAGTGCTCCCTGTTTGGGGCTCCCTGTTTAATACTCAGATGGCAGTTCCTCAGGGGGTGTTCAAGGGGAGTTTGTCAGGCCACAGGACTCTGGGAATGGCACATTCCCACCTCCTCAGCAGCTGGGGCTCAGGAACCCCAAAATCTCCCTACTCATTTCCTGCTTTGGTGGCTGCCAGTGCTTTGGGAACCCATATTGAGTTGCTTATGTCTTAAAACATACTTTTCCTGCCTTACAGAACTGAGCAGCTTTGCCAGCTGAGGAGTTTGTTTCCCACTCCCGTGTTTTCGGTACCTTTTCAAGGGGTCTCATTGTTATTTTCTTGGAGCAGTGACCCAGCCCTGCTGGTGATGAGCCTCTGGCTGCCCTTCCTGGCTCTGTGCCATTCAGCCTGGCTCTGGCTGTTCTGTGGAGCTTCCCCATGCTCTCCTCAGGCTGTGACCTGTGCCTCTGGCTGTGCTGCTCTCACAGTTACACACCCGGATGTGTTTGTGGGCACTGGCAGGGCAGAACAAGCAGCTGCTGATCACACACTGAAGTTTGGGACTGCTGTTGTCCTGATGAGACTACCTAAAAACAGAGGCCAGACAAAATTAAGAGAATAAAAAGCTGTTATATTTATTGAAGGGCCTTCAGGTACATTTAGGGCAGAAAAAGCCCCCAGGGCCTACATGCAAAATGGACTACGGGTCATGGGCTTTTATAGTTTTATAAGTTTGGTCCATTTGCATACTGGGGGTTAATCTTCCAGTTGCAGCTTCAGGTAATGAAGTAATTTACCCCAAGTTTGCTCCCCCCAAAACTCACTTTTGTTTCATCTCTCAGGGCTCAAGACACTGAGGTGTTCTTGATTCCCAGGCCCGGAGAGGAATTGTTGTGTCTGATCAAAATGGGAAAGCTGTAGCTGACACTGTATGGAGTTTAGTATTATACACTAAGGAATTGCAGGATTACAAATACATGAAAAAAATAAAAGCTAAAATCCTAAGGCATCAGTCCAATCCTTTGAAATGCCCCGAGGTTTTTATGTTTTTCCCTGGTGTTCCCTGGCCACTGAAGTTGCCTCTTTCCTCTTTCCTCAGGAGGTGTGAGCGCATCAGCTGCTTCAACTACCTGGAGTGCCAGAACACGCCGGTGCGCATCACCTACTACCAGCTCAACTTCCAGACCAACATTGTGGTGCCAGCCCACATCTTCCGCATCGGGCCCTCGCCCGCCTATGCCGGGGACAACATCGTCCTCACCATCACCAAGGGCAACGAGGAGGGCTTCTTCAGCACCCGCAGGCTCAACTCCTACACGGGCATCGTGTACCTGCAGCGCCAGGTCAAGGAGCCCAAAGACTTCCTGTTGGATGTGGAAATGAAACTCTGGCGGCAGGGAACCTACACCACTTTTCTTGCCAAAATCTACATTTTCATCACAGCTCATGCCTACTGAAGCCTGTGCTGACATTGGATTTTATTGGTGCTATGCTCTTTAACTGTTCTACCAAAGCTTAATACCGTTGAACTGACATTTCATGTATCTAGCCTTTATATTCTTTTTCTTTTGTTGCTTTAAACTTTCTTATTGGTTGTGTAAATTAAGTTAATTTTTTATCTTTTTATGTTCTGTTTTCTTATGCAATTCTATACATCATCGTCTGCCAGCAAACAAAGGAAGGGTTAGAAAGGCAGTACAGGCCTTGTGATAAATGCTGGAACCTTTTCTTAGCAATTATTTTTAGGTGTAGTCACTTCTGCAGGGTATTGCACTAGAGAGGGAAGGTGTTCATGTGGGAGTACTGGGAAAAAAACATGGAATGATTTCTCTTTCTGACCCAAAGTTCTGGTTTGGCCAGGCCAGAGGCCTCACTGGGGTGTCTCTGCTGAGGTGCTGAGTCCAAGGCTGTCTGTGGACACTGATGGGGACCCCACCTCCTGCTCCCAGGTTATTTTCCTCCTTCCAACTTTCATAATATGTTGCCTTAAAGTATATATAAATAAAAGGAAACTCCACCAGTGAAAAAGCTTATGGATGAGTCTTGCTTTAGTAGGAGTGCTCATGTGCTGAATATTTGCAAGACCAAGGCCTTATCAGAATGTTACACTTTAAGGTAAAAGCTCACATTGCCATTTTTAGTAGTTGTTTTTAAAAGTGTTGGTGTTCCTCTGTTCCTCACTCTATAATGTGTAAGTGCAGATTTGAAGCTTTGTAATTCTTAAAGGAATGTCCAAATGGAAATAATGAAATAATAATTATTGCTTCTTATTTTAGAGCTTGGGCATGTCCCTGAGCAATAACTTCTAGTTTTAAGTAGACAAAAAGGGGAGTTGCTTCTCTGCTTCAGGAAAATGCCTCCTGAGATGTTGCCAAATCATGCAGGGAAAAATGCCACTGAAATTGGTGGGCTGTATTTTGCTATTCAGAAAAGACCACAACCAAAGTTTTGAGCTGGATTTCCTCTGGTTCTTGAGGGAACTGGATGAAGTCCAAAGTTAGAGGCCAGACCTGGCAAAGCATAATATAATCGAAGTATTTATTAGAATTTAGAAATTAATATCAGAACTTCTTTTTGGCTGTTTTCTTTTTTTTTTTTCCTTCCCCAAAAGCTCCAGTGTTACAATTTCCTGAGCTTCCTTTGTTTCAGCTGTAATTATTCTGCAAAATGTTTTAAAGGAAAAACATAGCTACAAGATATGGGTGTTTATTTCTCTGCAGTTTAATAATCCTAGAATCCCAGGTTGGATGGGACCTCACGGATCCAACCTTTCTTGAGAAAACAATAACCTGTTCTTTTCTACAGTAGATCTTATTTTGGTCGATGTGTACACAAGAAGAAATGGAGAAATTAAATCTAACTTGCTTTTTTTTTTGCCATATTCAACAATTTTATTATGTTGTCAAAATTACATTTGAAAATCTTGTAAGTATCACCTATATGGTGAGAGGTATTCACTATCCCCAGGCCAGTGTCTGCTACTTCAGGTCACTCCTTTAATTTGGATGTCCTTAAAATAAAGGTCAAATCTTTCTGTATCTGAGATCATAAAATCCCATTAGCGGGGAAAAATTATTTATGTTCCCCAGCTGTAAAACAAGGACTATCTGTGAGCTTGCATATCAAACTTCTCTTTGTTTTTTTCCTAGAAAAAAACATTTAATTAAAGATCTTCTTCCATCCATCTTTTGTTTTCCATAGTTAACAGTTCTGTAAGCATGTAACAGGGAAGTGCCAGCGGAGAAACACATGCTTGTGCAATTTGTCATTCCAGTTAATTCTTGTCTTACAACTCCAGGCCTTCCAGATCCATCCTGCCCACATTGAGCTGTGACACATTTCTCCAGGCCTCACGGGGGCACATCAGGAGTCACCAAAACCTGGAGTTTTCCATCAGCATTAGGATTTGATTGAGCACAAATGATACGCAGGCCTCGTCTGTGCTTCTTGTCAGGGAACAAATGGACAAGTAATTTGTTACCAGGAGACCTTTTGCTGGCTAAAACCAGCCACAGTCAATCATATTAAGGATCTGGCAGTTCTTAGCACCAACTCTTCATTTTCTAGACAGGTAATTTATGAAGAAAGTTTTAGGGAAGGCTTTGCATACTATTAGAAGGAAAATGCTCCACTAGGAAGAGAGGTATCTTCATCTGTAGTTGGAAAGGCCGGAAAGGGTTGCTCAGCACAACTGGTCAAAGCAAGGGGAAGGATTTCAGGAGGTAATTTCACATTCTTCTGTTTCCAGATTAACCAGAGGAGAGTTTTACCTTTTTCCAGTCAGTTCATAGGGGAACAGGAGCCATCAGCACTGCACTCTTAGCTCTGTCTTGGGGCAGCGCCTGTGGCTGAACTAGGGCAGCCTCAGCCTGGCCCATGGGGGGGATGTGCTTTCACTTGGTGTAAGTGGCCTTGAACTGAAATTTTGGTCTCCTTCCAGTGGTCCAGCTCCCAAAGGCCCAGCCTCCCTCTCCAGGAATGCTCCTTCCACTTTATTTGGCTGGGTAACCTGTGTGTGCGTCTATGTGCACAGGAGGCCTCGGTGGAAAGAGTAGGGCCTGGGCCTGGCCTGGGCTGTATTTCTTTTCTTTCGAGTAGGTTTCATTTATTCCCTTTGCTCCTTTGTGGCCCCCCCACCCTTGCCTGGGTGATATGAATTAGGAACAGTTGCACAAGAGCTGTGCAAGCTGATAAACTCACAAGGAAGACAACAGCTGCAAACCTCATAAAGAATTATAGCTGGCTTGGGGCATCTGTTCTGTATGTGTGAAGCTCAGATTATTGGTGTGTTCCCCAGGATGGAAATGGCCTTGCTGTGACCTGCCTGAGCAAGGCCTGCTCTGCTCAGCTCAGCTTTACTTGCTCCTGCCTCGATAAAATCTGACTTCTCTGCACTCTGCTCTTGTATTTCTTGGGAGAACCAGTGATTCCAGAGACTGAACAAGATCAAATGAGTGGCTGGAAAGAAGAAGAAATGTTCCTCTGTGTGTTTGCTGGAAATTCAAGTGGGTCTATTCCAGAAAGAAGCATCAGGTTTATTTGGACTGGAATGTACATAACAGAGTTGGAATAGCAGGACACTGGTGAGAGGGATGTTTTTACCTCATAATTTAAATTGTTCCATTCTGGAGCAGGGAGGAAGTGGTTTACAATCTCTTTGTGTGCAAATACATGTCTGTGGGTCACTGCAGGTGCTGGCCAGCCTGTACCAGCATTCCTATGTGAACCTGGTGCAGGGAAAGGCATTGGATGGCTCAGCCTGGGCCTCGCTCCTTCTCCTCACACTGGGGGACCAGAGCTGGGGAGGGAGCTGTTAAAGGGCCCAAATTTTTACATTTCTTCCAATATATCCCAAACAGACTTTCATTCTCTGTTATTTCTCTGTACCAGTTATTCAGTCAGTTATATCAATTATATCCAATTCAGGACAGAAATAAATTCCAGACATTTTATATTAAAAAGCTGTAATAAGGGCCATTTTGCAATATCTCTTCAACTTCAGAGCATGAGAGCTTCTTGTGCAAATGTCCCAGTGCCTCTGTCAGCTGAAGGCATCTTGTAGAGTGAGGGCAGGACTGACCTCTCTCCACCCCTGTTCCCTTGTGCAGCCCCTGGCACACAAACATGTTTGGCAGACCCTGGCCATTGGGGCATACACACATTGTCCTTCTGTGTTCCTCTGTATTTCTGCAGACCTGCCTTAGACCTAGGGAGATGGTTTCCCATTCATTTGCCTTTTTTTGCTTTTGTCTTTCCATTGTTCCCACCCATGCCAGGGGGAAGAAAAAGTTCTAGCTGTGGAGAAATAGGATTGTGGAGTAAAAATAGATTTTGAGGTCAAATAAAAAGTGTCTTCACACTTCCAGTGTTCTTTGCATTACAGACACATTCATTTTGAAGTGGCTACTGAAAAGCAGGATTTAATTATATCTGGTTTCAATGATGTGAAGCTGGAGTCATAAACTCGAACCTTTTGTCTTCTAAAGCATAGTTCTTTCTCTTGCACGTTCTCTTCCCATAAGCTGAGGCTCCTGTTAGTTTGAGTTAAAAATGACAACATCTGCAGTGAATTTTCCCTTTTTAGCAGGGGCTGGAGAGGAAGAGGATGCCATTGTGGTGTGTGCCCTACACGCAGGGGTGGGACGAGAGCCTTTGTACATCAGTGAGTTCTTGTGTGGCAGCCAAGGATTGTGTTCAGTGCATAAATGCACAGCAGGATGTTTGGAACATGGGATGGTGCAATGGTGATGGGATGGAGGGGCTGAGCTGTGATGCCAGGGCTAGGCTGCAGCAGAACGGTCTCTGATCTCACTGCCCCATGCGATACAAACCCCGAGCTCACTCTGTGTGAAGAATTGGTCTCACATGAGATGCCTTGTGCCTACACATGACCCAGGGTCAGGTTAGTGAGAAAGGAAATTAAACTAGTTCTGTGCAGGGCTCATGAGATTTGGTTAATTGCTAATAGTCTGTAACTCAAGCATTCAACCTCCTGAGGAAATACAGAGTTTCTGAAGAGAAATTCTGATTATGGAAAGGGCCATCTGAAGGAGTCAGAGTTTTCCCCAATATAACAAGTGTGGAATGCTGTCCTTTCTGGGGAAGGGTAGAGGGGGAAGATATAAAATCTAATTTTATTCAGGAATAATAGTCCATTGTGCAGAGCACTAAACTCTCCTCTGTGCCACGATTACTAGAAAGGGGTAGTGAAACTCCTTTCACAATATTAGCAACACCAGTTGATCCAATATAAGGAAAATGCATGCAAAAAGGAGACATTAATGCCCTGGGGGAATGGGAGGCAGGAGATGCCTTTCTCTCTGTCAGTGAGGGCCCCTGACTGGCAGCACAGACTCCACCGGGCTCTGCTGTGGGGGGGGGGGGGGGGGGGGGGGGGGGTGTATTTTGGCTCACTCTGCAGTTACTGGTTGCAGCCAGATGCACCATAGAAGGGGAGAGATCCTCCCCAGAACTCATAGCCAGGAGGAAAATGTATGTGGAATACTTTCAATATGGGAAAAAAGCTGATAATCTTTGATGAAGGACACTTGAGGTGGAACACTGCCAATGCTGGAGTCTGAGTAAACCATGGAACATGGAGGCTGAAAAAATCCCACTGGTGTTGGTTCTCTTCTCCCAAGGATTTCCCACAGCAGACACCAGAGATGGTGCTGGTGGTTGAGGGCTGAGGCTGAGTTTGTTCTCAGGTGCCACAAACCTGCAGCTGTGCTGGGCTGTGCTTGGGTGCTACCAGCACCTCCTGCTAACCCCGGTAGCTCTACAAACAAAGAACAAAAACCCCAAACTCAATCACCTTGAAAATAATGCTTGCTGAGGAAAAGACTTAATATTCTCGAGAAAGAGTTCCCAATAGCTGTTGATGCAGAGCTCCATTGAAGTGGATGGGCTGGGTGAAGGCACAGCTTTAATCATAACTTAATTTTCCCCTGGGGACAGGAACAGACACGCAAATGAGATGTACTACTATCATTGCCTGAATCACATCTGGAGGATGCTGACATAAATAATGATGAAGGCCATTTAAAAATGTGATTACTCCATGTAAGTACCTGAATTTTCTTTCAAAAACATATGTTTGCACTAGTAAATGAAGTGCTCAGAAGAGGGTGAAGGCCAGACCTCCAGTGTGGGAGGACACCAAAGCCAACAGGCAGAGTTCGAGCTGCCAGAGTGCAATGTGAAGCTCCCTAGCCTTCAGTCAGCCTTGACCCCTGCATGGAAGGGGTATCGGAGCAGTTTGGGTGTTATTGGTTAGACTTTCGGAGGCTTTCCTTGTGTTTTTACTGGTTTGGGTGGAGAGGGAGGCTGTGGGTGTTCACAGCTCTGCCATGGGGGTGTTGAGCAGATCATCTGCACCTCACCTGGGTAGTCCAAATCCCTTGGCAAGTGGTGTACATTTGGTTTTTCACACGAAGTGTGATCTTCTCAGGACTCTGAAAGCTCTCACCAGCCTCACTTCCCAGCCTCCCCATCCTTGGAATTCCAGGAATTCACAGTTTATTTGGTAAATTTGGTTCCTTTAACCCCCAACAATCTCCATCTCTTGCCCTCAGCAATTCCACTTGCAGCCTGTCCTTTCTGCAGCTGCCTCCTCTTACTTCTTCCCCACTGCCAGGAGATCTTTGTTTCATCACTTCCCTCCCTTTTAAAAATGCACAGGTCAGAAAGAAAGTCATCCACCCTTTTTTCTTGATGCCTGAGAGCCTGCACCAGTGTGAGGAGCTCACTGCCCTGCTGAGCCTCTGAGCTGCCAGGCTAGATGCTGAGAAATAATATTATTCTAAACTACACCATGGCTTTAAACTGCAGTGTTGCAGGTTTGGAAGGCAGCTGCTCTGTACCTTCATGACCCCAGGGTGTGTTGTTGAATGAGTGCCCTGGGAAATCATTAATAAAGGATGATTTATATTTCCTCAAATTCCACTCTTTATTTTTATTTTTTAAGGCATTATGTTTTGTTCTTTCTTTGAGTGTTTTTGTAGAAATGTAGAGCTTAATGTTAAATATTTGCTCCCATCTGTTCGTTTTTGAGAGGATATTGGGATTTTCAGTTTATGTCCTTCAGCATCATCTCCCCCGCCAGGGAACTGTGTGGAGCAGGGTGGGGGCACTGCTCTGGTTGTGTCTGACCCAGCCCACAGCTGGTGCTGAAGTGGTTCAGTCAGTTTTGGGCCCATTGTTACTGCAGAGCTGCTTGGGTTTATTCTGGTGTGTTTGGTGGTGCTATAGCTGACTGGAGCAGTGGCTGTGGAGGTGTTAATGGA
Organism: Chloebia gouldiae; assembly: GCA_003676055.1. Classification (NCBI taxonomy): domain Eukaryota; kingdom Metazoa; phylum Chordata; class Aves; order Passeriformes; family Passeridae; genus Chloebia; species Chloebia gouldiae. The sequence goes on along the minus strand of QUSF01000180.1, from coordinate 192,224 downwards.
AATACACAAAAAACCAGAGAAATGGCAGAGGGATTTCTTCTCTGTCATGGCAGACTTTGAAGAACAGACTACAAGACCAGTTGTTACGTGCACACACCATTTCCCCAAACCTGTCAGTGATGTATTTATCCATCCCCCTGCGACAATAACTCAATTATTTTGTAGGTTGTTTTACTCCCCCACCCAGGCAGGACAAGCAGTTTCCAAATGCACATCCCAGTGTTTCATCGTCTCTGTTGTACATTGCAGCCATCTCTTTACAATCAATAATGCAGAGATTTGCAGGCTGGTTTTCTTTCAATGCTGATCTAATTAGTTCATAAAATAATAGTCTCTCCCCTACCTCCTCCTACTTGTTTCCCCTTCATTTCTCATCTTAGACACTGAAGAAATATTTCCTCTGTTCTCACTAAAGGAATGCATTTACACTTGCCACAGCAGTTCAAAGATACCAAGAATATATTTTCCTTATGCTGGTAATTGCTTTTCTTGGTCATTAGTTGATCAAAGTGGAGGAAATAGAGCAAGGGCAGTCAGACTAAATAATAAATTTGGAGTAGAACTGGGACTGGAGCTTTCTTGGGGTTTTTATTTTCTTTCAAAGTGCTGAGTTACTCAGTCTGTGCACAGGGGTTCCTCCCTGGTAGGTGTGGAGTAACTGTGGAGTTACTGGGGTGGTTCCTCCATGGTGAAAATCAGGCACCAGCTGCTCCACGTTGTTTCTCCAGACTCTGAAGGATCTCATAGCTCCAACACAGGTTTATCTCACAAGCAAACTGAGGAAAGCCATATTTTTCACACGTTCAGCAAAATATACGGGTGGTAAGAAAAGAAAATGGAAACCTGGAGATTTGGTGCTTGGGTTTTTTGCTTGATATTTTTTTTGGAATTTTTTTTAGAAAGGTAAAAGTTAAGATCATTCTTCCATGCTTTCTTGGCACTGTTCTTGTTTGAAAAACTTGTGTGGAACGTGAAACTGGAACTTCAGATTAGCATAAACATTTTAAGGTCTTTCATCAAGTCTGTTGCACTTACTGTCAATGTATTTCATCATTGTGGCTCTTTAATGAGATTTGGCTGGTGCTGGCGAGACAGACAGTCAGAAGTTCACTTTTGCTTCATTTGGTTTTTTGTGGGTGTTTTTCCCCCTGCCTTTGTCCGACCCAGTGAGCTTTGGTGGATTTGCTTGGAGACAAACCAGTTTCTAGATTTCTCCTTATTTGGAACAAGTGCCCTTATCAGTGTTGCCAAGAATATCCCAGGCTGAGTGGCAAAGGGCCAGGAGCTCACCACAATTGCTCAGAGGGCTGGAATTCCCAGGGAAAACTGGGGCTGGCATGATCAGTGCCACAGGAGGGAAGGTGTTGGATAGGCTGTGTGTCATCTCATGAACACCATTTTCACAGAAACATTGGTGTCTTTGGTAAAATTCCCTTTATAACTGGATGCTGAGGTTAAAGATAACTTATGTTAAACAAATCTTGGGGTTTTTCACGGTAAAAGTCTCATTGCTTACTCAGTGGCATTTCATCATTTCAAGATCCATAATACATGTAAATACTCTGACAAATATGGGAGGTGGGTGCTGTAATTTGATTTTTATTCCTCAGAATAATTTCCTGGAATATACTGAATAAGGATTTTTATGAGCTTCCTGGGGAAATTGCTGCTGTCCTGCATTCTTGTAATGAAGGATGATCTTGGAAACAACAAACAACTCCTTGACTTGGAACAAAAGGGGAAAAGTATCTGAAATTGTTAATATGTATTTATTGGAAGAGAAGGTGGCATTAAATAGTCTTAATCATTCAAGATAGCTCAATGTTTTACTTTGAGTATGGAAGAAGTTTGCTTTGAAGACCTGGCTCAATTTCAGTTGGGTTTAGTATGTCTGTGATCTGCTTTTGCATGTATGAACAATTTTCCCTATGGATATCCTGGGAAAGCATAGAGCAAAATCACATCTGATATTACTTCTGACATCAACAAACTTATAACAGAGATGAAAGTAATGCAGTATTTCTACTTCAAAAAGAGGAAAACCAGAAACACCTGAGAACAGGTTAGATGACCTCGGAATAGGTTAGATGACCTTAGTGTGTGGAAGGATGGCAGGGGTACAAAAATTGCTCCCTGGGATTGTTCACCTGATCATTATTAGTTTGCCAGAGAGAACCACCATAAACGTGGTCCACAAAAAGGGAAACAAAGTCAGGGGAAGGGGAAAATGGAGGGGAGGGTCACCAATGGAAAAATTAAGACTTTCTCTTAAATGCAGTTGGTAGAAGCAACAACTGAATGAGCTGCAGTGATCCCAGCCCTGCTAATTCTGGCAGGCATAATAAATGTTTAAATGTTTGAAACTGGCCTTAACAGTGCAAAATTTTAAGGACTCTTCACCAATAAAGATCATCATGTACTTTTAATTAGTACCCATCTGGGAAGTAGCACACCTTCAGGCATTTCCATGCCCTCTGCCATGCCCATGTTTTCCAAACACAGCGAGGAGCAATGCACACCCACAACAGGGCTGAGCACCCCCCATGCACACAGAGCCCCATGCAGGACACCCTGACAGATGTGGCCTCAGAGGCCTCCCTGGGAAGGGTTGAAAAGCTCCATTTTAGGATCTCCCTGCCAGGAATCACATCCCACTATCCTTAAGTGCTGTGGACCAGGGGATGCAGCTCAGCTCTGGGCTCTTGGTGAGATGAGTCTGGACTCACGTGAAGTCATGGCAGTGTGGCATGAGAGCAGCTTAAAAATGGAGCAAAGCAGAACTCACCCTGGCTGGAGGCTGGCAGGAACAGAAGGGAGGGATATTTTTGAGTTTCTGAGTGCAGGGCTCTGATGGGGGAGCAGGCTGGCTCTGGTGGTGTAGAAAGGGCTGACATAATGCTGAAGGAAGGAGCCAGCAGAGTGGGTGGATCATGCTGGTGCCGCATGCATGAGCATGGCTGGCACATGGCTGTGAGCGCACATGGACCAGGTGAAAAAGGCTGGGATGCCCCATCTGTACCTGGCAGGAGGCTTGGGGTCTCTCCTGGGAGTGCAGGTGTTTGTCTGGCACCTGTTCCCTGTGTTTGGGTGGTGGCTGTGCTGGCACAGAGGCTAGCCCAGAACTGGAAACTGATCCCTGTTCCTCCTTTCCATGGAAGCTGAGGTCTCTGGGCACCACCTGAGCAGTGTGTAAATGAATTTCTGGGGATGTAAATTGTACCTCTGCCCACTGTAAGGCCACCTCACCCTGGCAGAAAGCTGCAGAATGGTTTATGTATAAAAGGTATACAAAAGGTGCCTCGTAGGCTGTTGCAATGGGGAGAGATGAAGACATAGCATAGCACTCGTGGTTCATGCAGCAAAGACTTTATTGGTTTATACAGCTCTTATATACCCTATTCAAAACACTCCACATTCAAACCTGATTGGCTATGACTGGTTACTACCTGGCTCACTGACCAACAGCTGCCTGCTTGTGTTCTTGTCAGGACTTGGCTCTCCATAGCCAAGCCCCTCCTCCTTTTATGGCGCATACAGTGCAGCTGTATGCTGTCACACCTCCCCCTTTTCTGTTTTAAAATATAAAAGCTGTTTTTATTATTGCTCTGTGGGGCCCCTTTGCAGAAAGGACAAGAAACACGGTACAAGGAGAACTAAATTCTTCACTAAACTGACAAACCTAACCTTTCTTGCTATTCGTGTGTACCATCAATTTTTTACTATCATGTCCAGGAGCTATCAAAGGTTCAATGTTTCTGGGTGGCATGCTGCAGGCTAATGATGTAAAATTTACAACTTACAACTTGAATGTTACAAACAAACCAACTTAAAAACTATCAGAGATAACATTTAAAACTGTCAGAGGGAGTGTTTCCTTTTGCTTGTAATGTCCTTAAAATGGCCGACTCTTGAGGTCCATGTGAAGTCACAGGCGAATCGTCATTCCAAAGGTCTGGAATTTCCATCCAGCTGGTGCAGAGGGTTGTTACCCATCGAATACCAGTGTCTATGGAAATACATGCATACCCACAGCCTGAGTGACAATGTCCCGTACCAGTACCTTTGGTTTAGTTAGCTGGACATCATTAGAGGACTGCAATGACAACGAATGATTTAAGATGACAGGGTTTATTTAAATGAGTAGGCTCTCAATTTCTCTCAGACATCTTACTTCTTTTTTGGTTCCGCCTTCTTTGCTTTGGCCATTTTGGGTTTGACTGCATTAGGCTTGGCTGCTTTGGGCTTCACCTCTTTCACCTTAGCTGGGCTCTTCACTGCCTTCTTGGGGCCTGCATCTGTGTCTGTCTTGGCACTCTTGGCCGCTTTCTTGGCTGCCAAATTCTTTGCGTTCTTGGGGCTCTCCTTCACTGCTGCTGCTTTCTTGGGATTCTTGGCCATGCTGGTGGGCCTCTAGGCCGCTGGCTTCTTGGGCATGGCAGTTGGTTTTTCTTCGTTGCCTTTTCTTTTGTCTCACCCAGCTTCTTGTTCACCTTGAAAGAGCCAGAGTCCCCGAGACCTTTGGTCTGCACCAGGGTGCCATTGCTCATGAGGCTCTTGAGCCCCAGCTTGCTGCAGCTCTTGTTCTCCACATTGTAGCCACTGGCGGCCAGCGCCTTCCTGAGCATGGCGAGGGAGAGCCCCTTGTGCTCCTTGGAGGTGGACACGGCCTTGGTGATCAGCTCGGTGATGCTGGGCCCTGCAGGCTCCCAGCCCTTGGAGCCACTCACCGCCTTCTTCGGCTTCTTGGTGGCAGCCTTGGTACTGGGAGCAGAGGCAGCAGCAGTGGGCATCCAACATCATGCTGGCCTTTGTCCATGAACCAGGGAAACCACTCCAGCTGCCTGCTTATGTTCTTGTCGGGGACTGGCTCCAAAGGCTCCCAGTCCTCCCTCCTGGCCGCAGTAAAACCATGCTGGGAAATCCCCAGGAGGGCTGGTTTGGCTTTGGCCCTTCCTGGGACTGCTCTGTCCAAAGGACAGTGGGATGGGCACCTCCTTGGGAAAGGAGCAAGGTTTAATTCCATGCACTGGTGTGGATGTGGTGTGACTGGGCAAATCAGCTAAACTCTACCTTTCTTCCCTCTCAAAAATGGGGAATATGCCATTCCTTATCCATACTGCATAAACACAAAAGCCTGATTGGTTTTTTTTGTACAGTTCTAATAAAAATAAATGCTACCTAAGCATCTACAATATGAGTTTAGGGTATTTCCTGTTTGCTTTAGTTTTTTCTTATTTCTTTTTAGAAAGAACTAAAACTGATTTTGCTAGACCCATAAACTCTTTTTTTAACTCCTTTTTCTTCCCAGTAAAAGATTTTTCTTAAGGATTATAGACTCATTTTCCTGTACACATATTGCACTGAAACAACTGGTAACTTTTTCCTGTGCCTACTCAGAGAGCTGACTCCTATAAATAGTATTTCACATGTAGGCATAAAATACCCATGCTTTGTGGTCTCTGCCAACAGTTTGAGGTATGGAAATGAGGTTAATATTAATCTAAAATATATATTTTATTTGGAGACCCTTCTCTGCCTTTTCCCATGTTGCTGTGGGAGAGATGGGAAGCAGAAATGGACAGCAGCTTCATCCCTGAGAACAGATGGAAAATGCAAAGCAGACGTCTTCAAGAAGAGCTGACATTTTAAGCACTATCGAGTCTGTAGGGAGAGGTAATATCATTCCTGAGACATAATGATATTCTTGGAAGAGCAGACAAGCTTTACAGCATGCCAGTTGAAAAAGCATTTTGAGCCTGAATGCTTATTTCTTTTTATCATTCTATCCCCATGTGCCATAAAGATATTATCTCCCCCCTCACACCTTGTCTTGCTTGTATCCCAAGACCTTAATGTACAAAATTATATCAGATTTGACTTTCCAGTTTGCTTCCCCATCCTTGATATTGATGTCTGCATCTTCCCACCTTCAAGGCAATGCTGCATGTCCTGGCCATGTGACACAGGATAAAGAGAGCAAGGATTTACTCTTTATTTGCTGTCCTCATTGCTTTTATTAATGAATGTTTATTTATCCATCAAGTCAGAATAAGCAGTTATTTGCACTGGATCCTGATTTCAATTATGGATATCTTAAGTATTTGAGTAATAATGTCATTGTTTGTTATTAGGTTTTAAGTAACAGACATGCGTAAATAATAAGACAATATAAATATAAATCTACTTAATTATCTGAGCCTTAAATGCCAGACAATAATACCTAATCTAAAAAAAGAAACCCATGCAAATTACTAGCATCAGAGAGACTTCAGAGAGAATCTGTCTCTTATTAAATTTAAGTGGGTCAAATCCTGCAGCTCCTCAGTGCAGGGGAGAGGTTTGTTCAAGGATTTTAATGGACTACACCATGAAAAATGATGACAGAGGGGGTGATAAATGCAATGTGTTGCTCATTAGGACGGCAGAGATGGGCTGGTAAATGATGGGTACAGATCTAATGATTTATTTGCAGAAGTACTGAGAAATAGTCAAGCCCTAACTTAAGCTGTACATTGGGATGATACTAAGTGAGTTTGTACAAAACTTGAGTCTCAGAGAGTTAAATCTTACATTATGTGTCTTCTATATAAGCAGAAGTAATAGTAATAAGGAATAAAAATGTATATCCTAACAGATAGAAATTACAACCTTAGGGATTTTCTTCATCAAAAAGTGGCAGGAAGTATTTAGTGCTGGGTGTTTTCCATTAACTTGTGAAGACCTTATCTTTGGATGAAGCATTAAAAGAGAGTAAAGTGGAAAACTGACAAAAGCCTTCAATGTTTCCTGGGTTTCAGCACTTTGAGCTGATCCTGTGGCACCTCTGGGCTCAGCCCATTGTGTTGTGCAGCTCAGATAAGCTTCTCTGGATCACCAGGACCCCAGGGCACCATCACTGCTCCAGAGATTCCTCCTTCCCTGTTTGAAATGGGAGGAATAACAATTGATTAAAACATTGCCTGTGCTTCTGCAGCATCACAGGGAAAGAAGAGCTAACTTAGGAAGCTTTGTGTGAGTTCTTGGAGGGGTGATGGTGCAGCAGTGTGTTCTCAGTCTTTTCCAAGACAAAACTGGACTTAGTAACTGGGAAGGAACAAACAGCAGCCACAGCTGGGAGAGAGACGGGGCGGGATGAGAAGGAAGGAAGGAGCAGGGAAGGGACCAACCTGCCCAAGGAAAGGAGCCTTCAAGGGCAAAGATTATAGTCAAGGTCAAGATGTCAGAGACAACCACAACCTGTTATATAAAACTGATGGCAGCTGCTCCAGGGCCTTGAGCATGCCAGTGCTCTTCAATTTATTTTACATTCCTCAGGGGCAGTGAAACGTGTGCTCTCTACCCCTTAGATGTGTAAAGGGAAATGAATTTCTGCTCCCTGCAGTGGGACTCTGGAGGGCTCTGACTGAGGCAGAGGAGGGGAATGGGCCTCAGGAAAGTTTCAGAGATGTTTGCTGTGAGGACAGGGCTGGAAGCTCTGCTGCATGGCTGAATGGGGGTCCCACCACATATGGCCGAGAGGGAACTGGTTTGCAGTTCTCTCACTGCCTTGCTAAGAGTCACATCTTTGGAGTCTCTCAGGACAGGACTGCAAACCTCAGTGCAGTGTTGAAGCTGCAGCTTTGCTGTTTCAATCTGCATGAGTTTCAGAAGCAGCCTTCTACCTAAGCAAGTATTTTGGTATTGACTTAATTAGCAGTTCTCTTACCACAGCACTTTCACAGGAACTTCATCCCACACCTGCACCCCTCCACCTTTTCTGGCTGCAGCCCCAACCAGTTTTTCAGCCAGGCTCAGGGGGTGCCAGCACTATTTTCCCTGAGCTCAAGTTCTGCCTGCCGTAATCCTCTTCCTTTGCAGAGCTATCTGCACAATGACCTTGCTTAATGCCCTCACTGCAGAGCCTGTGCTCAATCAGCCTCTGCAAAGCTGCTGGGGCTGCTCTGGCCCTGGGGACAGGCCGGGTCTGCCGTGGGGAGCTGGGGGTGCTCATAGGGTGCTGACGTGCTCAGTGGGACAAGAAGCACATCACAGCACCCCTTCCCCGCTTGGTTTTAGTGTTCCCTCTGGCTGTACAAATGTTTAGAGTTTTATAAGTCAAAATAGAGGAGAAGGTGATGGCCACTGCCTCCAGTTATGAATTAATGTACCAGATGTAGCCTGGCTGCCAAAGAAGGTGTGAGGACTGCTGAGGTGAGCACAGTGCTGAGCCTGTGCTGGTCTGTGAAATGGGCAGGAAAAAAACTGCAGGATGCACAAGGGGAATCAAACATCTTCCCAACACATTGGGCAGTGCAGGTCACCAGTTTTCCCTAGAGCCACCAGGTTGAGCCCCTCTGCTCTGGAGCCAGGTTTGGAGATCTGGAGAAGAGAAGGCTCCAGGGAGAGTTCAGAACCCCTTCCAGGGCCTAAAGGGTCCCCAGGAGAGCTGGAGTGGGACTGGGGACAATGGATGGAGGGGCAGGACAAGGTAGAATGGCCTCAACCTGAAGGAGAGTAGATTTAGATTGGATTTTAGGAAGAAATTTTTCCCTGTGGGGAAGAACTACCCTATAGTAAAAATGCAGCAAATCCTGGATCCAGGGAAGAAATGATGATGTCTGTCTCCAGATCAGAAGGCTGAAGGATAGCTTTATTAAAACTATACTATATTACATTAATATATTATTTGAAGATATACTGTACTGTTCTACATACTTCTTACTTACCTAACTCAAACTCGTAACTCTTTCCTGAGAGCCTGATCCACAGCTGGGTCCCATTGGTCACTGAACCCAAATACCCTTCACCAGAATCCTACCCAGCCATCACTGCAGGTAAACAATCTGCACACCACATTCCACATGGGGAAAACAAAGGAGCACAGATAAAGATTGTATTCTCTTCTTCTCTCTGTGCTTCTCCTGAGAGACAGAATTGTGTCTCTCTGTCCAGAGAATGTGAATGTCATACTACCCTGGGAGTGGCAGGCCCTGGTACAGGGTGCCCAGTGCAGCTGTGGCTGCCCCCAGATCCCTGGAAGTGTCCAAGGCCAGGTTGGATACTTGGAGCACCCTGGGACAATGGAAGGTGTCCCTGGCCATGGAGGTGGCACTGGATGGGCTTTAAGGTCCTTCCAAGTAAACCAGTCTGGGATTCTGTGATTATTTAACTCTAGTTACTGGTAGCCTCTCATTTCCATATGTTCCCTCAATTCCTACAGTTCTGCCCTCTGGACTTTTGTCCCTTCCCTGTGCCCATGTCAGGGCTAAGAGGCAGGGAGCAGAGGGGCTGTGAGGCTCATCCTGCAGCCAAACCACCCTGCTCTTCTCAGATAACATTGCGCTCAAGGAAAACAACATCTAAGGGTTATAAATAGGCCAAATTGACAACAGTGTCATTCATGATGAATCCTCGGAAGAAGTGTTCCTCAGCTTCAGAGGATGAAGGTTTGTTGCATTGTATTTTATGATATCTCCCTCCCCCCTATATGGGTCTTCTGGTCCCCCTCTCCTTCCCCTCCTTCCCTTCCTAGCTGCCAATCACCCTGGTTATGCAACCCTCAATGGTCACCCCTAGCCCCTGGCTTCACCCCTCCACCTAGAAGCTTCCATCAGAAGCCTCGGGTGATGGGCTGGTCCCTGGGGACTTCTCCCCCCTTCTCTCCCTACTGGAAGTCACCTGAGTGACACCCCAGTTCCCACTACCTCATTGGTTAATAGTTTGTTCTTTCCCCTGGTTACCACCCCAAGTTAAAAAGAGGAGCACACGAGTGCTCCGGGCTTTTTGGGCAGACTCCCCTTCGGTGCTATTGTTCCCCGCGCGGATCTACAATAAACCGGACTGTAGTCTACCTCAACAGGACGACTCCTTTCGTCTGTTACCGCCGTGTTGTACTTCCCCCATTGGCTCAGGCGGGTTTCTGACCCATGGACCGTGACTCTTGCCGACGCATGGACGCGCGGCCATAGAGCGCGGTTTGGGCTGCCAGCCGGTGCCAGGAACTGAGCTAGCGGCTTCGCCAAGGGGCACCACGGCAAAGGTCTGATTTTAAAGCGGAGCATCAGCTGATCTAAACCCAGATAAAATTCACAGCACTACACTGCATTCACCAGCACAAAGAGTCAGAAAGATGCTTGGTACCACTGTCTCACACAGGAAAAAATGTACAGCCAGCATGACACCTCACAGCTTCAGGATTTCTTTTGGAGCTAAGCAAACTTCCAGCAATTTTCCAGCCAGGGATTCATTTCTGTTGTGCTCTTTCTTTCCAGACACAATACAGGCACTCCTGGGGCTGTCAGGCTGGGGCTGGGCTGTGCACCCCTTTGGGAGCAGCAGTGTTACAGGAAGATCTCTCCTGTGTAATACTTGATGCCCCCTTGAGAAGTGTGATACAAACAAGAAAACAACTTGCTGGAAGTCATCCATCCAAACTGGTGTTCTAGAACTCATTTATTTGTGTGAGTGATCTAATGAAAGTAAAAAAAAAAATCAGAATAAGATTTCTTCTACAAGAGGGATTTTTTTTTAGCATCTTTGAGAACTGTGCAGAGGTAGGAGAGAAAGGGAACATGCTGGACAGAGTAATGACAATTGTGATGAACGTATTTCAGCTACCTGAAATATACAACTTACTGTAAAAGGAAAAAACAGCCAATCAGAGGAACTATTATTTTTTTAACATCCCCCAGAGTGATTATTTGTGAAAGATCTGTTTGTTGTGTTCCACTTCCATAAAACATGTATGTATGCAGATTCCTGAGCATCACGTCCTCCAACTCCAGCACAGGAGTTTGAGCTGAGGGAGTGTTTTTTGGTTTGGGAAGGGACGATAGGGTGCGGGTTATTTTTAGGGGTTTTGTTCATTTTTTTCTGAATAGGGAAATGGAATGGTATTGAAGAAAATTGAATATAAAAAAAAAGGAAACTGGAATGGCATTGAAAGCAGGAGTGCACCCTTTCCCTTCCACGGCAGCAGGGAAGCCAGCAGACACCCTATTACCACAATACACTTACTCAGAGCACTAAGCTGTTCTTATCCAAATTTCTTCATAGACAACATGGTCAAGCATGGGACCTGCATGGTGAAGCTGCCAGGGCTGCGGGAGAGTTCCCACCCCTGGAAGTGTCCCAAATCACATGTGAATGTGGTACCTGAGGACCTGGTTCAGTGGTGAAGAGGGTGGTGGTTCTGGGCTGATGGTTGGATTTAATGATCTTGAAAGTCCTTTCTGACCTTGACAATTCTGTGATTCTATGTTTGGCTGCAGGATAATTCAGACAGGCTGTCCTATAAAATTATTAGGTAAAAGTTGAAAGAGACTTTTACTCCTCTGTCTCTACTAATTTGAGCAGCCAGCTTGAGTTATTTTCTCTCTCTAATATTTTCTTCTGATTGCCTTCATATTCACATTTAAATTAAAGCCAAAGATAACTGGCCAGAAGTTCTCACCTTTAGCCTGCAGATGCTTTTGCTATCAGCTCTGGTGTGTCATGCAGCAGCAGTGCTGCTGCCATGAAGGAGCTGCTGGTAGAAAGGTTGAATGGAGTTTTGCTGATGCACGGCTCATAAATCTGAGGAAGTCACAGTTCTGATTTACTCTTTAATTAAAGTATGTATCATACATATATTAAAATTCAAATGCTTAACTAATATAAAGGTCAATGGAATGCAGAAGCTGCTCTCTTCCTACATTTTTAATTTCCACATTTTGGTTCACTCAGTCAAATGTGCACACAGAGTGATCAGGATACTTAATCCAACAGTTTATAAGGAAAGATACGGTGATGTGTCTTAATCTAAATTCAAATTACTTTCTTCTGGGGAAAAAGTCATAGCTGTCAAAACCATTGCTGTACTAACTGTATATTTATCACTTTTGTTACATAATCTCTAGGGAAATTAGATTATAAAACCTGTTTCTGATTCTTAAGGCTTATACACAAAACAAAAAAAATGCCTTGATTCATAACCTGTTGGACTTCATTAAAAAATATGGAGCCTGGAGATTTATGAATAGCAGTGATATTGACATAGCTTCATTTGCAAAGAAATTACATCCATAGCTCTGCAATCATCTGTAAATGCTTATGAATGAGAACTTATTTATAATTGTTGGGAAAAAATATTTGTAGGATTTACAAGTGAGATATGATTTATCTTGGGGAATTTATCATTTCAATTATATACAAATAATACCAGTCATAATTTAAGACTTCTGGTTGATGAAAGGCTGTGCACATTGACTAATTATCCTACTTTTCAGTTAGACATAAAGTATGTTGTGCTTTGAATAGTTTAAGGACTGCAGGTTTTCATCATGTAAAAGCAAGCAATGGCACTGATCTGTTTTATATTATATAGATAATTCTTGTCTTCTAATTAACTAAGCACAGAATTCAGCACTTCCAAGGGCAGACTGTCAGTGTGAGGACTAAAAGCTTTTGTAGTGAATGTGAAAATACAGTTTTATGATTGTAAGTGTTTATATCTACCTGGTCTCTCCTTCCTAGTCTGTATTAAAATCAGTTTGCAGCTTTTTCCTGGGGCACCTGCTTGTTCCTGTCCACTGCTGGGGGTCCTGAGGTAAGGGAAATTGTTTTTAGCAGGGACAGTGACACCATCCATCCACACCTTCCTGTGTTCCACATTTCAGGCAGTTTCTTGCCCACATTAAATCAAGTTAGATGCTATGGCACCAAAGGTTGTTTTTTTTTTTCCTGCAACAGGAATGACCAAAGGAGACATTTTCTGTGCAAACCCCCTTTAATCATTAAACATTCCTGAGACTGTAAGTGCCATAAGGATGCAGCTGCTGTCCTGGCTCTGTATTCACTGGGAAACTGGGTTACATATGCAAATAAACTTGCTTCTATATGTGTTTTGTATCTACCAAAGCACCAGTCCCAGGGAAGACTCCATAGCATCCATTCCAATGTCCTTGACCTTGTGTTGACCTAAATCCTGAGTCTGAAATGGGAGGAGGGATGTCTCCACAGGAATATTTTAGCAATCACTGGGAAGACTGGGCCATGATATGAGGGAACAGGAGTTTCTTTTGAATGCATGATACATAAATGGGAATAAATATAATGTTTATGAATGCTTCCAGGCTGTTCCCTGGATCCAGGAAGTCCTCGGTACAAGAATTACCAGTCCAAGTTTTTGCAGCACGACAATGTCCCTCAGTTCTCTCAATGTCAAACCATTCAGTGCATTGCTAAAAATACTTTCCTTGTGCACAAAGCCAGCCTGGTGTGCTTTGAAGAGGAAAGCATCCGAACTGCCTGTGCTGATTGACTACTCAAAAAACCTTTCTGCAGAGAGCTGTGCAACTTTCTGAATGGATTAGTTGTAGCCAGGCTCACAGCCCTTTGTGTTTCCCTCATGTATGAGCAGACAGGAACTGAGGGTTTGTTGCATTTTAACTTGGAAATATGGACACAGAAAATGGCAGCTCTTAATTTTGCTTTTGAAGTCTGTTTTGTTCAAGAATATAAAAAGCTTAGGCTCATCTTGTCAGAGAACTAGAGCCACTTATGTGTCTATAATCAAACCTGCTGGAATGTGTTTGATTGGGTCATTAGTACAAAAAAAAATCCCTGGAAAATAAATTTATAGTTCAAATGCTGTTAGTTGATGTCAACGTTTGTAAAGTATTTGATCTGAGGCTAACAAAGGTCTGAATGAAGCAATGATTGTCCTGGGGAGCTTCCATTTCCACTTGCAGAGAAGATCCTGTGCTCTCTGGTGCAGCCACAGCATTTTAGAGCACCAGGAACGGGGGTGACACTGGCTGAACACTTGGGACAGAGCTGGAGCATGCCTTAGGACAAGGGACAGGAAGTGGAAGAGAAAGTAGAGTTGAGGAGGATGATGTGGGGAATCAAGCAAGTGGCATTGCAGGTGACTGTAGTCTTAATTAACTTTTTTCTGTAGCCATAATCCTCCTGGGATGCTGTGGCAGCAAGCTGAGGAGGCTGATGGGATTTGGAAGTATCCTGGCTGGATGAGATCCTCCTGAAATTTGTGTTGAAGATTTTGCTATTTCTGGAAAGGCAAATAAGCTTCTCAAAATGGCAAATGTTTGACTGGGCTTTAATTTGACCATAATGTAAAATCTTTTTTTATTATTATTTTTTCTTTTTTTTTTTTGAAGGTAGGCCAAAGTTGGGATTGAGCAAGAGAGATCAAAGTAAACTGGAGCTAAATGCAGCTGAGGGAAATGTGAAACTAATTTACAAAACCCCAAGTTGCTTTATGAGCTGAACAAGAGAGATCAGTGCTGGAAACTGTAACACAGTTCCTACATGGCAAAGCCAAGAGCACTGAGAGAAGTGGTTCAGCAAATCAGTTGCATATGAGCCAGTCAAGGCAGTAAATGGTTCATCGGATACTTGGCTGCTTTAAATGTGGAGCTGAATCAGTCTTAGTGCTTTCACACTAGGCATCTCTATTTAGTGACACTTTCAAAGAGCAATTTGAAATTACTTTGTAATATTGTCTTCCTAAGGAAAATTCTCTTCAGAGATTTGTGGTATTGCCATTATTCCTAAATATTATTCTTATTTTCTAGCTCCTTGGATGGGCCTGTTCCTATTGATTCAGTGTTGTGACTTGACATCTTGATGAAGTTTTCAGGTATCTTCCCACAACAGCCCATGGCTGCAGAAGTGTTCCAGGAAGAGCTGCTGCCAAGAAGGTGTCCTAAGGCTGAAGGCAGAAGACAAAAGCAAGGGGAGCCTACTTGTATCTTTTTAAAGATGCCACATCCCTGGAAGTGTCCAGGTTGGACAGGGCTTGGAGCCACCTGGGCTAGTGGAAGGTGTCCCTGGCCACGGCAGGGGTGGAACAGGAGGAGCTTTAAACACCCTTCCAGCCCAAACCAGTCTGGGATTCTATGATCATGACCTTCCTCAGGCTCTGGATCACACCACTACCATCAGGGTCAATCCTGAAACCAAAATACTTGGAGCTGTACAAGGCAGTACAGGAATGTGAGAGCACCCTGTAATGCACAAGCTGGTCCCATTGAGATGCCCTTCACAGCCTCCATACATGTTTTCTGTTCAAGGCAAGGCTTTGGAATATTCCTAACTTGGCAGACATGTTCCAGATATTGCATTTTGGTGGGTGCTGGTGGCTGTTCTGACATGGGCACTACTGCATCCTCCTGGGAACAGCACCCAACAGCCATTCTCTTCAAAATCCCCAGCCAGGTTCTCAGCCAAGCAAGGAAGAGTCTTTGATAGCTGCGATGCTGAACACGCTGAAACCCAGCTGTGTTACCAAAGAGTGTTATTTATTCTTTGAAGATCCTTTCAGAAAAGCTGATGAATTAAAATGCTTTTCAGACCACAGAAGGAGCTGAACTTCAATCTCGTGCCTCCCTCTCACAAAAGGAGCCGCAGTCATAACAGGAGAAGCCAACGCCTGTCTGCTCGTGATGGATGTATGTGAGTGAGAAGTGAAAGTTCCTTTTATTCTCAACAGCCAAGTGCCACAGTCAGAGTTTCAACCTCTTAATCAATCAGTGTCAGCCTGTGTCACAGTCCCTCAGCACCACAGTTAGCTCTGAACTACCCTCTTACTCCCATCACTGCTCCTGCTGCTGCATGGGCTCTGCTTCACAATTCCTTCATCAGGAGTGGCTAAAAACTCTGCTGGGAAGGGAAGGGAAGGGAAGGGAAGGGAAGGGAAGGGAAGGGAAGGGGCTGATATACAGTATTGTGGGTGAATCTCTCAGTCTGGTGCTGTTCCAGTGTCTAGCACTGGAATTACCCAAGGAGGCCAGGATGGGGATGAGTAGCAGCTGCAGCACCACTCTGCTTCTGGAGCCCTGCTGGATTGTCAGACAGGGCTCGGGTTGTCCTTCAGCAGAGCTGATCAGCTCATGACCTTCAGCTCTATTGCAGTCTCTGATGTGAGGACTGAAGTTTAAATCAAGCCAAACAGATTGCTTTTGTCATTTAACTTCATGCTGCATCATCACTGCATTGCTCCCACCCCCTACCCTCATCTTTCTCATCTTGGACTGATTGTCCAAATGAGTTAGGGAGAAGCATTGTTTTTAAAACATGCTGCTTCTAAGAATAGGAAAGCAATACAGGGCTCTTTTAAGGGCTTACTCATATGTGTGGTCTAGAATTTTTTCCTTTGAAGAATGTAAGTCTTAAAAAAACCACAGTTGCAGTGAGAAAAAACTGACAGTGGAAAAATAATTTTCTACCTGACAAAGCAGCAGAGTTCTCTACTCTGAACAAAACCCTGAGGGATGCTGTGACAATCTGAGTCTGTTGCCTTCTAAACTAGAGTCTCTAGGAAAAGGTTAACCTGCAGTTTTTGTAAGATTGGCTGGGAGATGGAGGGTTTCCACTCTGAATTACCTTGTTTGGGTGGCACAGACACATGAGGCAGTGGGAAAGCCCTGCCTTCTTCCCTTCAGCTCCTACTCTCAGCATTGCTGCGATGGTCAGAGAAGGGTTTAAAGATGCTCTGAGCAGATTTCTGCCCCTCCTGCAGACAGTGACCACAGGCTGTGCCTGGAGACCCTCCTGGCTGAGCAGCCCCAGGGCCTCCTGTGTGTCCCTCCTGCACAGGAAAGATGTGAGTGTGGTGTCTGCACAGCCCTGGGGAGGATAAGCTCCCCGGTGTGCCCAGAGCAGCTGAAATCCACTCTGCACGGACCAGTTGGATGTTGTTTCTTTAAATGCCTTTCATTTCTGTTCCTTCTCCACTTCCTCTGGAGCTCAGCACTGCCTAGGCTGTAGCTCTGCTCTGTGGTGGTCCGTGACTACCACCTAGTGCACAGCTCTGCTCCACTGCTGCAGGGACAGAGGCTCAGGTGGGCACTTTGCTGTGGGGCTTTTCAAAATTGCCACCTTGGGAATTCCATCCCAGCCCCTCCCCATCCTCCCAGCCAGGAATTCCTAATGCCCAGTATCCCATCCATCCCTGCCCTCTGGCAGTGGGAGCCATTCCATGTGTCCTGTCCCTCCATCCCTTGTCCCCAGTCCCTCTCCAGCTCTCCTGGAGCCCCTTTAGGCCCTGGAAGGGCTCTGAGCTCTCCCTGGAGCCTTGTCCTTTCCAGGTGAGCACCCCCATCTCTCCCAGCCTGGCTCCAGAGCACAGGGGCTCTATCCCTGGGGTTAACTTAGAGACCCCCCCCAGAATTCACCCCAAGACATCCATGTCTCCCTTGTGCTGTGGCCCAGAGCTGGATGCTGTCTTCCAGGAGGAGCAAGGTACTCCAGAGGGGTCAGCTGATACCTTGTGCAGGCTGCCCTAGAACAGAGCCTTGCCAGAATTAAAGAATAAAGCAGGGATTTATTAAAAGGCCTCAATGGATTCACCTTGGGCAGCATCAGAGCCCAGCCAGGGCTGCACCCAAGATGAACCAAAATGGTCCCAAAATGCACGAGCACTCCTGGGGGCTCTCACTAGGATCAGTTTTACTCCATTTGCACTTTGGAGTTCATTGTCCCATTCCAGCTTCAGCCCAGGCAGTCCCACCCTGCTTGTTTTTCTCTCTCCAGCCCACGGTGTTTGTTCTCCTGGGCCTGAGATTTGGATCATTGTCCTTGGTGCCCAGCTGGAGCAGGAATTGTTTTGTCTCCCTGTTCTGTGCAAAGAGCTCAGCATCCCCTAATATGAAGCCCAGACCCACACACTAAAGCAGCACAGAATCTGAAAATATAAAAGCTAAGCCCTGCGACATCATATTTACCTGACACAGGTTTGGATTGGGGTGGGTTCACTGCCAACACGCATTCCTGGACAAAAGAAAAGTCAAACTGAACATATGTGGTAAAGAGCAAGAATGGGTTTAGATACATGCTCCTCTGAGACACAAAGCACACTTATTTTTCTGCATAGATCAGGAGGAATTTATGTTATACTGCAGCCATCTAAATAATCTCATTGCTGGAAGATATTACTGAGGGGAGTTTGGTTTCCTTCATCCTGAGCAGTGCAGAGCACAGCTCAGCATTCCCAGCTCTTCTTGAGGCAGGTTAGTTGTGCCTTGGGATGTTGGCCAACCCATCTGATTAGTGAGTTACTTATTTATTCAACACTTATTTCTAAAAATCCCAGGCAGATTAAAATTTGGCAAACACTAGGCTGCTGGAGTGAGTGATGCAGAGAATAATAAATGGAGCAAAATAATTCCAACTTCCTCTTGGAATTTTTGCAAATATACATATTAAATCATGCTTGAATCACAATGAATATAAAAAGTAAATGTTCACCAAAATACAGTGCCCATTCACAACCCCTGTTCCCTGTAAATCCAGAGTTTACAAGGCATGTAAATCCTACACAGTCCCACCTCCACAGTAAATCAAAAGGAGGAGGATTTGTTGAGTGCCAGTAGCTACTTCATACTTCTCTGCAGGATGTTTGCTAAAAGGAATCCTCCAGGAGAATCTGCAAAGGTATTTGGGCTGGAGAGCCAGCCCAAGAGAAAAAAATGAAGCAAATTTTCTGAAGAATGGCCTCTTCGATTTCCATTTTAATTTGTAAACTTCTTATTTGTACATTCTTATGACAGTATCAAGGGGTTCTTGTTTTTAAAAAATGTTAAGATCTCTAGGCTGTGAGCCAGGATGTCAAGCTTCTACCTTAATTATTCTTTAGTGTTAAAAATAAAGAAATACACCTGCATCAGAGCTAAAAAACCCCAGAATATAAATGCTGAAGTGGCTTGGATTAGCTTGGTAAAATATCCCCAGTTTTCACAGAATGTTTTTGCCTGCAAAGAATGAAAATGTTATATAAACAAAGGGCATGATGGTTTGTCTTACAGAGATATGTGAGTGTATTGTACCCTCTAAAAATGATAAACAACTCCAAGTTTCTTGTGATTTGATTTGTTACTTCTGCTCCCTTCTACTTGGTTTTACCCTCAGCCTCAATGGCTCATCTGTGCAATTAATCCCACCACCAGCTGTAATATTTGTGGGTCAGTTTTATTTTGGGGTGTATTTTGTTTTGAGGTTTTTTGGGGGCTGAGGATAAGTTGGATTTTGTTAGTTAGGTGGTTTTTTTTTTGTTTGTTTGTTTTTTTTTAATGTGTGTGTGTATTGCTTGGGTTCATGGGTTTATTTTAGTTTTTTGTTTGGTTGTTTTTTTGGGGGTTTGTTTTTTGGTAAGTGGAATTTTTTTCTATTTGTTTTGGGGTTTTTTGTGGGGTTTTTTTTGTGGTTTATTTTGTATTTTATTAAGTTTCACTCCTACTTTTATTTCAGAAAAAAAAATTAGTTTAAATAATAAAGGAGGGAGGAAGGTAATGTATAGTTGAGTAAGGACCTGAATGAAATTGAAATACAGAGATGGAATTAAGGTAATTGCCCTCTCTCTGGGTGTTGCCTTTGTCTCTTTTTCTTATGTCTGAGGAGTAAAAGCAGGAGGGAACTGGTGTGGCCATCATGTAAAAAGAATTAGGTTTTTTGTTCTTTTTTTTTTTTTTTTGCTAGAAATGCCTTTGGCTATCAAACTGGAGATACAATGAATGTTCTGAAGGCTTCCAGGTCACGTTAAATTGAAGTCTGCACACCCAGTCAGGAGTTTGCTTCTACCCCAGCTCTGGTTTTGATTAAACACTAAGGAAAAGGGTGAGGAAAAGGGTGAGGAAAAGGTGCTGTGGATATTATATCGGCATATATTGATTTTAGGGTTTTGTTTTCTCCCTGTAGTGACACTGCTTACCTGTCCTTCAGCCGTGTGGAAAACCACCTGGTTTATTCTGCTGCTGACAGTTCTCACCCAGCAGTTTCACCTGCTGGCAGAGCTGGGTCTCAGGGAACCCCTGCCAGATGCATATTGCAAATAAACATTATGGATTTTAACGAGCAGTTCTATGCCCACATAAATTAGCTGTCTGGAGGCAACATTGCTACTGCCACCCATTAGTTCAGAGGAGATTCCAACCCACAAATCTCATCCTGCAAGGACTATTCCCTACTACACACTTCGCCATCATCACTAATTGGTGATGCGAAAGGAGGCTCCTGTGTGTTGGTGATAAAGAGATCATCTGCCATATAAACTAGTCGGGTTCAAACTCAGAACCTGCTTGCAAAAGAATAAATAAGTTCATCAGCCACTTTCCAATATCAGATTTTCTAACCCCTAAGCCGGTCCTTGAACCTTTTGCTCTAATTGATTTTATTATCCCTGTGGTTGCATAAAGCAACCATCTTCTAGTCTTCCTTTCTGCCTTTAAATCACTTAATTTAATTTTTGTTTTTTTTGCAAAGCATCAATTTCTCCCTCCTTATTTCTAAAGAGGCTGCAGTCAGTTTTCATAAGTGCAAAATAAATAATCTCTAAAAACAATACTACCAAGTTTGTGATAGACCATGTCCAGGGGGAATAAAATAAACCCAATCCCTGCACTGGTAGTGCTGTTACTAATGGCAGAGTGATGGGTTTTGTCATCTGCCTGAGCTGTGTTGGTTGTGAAAGAGAATCACAGAGTCCCAGAATGGTTTGGATTGGAGGGACCTTTAAGCCCATCCAGTGCCACCCCTGCCATGGCAGGGACACCTTCCACTGTCCCAGGCTGCTCCAAGCCTCAGTATCCAACCTGGCTTTGGACTCTTCCAGGGATCCAGTGGCAGCCACAGCTGCTCTGGGCACCATGTGCCAGGGCCTGCCCACCCTCACATGGAACAATTCCTTCCTACTATTTAATCTAAACCTGTTATGTTCTATTCTAAAACCATTCCCCCTTGTTCTGACACCATGTGCCCTGAAAAATATGAGTCCTGAAGCCTGTGCCAAGAGAGCAGGAGGAGCTGGGTAGCAGGAGAGGAAGTCTGGGGGTTTCATTATGGGCACAATCTTTTGCATTCTCTTGTCTTTCCCAATGACTAGAAGCATACAGCAGAGGAGGAGCATGTGGCAGAGCTGTTTCCCTATGCTCTGGTTCCCATTCCCATTGCCATTGCCTCTTCAGCCCTGCAGGTCTCTCCAGGTCTGTCACCCATCTGCCCACCACAAGCAGCTGAGAGTTTATTCAGCTCATCCTTCTGAAGGCTTTAGGATCCTCTGGATTAAGGCAGGGGTGCCAGATAAGCAATACAACAGCAGCAATAACAGTCCAAGGACATTTATTAATACTCCAGGCCCTTGGCTCAGCTCACAGTTCTGCAAAATGGAGATTTCAGTTTTGAATACTACCTTGCTCATCCTCAGAGGAGTTATGTGTATCTGGTAGAAAGAACATCAGGAACCTAGGTGTGTTTTAAAACATGGCTCCACCATGGCGCAGTGATGGATGCAGTTCTGTCTGTGCTCACTGGGTCATTCTCACCCTCTGTCTGATGGAAACCTTGACTTGCTTCAGGCAAACCCCAACTTCATCCTGTGCTGGCTGCTGGTAACGGGTTCAGCCCCTTTCCCTCATGAGCTTTGTGCAGGGTGAGAGGCCAGCAGCCTGGGGAGGCTCAGGAACAGCTGGAAGAGGACTGGGCGGGTTGTTCCACTCGTCAGTTCTTTCACAGCATCCCTTCAATCTCCTCCTCCGGGAAGAACAGAACTGAACGCTGAGTCAATGGTGCAGCTTGTCCAACACCTTCTACAGTAATTTGGGTGATAATGAAATGCAGAATTTAGCCTTAAAACAGCTAGCTGAGCTCTGGCAGCTTCCCAGGGGAGCACAACAAATTCTTCCATAGACCTTTCCCATTCCCAGCTCCTGGAGAGGTGTGAGCTGTGCAGAAGGCTGATGTACAGGGACAGGTATCAGAGCTCATCGAGCACCTTCCCCTGTGTGTTGGCTCAGGATTTGACTCAGACCAGGCTTTCTGTGATCTACCTTCAATACAAGCATCCTCTGAGCTTAGGGAGATCAGGTTGGTGCTGCCTGTTTAGGGCTGTCTGAAGGGTGTCTGCAGCAGGGGGTTAAAGCAGAGTCATGGCACTGCCCTTCAACTTGGTCAGAGGAGGATCTTGTCAGCTCTGAGCCCTCTAATTTCATTACTCAGCGAGCTGCTGAAATTGATTTTGCTTCTCCAGCTGTTAGCAAGAGTAAAATTACATTTTTACTAGATTTCTGGCTTTTGGCAAATTAACTTGAAACCAATCAGGATTCTTTAGGGACTATAGGAAGGAGAACAATTAGTCAAGTCATAAAAATCTAACTTAAAAAAAGCTGCCAAATACAAGGCCAGCTCTCTCTTTAAAAGTTTTATATCAGCATAGTTCTACTTATGTAAATTACTGGTGCAAACAAATATAGAAAAGGTCTTTGCTCCCTTTCTGCAGCATGACTTTTAATATATTTTCTTCAATTACTACAGATATTTTGCTTTTAGTTCTTATTAGGTGAACATTGCTGTAGCCACTCACAAAATCTCTTCTAGATAATGCCTTTATGACTTGGGCCATGAGGTATATCAACTGCCACCTTGATATCCTTGTTTCCAACCTCAAAACATCCCAGGATTTATCAGTATGTATTACTTTGCTTTCACTCCTTTGCCTGCCTTCTCTGCTTAGCAGTATCTATCTTTGGTTTTGCCCTGAAGCTCTTTTCCTCCTTCTTCTTCCTTTGATTCTCCTTTGCTCTTCAGGGCATAGATGTGCCATTTATTCTTGGCATCTTTCTGTGAGTCTATTTCTGCATGTCCCCTTCCTTAGCTGTACTCTAGAAAATAAATAAAAAATAATTTCATCAGCATTCCTGATGTAAAGTATGTCCATGGGGGAAAACCTGCTTAACCTTATTTGAACAAATTGAATACATGATTTATGCGTGTAGCAGGAAAATTCCTGGGAAACAGGGAAATTGGGGCTGCAGGGCAGGAAATTCCCGGGAAATGTGGAAATCAGGGAAACTGGGGCAGGAAATTCCCGGGATACGTGGAAATCAGGGAAATCGGGGCAGAAAATTCCAGGGAAACGTGGAAATCAGGGAAATCGGGGCAGGAAATTCCCGGGAAACGCGGAAATTGGACCCGGCCGGGCGCGGCTTTATTTTGCGTCAACAGCGGCCCCTCGTGGCTGATCAGGTTATTGCAGACGGCGGGTGCAGCCGCCCCGCATCTCCCGCAAATTCCCGAATTCCTGGTGTTTCGCAGGAATTCCCGCAGGGGGTGGGCGTGGGGCCCCTCTGCCGCCCCCGCCGCCACGCTCTGCGGGTTTTTAAGGGGAAAGCATAGAGAATATCGGGTATTTATCGGGTGTGCAGCGGGCGATATCGGGTCCCCTTCTCTGCATGAGTGTCCCCGCAGTGCGGGGCCCTGGGTCCCCCTCAGTGTGGGGCAGTGTCCCCTCCTCAGCATGGGTGTCCCCTGCAGTGGAGGGCACCGTATGTCCTCAG
Organism: Chloebia gouldiae; assembly: GCA_003676055.1. Lineage (NCBI taxonomy): Eukaryota > Metazoa > Chordata > Aves > Passeriformes > Passeridae > Chloebia > Chloebia gouldiae. Next base: position 168,918 of record QUSF01000180.1, on the reverse strand, counting down.
TGTGGAGTGTCGGGTCCCCTCCTCAGTGTGGAGTGTCCCCAGGGCTTGTGCAGCAGCTGCCACAACACCCAGCCTTAGCCTGAGGCGTTTGGTGCCCCTGAGCGCTCCTCAACCTTAGCCACGTTCCAAGTGCTTTTGTGCTGACTCTAGGCAGTGTAAAATCAGGATAAACGAGTCTGGCCATAGAGATGGAATACTCAAAGGAACACGGCCATATGGCCACATAGGTCTTGTCAGAATTGGGCTGTAATCTGGTATTTTCCATGATGGGAGGCCACATGTGTAATTGTTTCATCCTTTTCCTTGGGACAGACACGTGCCAAGTACACTGCTGACCCTAGCACATAAATTTTTCACTAACAAGTGAAAATAGTGAGGGGGAAAAGGGGATATTTCTAAAGGAAACTTTCACTATAAACTTTAAAACCAAAATTCGCTGATTTGGGATAAGAGATATGTCCTGCTTCCTTTGAGCTGTCACCTCGTGTTACGCACAAGATGTGACCTGTGAGCAGGCACTCCAGGACAAGGCGGATTACATCTGGGCATGTCAGAGCTTCCAGGAGGCACTCAGAGCCAGGCTAACCCCCACACGCTGTGGATGTACCCCAGTCCTTCATCATTTGTGCAAGAGTTACTGGCCCAGCTCCAGGCCAAGTGACAAAATGTGTGTTCACAATGATGCACGTTCAGAGCTATTCCAGGCTGCCAGTGCAGGGTGCTTGCCAGCAGAAACAACACAAACAGGTTCCTGCTGCTGCTGGCTGGCTCCTTAATGCTGTCTCAGGCTTGGGAGCAGCAAACTGCCTGGGAGAGGGGCTGGGCTCCATTCTTCCTGCCAGTGCCCCCCTGCATGGACCCCCCTGCCAGGGCCTCTCTTCCTTCCTTATCTCACACAGTGGCATTGTTCAGCCTGGGCTGGAGTGCGGGAATGATGACCGCTCAAAGGCTCTTCACCCTTTTTGCTCCAGGTCTTAAGGGAAGCAGAACTGGACCTGCTTCAAACCTTTCTATTCCCAGTATGCCCAGCAGGGCAACAATTTCAGTTGTGTGGGCCAAGATAAAGAACTACTTCCAGCATCATGGAGTCCACCCAAAGAACACCCATTTCTTGCCCTTTTTGTAATCAGAGGGTTCAGCAATTCTGGACAGAAGCCGTGAGGGGAAACACAGTAACTCAGGTGGGTCAGTGCTGGGCTGTTTCATGTTGGACTGGCCACAAGGGCCTTGCTATGTGGCTGAAAAAAGAGAGGGGAAGCTCTGAGAGCTGGGGAAGCTCTGAGAGCTGGGGAAGCTCTGGCTCACCTGTTCCCAGCAGCTTGCTCTTGCAGTTGGAAAATCTCACTTTGTGAAAATATTATTATCTTCTTGTCTTTGACCACAGTGAAAATTCCAGGACCTATTACATAAGGGAAATGGTTATCTCAATGGATAAATGCAAGCTGAGTACACAAGGAACAAAATTCTAGAAAAATATGGAACCAAATATATATACAATATGTAGAAACCATAGATACCCTATCATATAGATACCATACATATCCTGTGATATATAGAACCATAATTTAATTTGTGTGTGCAGGAGAAAGGCAGAACTTGGAGCCTGGAGAACAAAGTGAGTGGGTCTTTCCAGCTCTCTCTGAAGAAGTGAAGGTGAGGAATGTACACCATTCAGGTCAGTTTGCTTTTGTCCTATTTCCCAAGAATTAAAGCCACTCATTCTGGTGGGGGGAATCAAGCTTCTCCCAGCTGCTGTGCTCTCATCCAGAAAACCTTAAGAAAGCTTTAAGTAATTTACAAAATCCATCATGCATTAAGAGAAGCAAACACAACTCTTGATACAGGTAAAAGATTCAGTATCCAAGATGTAAAATGAAAACAGACTGTCAGAGTTTACAAAACCTTTGTATGCAGCTGAGAGATGAAAACAGAGTAGTCAGTCATGTAGCTTAAAGCAACTTAAAGTACCCCAGAACAGCAATGACAGTGGAGTTTGGGCTTCTCTGGCAATGTTAAAGTGCTTCAGAGCCTTCCACTTATTGACAATTTAGCCTCACCTCCACAAACCTGCACCCAGCTGTGATAATTGTGTTATGTGTAGTAAACATAACTGACTACTGAAATCTTGGCCTCCAGTGGAATTTTCCCTATAAAATCCGCTTGTGCCAGGATGGAGGTGTGTGGACATAGAGGAAAACCTCTGCTGAGGCTGACCTCCTTGTTGCACACCCAGGGCCGACCCCAGGCTCGGCTCTGTTCTTTCCTTATGTCTAGCTAGATAGAATTTGATTGTAAAATAAATATTTTATGTTTTTTCATTTTTAATTTGGCTGGACAAATTTTCATTTATAACAATTGTGTGTGTGCTCCACATTCAGAGCTGGTTAATGAGGAGTCAGGAGTGCTTGGAGGATGCTCCTGGGTGAGTGGATGCCTCACCCAAGTGAGAGAAGTCTTTGAGGTGACCTAATTGTGATCTCCCAGTAACTGAAGGGAACCTGCAAGAAAGAAGTGACAGGATGGGGTGGAATGACTTCAAACTGACAGAAGGTAGGTTTGGGTTGGTTATTAGGATGAAATTCCCTCTGTGAGAGTGGGCAGGCTCTGGCACAGGGTGCCCAGAGCAGCTGTGGTGTCCCTGGATCCCTGGCAATGCCCAAGGCCAGGCTGGACATTGGGGCTTGGAGCAGCCTGGGACAGTGGGAGGTGTCCCTGCCATGGCAGGGAATGGCACTGGGATGTAAATTTCTGCCAGGGAATAAAGTGTTCATGAATCCAGGGAGCCAAAGGAGCCTCTTCCATCTGTCCATCTGCACCAGCTGCACCCTAAATCTTTCTTTGAGGTTCCCCAAATCTTTCTTTGAAGTTCCTTGCCTTGACAGCTCCTCTCAGGCAGGCATGGCCTAAGCCCTCCAGACTGGATGTGTTTATTTGCTTAGGAATTATCTTAATTGCAGGCAGGCCCTTCTGTCTTGGCTCCAGAGCCATTGTCTTCTGTCACCCTGCAGCTCTGGGGCTTCCTGGGGAGCCTTCTCTATAGCTGGGCCATCCTGAAGAGCCCAAGGGTACAAGACGTGTAAACACTTGGGAAGCAAGTGGAAAATGCCATTGGGAAACAATGGAGCCAGCTGCTCCTGGGGAAGCTGGGTGTTGTTACTGGGATATTGCCCAATCCTTCACTTAACCCTGAGCCATTTCCAGCTCCGGAGACCTGCCTGGAGGCACGAGGAGCTGGTTCCTTAGAAGGGTCTACAGGGCAGCATTAGATCTGGCAGCAAAGGCAGATCCCCTCTGTGTGCAGAGGCAGATTTCAGCTGAGAGAGTTTCTCCTTTTGCCAAAGACCAAGGTACACATTTCCTTCTGCTGCTGAGAAAGCATTCCTTTAGAAAGGACCCGGGCTGCCATGTGCTCCTGTGAGTGGCTCTCAGGAGTTGGGATCCAGCACCAGCCCTCAGCTGATTGCTGAGGACAGGAAGGGAGTTTTCTTGCAAAGGTGGGACTCTGACACAGGCTGCTTTTCTTTATTTGAGCAGTAGCCCTGTTCCCCTTGCTCAGGGTGTGTGTACATCCACACTGGTGTTACTGCAGTCACACGCAGGGATCCAGGGAGGGATCCCTGCTCGTTTGAATGGTTGCTTCTGCTGCTTGTGGCAGGAGCTGAGGCTGTGCTGCAGAGCTCCTGAGCTCGGCAGGCCGGGCTGTGCCCTCTCCTGGATGCACAGAGTCCTCCAGTGTCCCTCAGGAGCTCTGGTGTGTCCCTGGGATCCCTCGGTTCACACCAAGGTTCTGGAAAGGGACACAGTGGCTGGAGATGTGGATGCATCATCTCCCCGTGTGAGACAAAAATGCAGTTATTGGGATGATGTTCAGCCAGAAATAACCAAATATTTAAAAGCATGAGGAACACCTTTAAATTCCTTATTAAAACAAGCAAACAAAAAAAAAAAGTAAGAAGGAGAAGCCCAGAACTGGTTCCCTCTCACCCCCAAGAATGGCTTCTCTTTGATTCTAACTGAACAGGGAAGTATTGCATCTTTCAGTTGTGTAATTAGGACTCCTAAACCCATTCTCGTTTGTTTCTATCTCACATATCACCTCTCCTCTGCTCAGTACCTGCCATACATAGCTGTGCACGTGTACCACAGGTGATGGTGACAATCGCCCTGAGGGCTGGCTCAGCCTGCATTGCCACAGCTCAGGGGAAGGAGCAACTTTGTGTGTACCCTTCCCACCCTGGGCACAGGGCACAGGGTCTGTGGACAAGGGGAAAGGAGCTCAGATGGGCAAGAAAGAGGTGATTTATGGTTCTGAAGAGACACAGTGAGCCAGCCATGACCCACTCCTCATCTGGTGAATGTGAGTGATACCTCCTGGCATTTATTCATACCCCCAGCCTCTGGAAGCACCACTGCAGCAGCCAGGCAGGCCCTGAGGTGCCTCCCGCCCGCAGGAAAATGCTAATCTCCTCTCAGCCTTCTCCTCCCAAGGCCACAGTCAATGTGTCCCCGTGATTCAGCTGCCAAAGGATGTTCCTGCAGAAGTCTGCTCACACCCTGTAACATTTTTGTCTGTTAGCTAAATATAACATGGCTAATAATTCTACTAACAAGAGGTAAATGGCTGTAATTTTTCTTTACAGAGTCTCTGCTTGGGATTCTGTATTATAATCTGGCTTCAAAAAGAAACATTTTTTCAAGTGTGTGTCTTGATGCCATACTGTACCGTACATGTTGCTTGAATCAGTTGCTGGCTGAGTTTGGACAGGGAGTATTTAAGCTCCTGTACCACATGGGGAATCTGTGACCCCAGCTTAGGGTTTTAGTTTTCACTGTAGGATCTAGCTTTCTGCACTTCTGCATTCTTTTGGGATCTCATATCCCTAGTGGTGCTGTGGGCCTGTGTGTTTGCTCTGAAATAAAGCACAGGTGCTGTTCTACACCCAGCTAAGTTATTCCTCAGAGAGACTCCTCTGCAGTCTCTTGTTTTCATAGAGGCTAGTAAAAACCAATTTCACACTTGATTGGACATTTTATTTTCACAATATGTCTAAGAAACTGCAGAGAGCTCTTTTTCTGCTCTCCAAACACCCCAAAGATCAGCTGTCTTGGGTGTACTCAGTCATCATGCCATACTAATATACTTAAATACCTTCCAGACAGAAGCTCACATCCAGCCAGCTCCACAGAAGCAAGGTCCCTAAAGATTTGCTGTAATTCACATCCACAGTGTTAAAAGAACAAAACTGTATGTCTGTGAGCCTTCTAAGTATTTCATGTGCTTTCTTCTAGAGAAAAAGGTATTCATGTTTTCTCCCCTCTCAAAATAGCTGATTAAACATCCCAGAAAGGAAGAATTTCCCTGAAAAGGTGTGTTAGTGTGTTATTAACTCTGGAATACTTGCCCTGGTGGAGGAATGAGAATTTATTGTCTGGTTGTGAGCTGAGAATGCTGGCAGAGGAGTTTTCTGTTGCGTCAAAGGCAGTAAGTTCTGATATATTGCACACTGCTGCAATGAAGGATTTGGGGTAAAGGAGCTGTGCTTTGTACAGTAATTGTGACATCTGTAGCAGTGCCATGGTTCTGTACAGGCAGCTGCTCTCCTGGTGGTGTGAATGTTTGCAAAGTGAACTGAACAATGCAGGTGAAACACTGTTACTTCTGAAGGGTCCAGAAGAGTCCACAAACACACAAGTGAGAGGGCTCTTCTGGACCCTTCAGCACTAACAGTGTTCCACCTGCATTGTTCAGGCTGAAGTTAATTTGCCTTGTTCTCAGTGCTGAAAGGCTGTGTGGGTCCTGCCTCTGGTGGATAAGCAGTGTCTGGTTTGGGCAGGATGCCCACAAGCAGATACACAACCAATGGCAGAGGAACAGGAGCACACCCAGCCCCACTTCTGTCCTGCAGAACACATCTGGAGATGTGCACCCCTGTGCTCTGCTGGGAACAGAGCCCTAGGAAGGCAGTGGTGCCCTCTGCCAGCCCAGGGCCAGCCTTAGGGGCTGGCTGCTGCTTCCTAAAACTCAGGAGCCAGCTCCAGATGAAAAGAAACAGGAGAAACAACTGAGTAGCTCGAGGGCAGGGAGGCAAAGTATCTGGAGCAGCTGAGAAATGAACCTGTGGGATAAAGCTTGAACTGGTCACAAAGAGGAGACAGGAGCATCTTAAATCTTTAGCCAGACAGAGGCCCTGCCCTGAGCACAGGATCCACACTGGCCTGGGCAGCATAGAATCCATATCAGAGATACCAAGGGGCTGAGCAAAACAGGCTGTTTTTCTCTGTAGGCCATCATCACACTCAAGAATTTACCTTCCTTTCTGACAGTAAATGTCAGCCCTGAGACACTGAGGGGAAGCAAAAGAGCAAGAAATTCTTATTCACGTTTCTTCCCTGCAGAGTTTTGGATTAAAAGAAATGTAACTACAATGGTCATAACATTGCAATGAGTATTCTGGGAAAACATTAAACTGAGCTCTTGAGGATAACTGCTGCCTTGCCAGTGTTGTGACAATACTGACTGTTCTGCAAAGAGCTCAGCTCCTCCAGTGTCCTTGCAGAAAGATGAGGGCTCAGGCTTTGGGCATGTTTGAATTGACCACCCCAGTGTGGGGATGAGGGAAAACATTGTGGGCAGCACTGTTAGCACATGGGTTGGACAAGTTCAGCTGGGTCTGACTTTTTGCTAACAAGTACCAATATTTTTCCACAAAAATTAAATATACTTTTTGATAAGTGCTATCAGCAAAAATGTGGAGTTTTGAACACTAATATGGCAAATGGATTGCATGCATGGTTGGAGTTTTTGTTTTCAAAACTACAGATGGCACAACAATCATGTATAATGGCAACATGGAACCAGGTAAATTCAGCTAAACGTGGCACTCTGGCTACTTCCTCAGGTCTTCGCAAGTATTTTGACAGGAAATTTAAATTCAATGAGATTCACTGATGAGAAGAACCAGTTGAATTCTCCTTCATCTATCAGATGACAGGCAGTCGGCTATGTGGGCACGCCTGTGAGGCCATGTTCATCTAACAAAGGTGCAGCTCAAGCAGTATTTTCTCAGTTCTCCTCTTGCCCCATTATGAGCTAGGATCCATCAGGTTTCCCCTCTGTGGCAGCAGATCTGCTGGGGCGGCTCTCTGGTGCCTGAGCACGGAGCTGCCCTTTCCTCCCTGCCGGCTCTGAGCCCTTCCAGGGATTCATTCCCAGGACTCTTCATGTTTAGCAGTTGTGAGATTTGACAAATTATTTGCTTCCCCCGCTGGCTTTATCAGTAAAGCTGTCCCAGTTTGACTGAGTGCCAAGCTAGTTTTCGTAATCCCAAGTGATGGGAAATGGACCCAAGACATTCTGATTGAATGGGTGAGGAGATTCATTAATTAACTAGGAGACAATAATCAGTGCAGGATCTGGCACTTGCTTATGTTTTGTGAAAATGGCACAGATTCTAGTTTTTTAACATTGAATTTAAAAATTCAGTGTTCTAATTGTCTGGAGGAACTAATATTAAGGATCAGCACAGCTTTTTGGAAGTTTGCCATAATAAAAACAATAATAATTATTATTATTATTATTATTATCAATTATTAAAACTTATACAAGATGCCTCCAATCTCCCTCTCCATATCTATTTATGGTAAATGAAGGGAATAATTTTACAGGTGGTTATAAATAATTTTAGTATATTAATTCCTTTTTTTCCTTCCCCTTTTTCTTCATCCCTGTGATTAAACATTAAATAGAGAATGTTTAAACATTCCCTTTGGAAAAAACTATGTCATGTGGTGGGACAGGAATGGGAAGCTCTCCATTTCTTATTGTACTTTATATAATCCTGCTTCTGGGCACAAGAGAAGTTTATCCAAAACCACAGTTGTGTTGGTGTGCAGGTACTAGGGCATTTCCTAATGGCTCACAAGGATCAATCAAAGGTTTCAATGTTCCCAGCTAAAGCCAAATGCTGCCCTCCCTTTCCAGGGAGCTATGTGAGATCACAGACACTCCCTTTACTGTTTCAGCCATCCTGGTGACATCAAGAGGGAAACTGAGCTCATGGATTAGTATTTGTGCCCAACCAAGGCTTCACCTGGGCCAGTCCAGTGTGCCTTTATGGGAAATATTGAATAATTCAGTTGATTGAAGGTGAAATGTTTAGAAATAGGAGGCAAAACAAGAGCAGGGTTTAACTTGTTAAAATATTTTTTCATAGTTTTTAGTTCTGACCATGGCTGTAGTGTTGGAGAGACCTCCACCTTTGAACTGTTACACTCCAGACTGTAATAGAAGTCTGACCCCTTTTGGGATATCTGTTTCTGTGCCTCATGTGTGTGCTTCCTTTTAGGTATTTGATTCTGAAATCAGTCTCACACCAGGTATCCACTGGCTGTGCAAAAACCCCACTACTGTAAAAGGCTGCTGTAAAAACAATATTCACTAGTGCTTCGTAGAACTTTGCAGAAATTGGTGCTTATTTGTTAAGGAGCATGGTCCTGTCTCTGTGTCTTATGCATTCTTGATTAATTTCTGGGTGTGGACTCTTCACATGAATCAGTTTGGTTTATGAATGGGTTTGGTTCGGGCACTGAATCAATCAGTTTGATTTGGGGTCTGAATGGGTTTGGCTTGGGCACTGAGCTGGTCTGGTTTGGGCACTGAATGGGTTTGTTTTGGGCACTAGGACAGCGCATTTGGTTGTAGAGGGTGTCAAGCCCCCCCTGCTCAGCAGAGGAGCAGTTCCCATCCATGTCCTGAGTGTTGCTGTGGGATGAATGCTGCTGTGGCAGATTTTTGTTCACAGTGCTGAGTGCTGTGAGCAATAATCTCATGAGCTCCCTGTGGAAACAAAAGTCCTTTCCACACCCATTATTCTGTAGAATAAAATCAGTATTCTCCTAAGCTTTGTCAGAGTGAAACAAAGGCCCTGTACAAGTGGAAATAATAACCATTAATATATGTGCTGTGGATGAGGGAATTATGCAGGCTTTTTAACCCTCTTCTCGACAGGTAAAATACTTCATCTGACCAAAAAAAAAATCTTGTTTTGTTTGATTTTTTCAAATATAATAATTTTAGCATGTGACCTGTCTTGTTTTTGTACTCTAGCCGTTCAGAAAAATAGGCTAAAATGTTTTGGTTGGTCCTTTTTTTAAGCTCTGCCTTGACCTGCCTTCCAGTTAACCCCCGATTAAACCACTGGAGGGCAGGATAGAAACAAAGGAAAGCTCTTTCCAAAACGGGACTACACCTCGTTCACAGATTTGTGTGTGCAGGACATTTATCTTCAGTATTCGTCAGACCCACTTCTACTCATTATTGCAGTGAAATCTTGGCACAGATAATTAGAGGGGAAGTTCATTTGTTCTGAATTAAAAAGTTTTTATTTAGCAATATTTTTTTTCTCAAAGTCTGATGAATGAGCCTCCTCAAGCACTTAGGTCACAGAATATATCACAGATATCACAGAATCCTGGAACAGTTTGGGTTGGAAGGAACCTTCAAGATGATCTGGTTCCAGCCCCCCAGCCTGGGCAGGGCTGCCACACAGCAGCTCAGGTATGTTGCAAACCATGCAACAGAGGAAACACCCCCACATTTAAAACCCAGAGGCATCCCTTGGACAGCAGTGTCAGCACAGATGAATGCTGGCATCACAGACAGCCTTTGGGAGTCAAAAATAGGTGTGCATTTTGGAAATTCCCTGTTTTTTCTGAAAGCACATGAGCCGGACAGATGAGTAATTTCTCTAGTTGCACAAATATATTGTATATCTTGCCATAAATGTCAACCTTCGATGCAATCATTCCAGGACATCTTGTAGGAACGCTCTGGTCTCAATGTAGTTGGTGGTTTCTCTGTCTTGTTCCAGTTATTTATTAGTTAAAAGATTAAGGTGCTATATTGAAGTAATCTCTGTGAGTTGTTGGGAGCCAGGTTTTTGTGGGGTTTTTGATTGGTTTGCTGGTTTGTTTTTTGTTTGGTGGTGGTGATGAGGGGCTTGCTTCAAGTGAAGTAGAAGGAAGCTCGGTCTCAGCTGAGCAATGAGGGTTTTGGGTAACAACAAGTGCATCATTTTCCTCTATTAAATTTTAAATAAAAGGGAAAAAATGTCTAGACTGAGCAAATAGGTGGGGTTAGAAGGTGTCTCAGGTGCTGAGTACAGTAACCTCTATTTAACCAACACATACACCAGGGACAGAGCTGACCCCTTTGCTGAGCACTTCCTTTGCTCTGACTTCTGGCAGCTTTAGCAGACCTTGCCTAATTCATTTCTAGGCCATGTTTAAAACATGCTGGTTAAGGTCTGTGAAGTGTTTTAAAGTCCCACCTGCTTCCCTGCCAGGTCTCCATGCAGCTCAGTGTCTTCCCTGAGACTGTTCCACTATCTAGGCCCCACTTTGATCTGGGGCCTAGTGCAGGTGAGGTGTCAAGTGGCTGGAAGAGAGGTCAATCCCAGGGAAAATGATCCCTGTGTGCTCCTGCCTGCTGCTGTTTATCTCCAAACAGAAGTGCTCTTTTGTGTCCAGGACAGCTCTTAGGGAGGGGCTGAGGAGCTCTGGCTCTGTCCTGTCAGGGCAATCCCGAGGCAGATGCCAGCCAAAAAGAGAAGCTGATGAAATGTTTGATAACTAGATCAGCTGCAGAGCCACCCCAGCTGCACCTGGCTCCCTCTGCCTATCCAGGTGAGGGCCGGGTCCCCAGGAGCTGTCCCCAGGCACAGACAGGGAGCACAGGGACCTGCACACGTTTCTGCCTCATTTTCCTGGTGCTCTTACCTAACCATATGTTAGCAGTTAATGTTTTTTTCTTTCCTTTCACATACAGTGAAAGCATATTTTCCTTAGCCAGTTAAAATCCTGCTTCCATTAATAGTAACTTGCCTGCTTTTGACAAGTTAAGAATTCCAAGGGAATATAACAATGTGTTTTCCTTGTGGTGAAGACAGCATTTAAAGTACAGAACAGCTATTAAAGACAGTAAAAAATGCAATTTTGATGTTTTCCAATTTTTATTATAGTAGACAGGTAGTTTCATGTTAGAGATAACCCTATCTGTAAGTGCAATAATTACTCTTTAATTAAGATAATTATAAAAACAGGAATGTAAATACTCAAGGTATAGTATACCTCAACATTTTTGCCTTCACATTATCCACAAACTTATCTTGCATACCCTGTTTTTACTTGATGATTACAACAGCATATACTCAAAACTGAAAACAAAGTAAGCAATTAAACTGTATGTACACTGTTAAGTTTAATAGCTGAGAAAGATTTTTTGTTGTTGTTGTCATTTTCCTAATTTCTTCAATATTTATCTTCTTATCTTTTTTCCTAAGGAGCTAGTGGGATTCTCCCACGAGTCTCTGATACTGAGCTTATTTCCAACTGGACTGTGTCAAGGGGCAATGCTTTCTAAGTTCCATCAGGGTTCACAAAAATACCTGACCAAAAGTAAGAGACGTCCCTAGTACTGAAAAAGGCAGAGGGAGAGTTCTTATTAGAGAAACAGGTGAGAAATATTCTGAGTGCCCCAGCTGCAGGAAAATTGTGTATTTTGAGACCTCAGAGGCGCCAACCATGAACCAGCAACTGGGGCCAGCCCAACAGCAGCAGCTCTGCTGCTGGTGGCATTGGTCATTTCATCTGTTCTGGTAAGTGGGAGCAAAATATGAATCTCTTTTGTGTCTTCTTAATAGATAAATCCATGGAACACTGAAGTGCAACAGAAGATCTGTAAGACCATTCTCTTCTGACTAAAGAGAAACCCAAACAATAAGCAGCTCCTTGCAGTCACAGAGCCCATTATTCCTAGGCTTGTTTCTGTTCACTACACAGTGATGAACAGAAGTTATTAGAGATTGATAGCAGTTTTGTGATTTTTTTATTAGTTTTTGTAATAAAAAAAGAGGGAAATCATGCATCTGGAATTAATGGTCTGGGAAATACTCATGTGCCCAACTGCTATCTTGTCTCCTTATGCAGGGTCCTTTCACTGATATATCTGTGCTGCAGAGTCCCATCCCATTTCTCTTTGAGTCTCTGCATGCCGTTCCCTGTCAGTAATGATGATTTCTCTGAGTGTTTGATTTTCTTTGTCCCCCTTAATTCAGAGATGTATGACACTGCAGAATGTGACATGGGGGATCACTGCCATGAGCCCACAGAGCTGTGGTTTCTGGCACAAGGGTCTGAGATGCTGTAGGAAATCATTTCCAAATACCTGAAGCTGTGTTGCATATCCATCATGTTCTATTACCACAGTTTGTCTCTGAGCTCTGCCTGTGCTTGTTTCAGACAGATGCAGTGCTGGTGTGAGGGCTGCAGGCTCTGGTGCCAGCACCTCTGTGGTGCACACTGGTGCAGGAAATCCCTGTATCTCCTGTGAAAATGGAAGCTCTTGGGCTCTGAGGAAAATGAAAGATGGTAAGGACACACAAGGAAGGGAAAAACAAAAGCAAAAGCAGCACCTGGATGACTTTGCTGCCCTTCCCCTGTTAGAGGACAGCCGTGGCTGCTTGCTGCTCTGCTGGGTTGTGGAATCAGAGCATCCTCGTGGCTGGTAAGACACCAGAGGAATTTGGGGAGGAAGCTGAGTGCCCCCAGTGCCCATTGGAAAGGGAGACTATCAAATCAGGTGGTGATAAGCTCTCAATACCTTCAACATCCACAGTTGTCTGGTAGTTTGGTCAAACTGGGACACTCAGGGTTAGGTCATGAGCAAAGTGTAAATTCTGTGAGCAGAATTGCCACCTGTACAGAATTAGCACTTTTAAACTATCGAGACAGGAAATCAGTGGGGCAATTATTGCACTTTAACAGGAGTAAGAGGTGTGTCCAAAGCCACTAATTCGATACAATGCAGTTTACTCCCCTGTTTGATCTCTGGGAGCTCAGTCCCACTGGGAAGAGCACTAAAGTTCTGTGAAATAGAGATGCTAAACCCCAGTTCTGCAGAGATTAGAGGATGACTGAGGTCTGCCAAACAACAATTGACCTCAAGGTCTCACTTTCAGAATTGATGGAACAATAATTTTGGCCAGTTCACACAGGTTAGAGATGTAGGCCCTGATACCTGCAAATAAAAGTGTCGCTGATGGATGATGCAATGACTCAGTGAAGAATTTTAATGTCTTTTCTTGGGGAAAAACCCTCAATTTGAATTGAGTGCATCTGGTGACAGGTCTGTGTGTATCAGCAATTCAGAACCAGTGCATGACCACTCTGCTTCAACAGCTCTTGGATGGCATTATATCAGTAAAGGCCTCCCTTGACTTCAGGGCTGTTTGGATTAAGATTTAGGGTTACATTAACTCTTTTGGTTATTGATATGTTTAATGGAATTAAAAACAAAACAAAACAAAACAAAACCTTAAAACCTTTTTTAGGAAACCATTCCAATACTATACTTGGTTGTAGACAAAATGAGGAAATATTCCACATCTCAAGAGGGTCTGGCTCTAGGAAGTTCCCAGTCTTATCACTGCTTTGGTGAGGGTAGAATGTTCTTGAAAAAGTTATGATGGTGAATCCAGAGTTACTCTCTGAGGTTTGGGGAGGCTCTTAACTTACAAATTCAATAAGGAACATGATCAGACGCCCATTCATTGGAAGAGTCTTCAGACTCCACACTAAGCAAACTCTTCATTGGAGCAAACTGTTCATCCTAACCTTGTAAAGGAAATGAAAGAAATGGTGGAATCTCAGAGGAGATGGTGAGCTGGAGCTGGTCCTGGCCCAGAGGGAACACGTCCCCACTGCCAGTGCCCTGCTGCTGCCTTTGCCCTCTGACATTCACAGAATGCCATGGCTTGTCAGGACGTGCCCAAGGCAGGAAAGAGGGAAGGGGGAATCTTTTCCAGATCAAGATAACCCTCACGAATTCCAGGGACAGAATTCTTGAAAACCAGGTGCTGGGGCAAATGATAACTTAATCATTTTCTGGAAGTTTAAATCAGAGGAGAGAATCTGCCTGCAAAGTTCAACATGCAAAGTTTTGAACAATGTCAGTTATGCAGCCTCCTAACATGTACATCCAGGCAGACAAATGGGTTATCTGGAAAAGCAGACAGCAATCCAAAATCGACTCCAGATTGGTAGTGACAACAAATTTTTAAAGGAAGTTTAGTGAGTTCTGTAAGGCAGGTCATTCTGGATGCTGTTTGCAGAACACAGGTATCCCAATTGAACCATGACTGTGAAACTAATAGGCTTTTCTACTGATCCTCTGAACAAAGCAGCCAAACAGAGATTGGTGCCCAAGGAGTGTGGGCTGTGCAGTGTGGCACTGCTAGATCACTGGCAAGATAGACAAAATTCTCTTGGTAAACCTTATCTCTTCTGGTGTGATGTGCTCTGAGGATGTAAGCCAAAGAGCTTCACATTTTAAGGCTCTTATTAAACCAAAGAACGAGCAGATTTTTTGTCAGGTTGCATTGGTTTGCAGCAAATTATCTAAATCAATAAACTTGGTGTCTCAGACAGGTGTCGTGCCCAGGACATCATTCTTGATAATTTTAGGGCTGGTTAAAGGAGTAGTCTCTGAAAGTAACAGCTTTTATTGAATGAAAGAACAAATGAAATGAATGAATGAATGAATGAATGAATGAATGAATGAATGAATGAATGAAAGAAAAGGTCCCTGTCAGACAGCTCCTGAACTGGACACAAGAGCCATTGCTATTCTTCTCTCCTCTGGGGAGAGTTTTGTACATCTTGTGTCAATGAAGTTGGCTTTTTAACAGTGCAGCCACCTTAACCTTTTGCTGCAGGCTCACTTACAGTACAACAGGATAACTGATAAGCAAGGGTGCAGCAGGCAGGTGGGAATAGTCTGGAATTTGCCTGAAAGAAAAAAAAGATTAAAGAAACTTGGGTGGATCTGTTGGGCTGCAGCTCCTTTCCTGTAAATTCTTTGCCATATTTGTGGTGGTGATGTGATTGGTATCTAACTGCTGCAGGGTTACCTTTAAACAGAAGACCAGAATGGCCCAGGAACTCACTTTCTAACAGTCTGGTTGGGATAATTTATTTTCTTTGAATTGAACATCTCTCCAGATGTTGGTAAATGTATAGAACACCCTGTTCCTTGATCAGTTTGTTCTTGTATTTCTTCTTCCAGTTTTCACCTGGAATTAATTCTGCAATATGTGGCTCAATTTTATGGTCTTTCACTGCATCCTGTCCACTGTAAATAGGAAGAATGCCTGTCTGGATGCACACCTGGCTGTACCTGAGACCCAATGCACAACTGGAATAGATTCTGGTTGCCATTCGTTACTTACCATGATGTTTACCAAATGAATAATCTCTAACAGGGATTTTGTGATGTGGGCTCTTAGATTCTAATCCCCAAAGAGTCCTGGTTCCCCTTGGGAAGATGTACAAGTTGTTTTCCTCCCTATGCTTTAATTTTATTGTTTGTAAATTGGGATTCCATATGAATTTCCTTCGTAAAGCTGTTATTCCACTGTTGTCAGCAATAGTCGCATCCAACAGAATAAAATGTTGATTTCTAATTTCCATCAAACCTCTCCACATTGTATTTTTAGCCTAATGATTTGTCCTTGTATCCGTTGCAATAGCACAGGAGATGAGATTCAGATTTCATCCTCCTTAGGCCAGGAAACACTGGGAGCTGATAAATCCAAGGAAATGCTTAAAACTTCCTTATCAGAGGAGTGGCATTGCCTTTGTCTGTCTGAGCAGGGTGGGGCCCTGCTGATGTCCCAGAGCTGGAGGGAGGACACAGGAATTCCAGGTACTGCAGGGGTTGACAGATACAAACAGGATTCAGGGCTGTACTCTCTGATTTGTTCCCTCACTCCTGTGTCGGTGCTGACTCCCCTGGTGGAGTGTGAACAGTGCCACCCTGGCAGAGTCCTTTCCCTGCTCCAGCTGCAGTGGCAGCAGGGCTGGCAGGCAGTGGCGCAGCTCCAAGCACCACCACTCCAATGAGGGAACAAGGGATCCGTGCCAAGAGGCAAAGCATTGATTAATGGGCTTGAGAATTAATCCATGTTTTTATGCCTGGTTGGGAAACGATTCAAATCGTATCCCTTGTAGATTGTGTATTTAATAGGATGATAGGAAATACATGCAATGTAAAACAAAGTTTAGGGATATAATAATAATAAGTAAATAAAGGTGTTCTGCACTTTGACGTGCATCCCCTGAATGCCGCCTGGCTGTACACTTCCCAATTTACATGACTGCATTGGATCCATAGGTTTGTGCATCTTGGGGGAGGAGTGCTATGATTTCCTGAAAGACAGAACTCGAAAAGAATTGATGTCTCCAAGCCCTTTCTGACCTCCAGAGATTGCGCAAGGATGTGACCACAAAGGAAACCAGCATGAAGTTCCCAGTGGAAAAACACTCATAAAATGGTTTCACTACCCGGGGCTTTTGTGAAGGTCTTTTGCATCTTGAGGTGAGTTCAAGATCGCTTTTATATAAGCACTGACCAGTCAAGTCTTAACTAACCCCACAGAAGTAATGCAGAAGTAATTACAAGTCTCTGCTGTTCATCCTTCTGCCTCTCCCACCATGATGCTGACATTTCCATTTTTCTCGGCTAATTACTCTTGAATTTGGTTGTTTTAAAATACCTTTTGTTAAGTTTTTATTTTGTAAAAAAAAAAAATTATTGGGAATTCTTTTACTGTTTCAATGTCTGTCATGTGTTACTCCAGTAAATAACTTTAAAAAATCAAATATTGATTTATATGTTTGGCTTCCCTTTGTTCTATACAAGAGCAATGATTTCACTTAGCTATTATGATGGATAAAACTTCAGAGATAATTAAATACATTAAATCCCTAAGGGAAGACTTACTTCAGGTCTGAACTATTCAGACTTGAAAGCCTTTGGAAAGTGTTAAATCCACTATCATTTCAATACTGTGCCTTAAAAAGCCCAGCAGACCCTCACAGAACAGATGCAGGGCAAGGACCTGTTGTGTGTTACAGGCATTTTCCTGAATTCCTACAAAACCAGCAGCAGAGCACGGCTGCTGTGTGTTTTATGTAAACCTTTCATATATTCACAGTAGCTGAATAAGAACTTGGACTTTGTGCACTTTTTAAAGTGCTGTGCAGCTGTGGCCAGATACTGAGAGCTTTATTTGCCACAGCACTGGGGCTGCCAGCTTTGGCACTGCTTGGAAAAGCCTCCTGACGTGTCTGTCTGTCCCTGCCTTGCTTTTTCCTATCCATTGCTTTTCCTGGGCAAGAACAGGAAAAATGTTTAACTTTGCCATCCTACTGGATGTATGGAAGTGTCCATCCCTGGCAGTGTCCAAGGCCAGGCTGGATAGGGCTGGGAGCAGCCTGGGAGGTGTCTCTGCCCAAGGCTGGGGTGGGATGAGTTGAACCTTAATGTGACTCCCATCCCAAAGCATTCCAGGACTCTCTGATAACAAGTTAAAACTTCAAGATGTAGATATTTAGGATTATTGTCAGTGTATTTAGCACACAACTTCAGAGAGCAGCAGGTACCTCCTGCATCTTCCTCTTTTGTTCTGGATTGATTTAGGACTTGCTGTTCCTATCAATGCAGTTCTCAACTGTTGTCCACCTGAGTTAGTCAGGAAACACTGAGCCAAGGAACCCTCACTAAGGAACTCCAGGAGATTACTACCTGTGGTGAATTGCACTGTGAATTATGTATAAGTCAAAATATTAATTTTTAATTTATACGTAAAAATGTGTTTTTCAACTTCATCTGAAAATTTGGAATAAAAGGCAAAGCATGAAATTTCCTAAAAAGGGCAAAAGTTTGTACACATAAATATTAACTTTCCACAGAAAAATCTATTATACATCCAGACTGCAACAGAGAAGGGGGGGGGGGGTATGTCCATGTGTGAGGGGTGTAAGCATCTTCCCTGAGTCAGGATACTTGCCCTGCAGCAGGGCTGGGCCTGGGGCTCTCTCTGGGGCTGGGTTCCCTGTCAGTAGAGCCACATCCAGCCTTGGATGACTTCCTGCCCAGTTTCTCCTGGCTGGGGTGATCCAGCAGCCCTGGAGGACCAAGGGGTGGATGAGGGCAGGTTTGGCCACAGGCTGGAATGATCACAGGCTGCCATCCCCCCTGGGACTGGCTGGACGTGGCTCCAGGGACACCTTTTGGCCACACATTTCAAGGGAGATGAGCTGAAACCACACTTTTCATAGCAGCTGGTTTTGCATCTTTTATGGTTTGATGCTGGTGTAATGCTAGTGCACTTATGAAAATATATTTTTCTTAAATGACTGCTGTAAGTTGTGACTAGAAACAGAGTAAAGTAGGCTCAAGCTTAAAAATAAAGAAAATAGCTTTATTAACTTACAACTATAATAAAAGTAACACACAGAATTTAGAATGAAAACCTTCTAAAACATTATCAACCCATGACAGCATCTGACCAAATATAGGGAAAAACACTGGTGGAGAATGTTGTCCTGGTCCTTCAGGTTTTTTTTGCCTAAAGTATAAAGGTGAATAGGGAGACTAGGGTTAAGGAGAGGAGAGGAGAGGAGAGGAGAGGAGAGGAGAGGAGAGGAGAGGAGAGGAGAGGAGAGGAGAGGAGAACAACAAACGCCAAAACAGTAAGAACAAAACAGACAAACAAAAAAAGAAAAATAAAAATAAGATTGTCAAAGCTTTTATTTTACAAGGAAAGTAAGTGCTCATGCTGATATCTTGGTCCAGGAGGACCCAACCTATTTTATCTCCCTTTTCACAGCATATCTTGGCACCCATGGGTCTGAGCCAGCCATGAACCATTCTGCAGCACCCCTGCAGCTCCCTGCCTGCCCTGCAGTGCTATGGGACTGTGCCACCCTGTGCCAGCAGCCAGGGCAATCCTCACAGACACCCTGTCAGTAGCACAGCCAGCAGGGGAGGCATCAGCATTCTCCAGGCAGAAAATGTGAATCAGAAGATTTATTAGCTAGAGAATGAATCTAGTAGATTATAATGTGGGAGACTTGGCATCTCTGTTTTGCCTGCTTCATGAGTAAAATTCAGCATTTGTGTATTTAATGAAAAGAAAGAACCTCTTAATATTAAAATGGTTAATTCTTAACTAATTTCTCTTTCAAAGCAAGAAATATTTTCTGTAAGTCATAAATAACACATTTTAATAAACTGAGACTTTGATTACTTCATGTGGACCGACTTGCATTGTAATTTCACAGAGACTCTTTGACACCATTCCAACATCCAGTTTCTGTTGTGCATATTAAAAGTTCTACATATTTCAGACGTGTACAGGTCTTCATGGTCTACTAGTGAACAATGTTATTACTGAAAATAAGTTTGACCTTCTAGAGAAATAATTGACTTTTAACGGAAAGCGATTTTATTTTTAAAAATAAACTTCATTGTT
Organism: Chloebia gouldiae; assembly: GCA_003676055.1. Lineage (NCBI taxonomy): Eukaryota > Metazoa > Chordata > Aves > Passeriformes > Passeridae > Chloebia > Chloebia gouldiae. Next base: position 149,545 of record QUSF01000180.1, on the reverse strand, counting down.
TTCATGATCTACCTTTAATTTATGTTCTTTTACTATACAGTCATTTTTTCTCAAACTGCACTAATTTTGTAGTTCAAACAAGGCTTCCATTTCACCCTTGAGCCAGGATCCCTGATTTTTCTTTCAACTGGAAGTGCAAAAGCTAAATTTTTGGAATTGGTTCAAGGTCAAATTCAGTTCCTTGGAGTTTTGTCTTGAATGTGAACTTCAGCAAGGAATAAGAAAATGTAACTTCTTCTCAGTGACAAATCCTAGCCAATACATTGGTGGTGGCATTAAAAGAGCAAGAGGGCTCATGCTGGCATATGCTCCAGTGCTGGAAGGAGCTTTAACTCCTTGAAAAGACTGGAAATTAATTCAAGCAGCATCTGGTTTGGCCTCTCTAATTTACTTTCATTGATTATTTCCCTACAATGAGCATTTGGTAGATAATATTTTTAATGTGGTTCCCTCCCTGACCCCCTGAAAAAGGAATAAGGAATGAATATACTTACCTGTGGGTTCAGCAGGTGCACATTGAATTGCTTGAAATTTTGAGTTTACTTCCATCCTGGGGAAAAATGTTTTCCCTCAAACTGGGGAAGTGGTTCAGCTATTAACTAGCTGAAAATGTGCTAAAAATTATAGACAATATAGTTTTTGCAGAAAACTGAGTAGCCCTGAGCAAAATATGACCCACGTTTCAGCTGAGTGAGCTCCTTCCAGAAAGTCTGAATTATTTTCTCTATTTACAACCACATATTAAGAACTTTTCCCTGTATCTCCAGTGTTTCCCTGTCTTTGCAATTGATTAAATGTCACCAAGAATCTTTGCATTTTTTTCATTGCAGGTTTCTTGTGGCCTGGAACATCTTGCAGAAAGGTGAGCTGCTCTCCTCCACGGCTCCAAAATCCACCCATTGCTGCTCAGACTGCAGACATGCTTTGCTGTCCCTGGAATTCCTTTGTTCAGAGCTGACTGTTCATCTTTAACCCTGGTTATTTATGGTTTACCTGATTTTGGCTGAGCTGAGTTCAGGGCTGAGTAATTTTCCAGTGACTTTGTACATGATGAACGCTCCACTAAACTTGCTACCAATGCCTTTGATCAATGCTCTCTTATAAAACTTATTATTCAAAGCAAAACAGGCTGCTGATGGAGTTCTTAGCTTGCTTTTGAACTGCCAGGCTGATGGTGGATAGTGTTTATATTGTAATTGTGAATGACAATGGTATTTATTGCTTCTTCCAGTTGCTTGTACTGAGGGGTCTGCTGTAACTTGGGGATCTCTATTAACTTTTCCAGGCATTCACTTTACCCAGAGGTATTTCTCACTTTTCCAGCATCAGCGAAATTGCTCCTGCGCAGCAGCATAAAGGGACATAGAGGCTGCTGAAAATTTCCTATGAAAAGAATCACTCTTACAAGCACACAGGAAAGAAAAAGGATGAGAATCTTAAATTACAGTAAAGGATTCTTAGAGAAATGTGCTTGACAGAAGAATTTAAATGAAAAGTCAGGACTCATCTGAGGCTTCAAGAGTTGGGGGGAGGTCTCTAGGATCAGGAGTGGGACAGAAGAAGTGAAGACAAGAAGGAGTGTAACAGGAAAGTTACAGAGATGTCAGTGATTCCAATAAGCCTTCAGAAACAAAGGTTAGGACAGTAACCATGTACTTTATTTTGTCTTTCTCAGCTGTTGAGTAGAAGCTGGATTTGCATTAAATTTTGTATTTTTACAAAGGGATCAGTTGGTTCTTGTTGCAGTTGCATCCCAAGTTGGTAGCCACAGCACAGCACCAGAGCAAGGAATCTAAGGCACCTGAGGAGGAGGCCAGCAGCAGCAGGAGGACAGGGTTGTAGCCCAGGGGTGAGGGTCAGTGTGTGCAGCCAGGCTGTGTGACACTCTGGGAATGCCA
>QUSF01000180.1:97876-147637 GCA_003676055.1 Chloebia gouldiae | reverse complement strand
CAAGGTGGTTCTCAGGAGGGTCAGTGTGTGCAGCCAGGCTGTGTGACGCTCCGGGAGTGCTAGGGTGATGCTGCTCTGGCACTGTCACTGGGCATTGAACACCCATTTCTGTGTCCTTTCATTTGGTTTTTCTCTGTTCTTCCCAGGACTGCATACAAGTGATTACAGAACATTATGAGGCTTCTTCCCTCTTGTTGCCAAACGTCCATACAAAAGAGCAGTGCTCTTCTTGGTGCCCCATCCAAAGGCAGAGTTGGTGCCCGTTCAGATCTGTGTTTTCACTGTCCTTCCTGTGTGTGCAATAAGGTCTATCATCAAATATTTCCAGGAGCTCCTGCCTGGCTCCTGTAGGAGGTTTGCAGGCTCTGCCATCTCCGTGGAGTGCAGCCCAGGAATTCCCTTTTACCGGGGTGGGCTCTGGGTCTGATGGCCTCTGGAAGCCAGGAAAGACATGGGTGCACTCTGTTTCTCTCATTCTCATATCCCTCACACTGGAATAAAACTTTTCCTTGACTTCAATGGAATCACTTCTTATTAACTCCAGTACAAATAAGATCAGAATCTGGTCTGCAAATGCTGAATTATTCATTGTGTCTTCAGCAGGGCTTTCTAAGATACCCAGTATCTTTGATCTGTGACATCACTGGTTGTGGAAGCCAAGAGGAGACATTCTACAACTGAAATGTAAATTCCCAGATATGACCTGAAACGTAAATTCCACTAATATTCCTCCTCCAGATGATCTCCTATTTCATATAAACCCAGCTTAACAAATATTCACCACCTCTACTGCAGCCAGCTTTGTGCAATTTAAAAGCAATGATGCACAGCTAATTGCTGGTGCATTGTGCTCAGTTATAGCAGCAGTGAATGATTTCCAAAAGTTGATTATTCTTGGATGAATGATTTTCTTACCTCTGGTACATGCCGGGTTTACTTTTTCTGCTTGATAGACAGCTAACCACATGTTCTGCCTCAGTGGAACATCAGTGTGTGGTGGTGAAATCCATTCCATGCCCTGCAGTGGGTGTGTTCCCTCATGGCTTTTGATAGTGATGTTTTCTGGTGTACACAATCACCAGGCCACACTTGGAAGAGAGAGGGCTAAAATGGAATTTATTACCTCTAAATTTGATCGAAAGCCTTCAAAGAGTTTCAAAAAAAAAAAAAAGCATGCTGGCAGGAGACAGTGTTTGCAGATGTAATACTTTTACTCTTTTCAGTTGTATAACATGCAGAAAATGAACATCACCACATGCATTCTTCATGGGAGGCAGGTAAATTCAGTGGGCTCCTCAGAAGTCTGAAATTAGCCCTGAGTGTCCAAACCAATGTGACTTCCAATCAACCATCTCTCTGCAGGCTGCTCATAGGGTTACTTACAAAATGTTCAGAAAATACCAATTCATACAGAAACTTCAAACTATCTCTTTTAGTTTTGGCAAATTAACTGAACCTTTTGCACTCAAAGCCACTCACTGATGTGAACATCAGCTCTCAATGCCCAACCCTCAGTGCTGAGAGAAAGAGGAGGGAAATTATTTGCGAAGTTTAAATGAGTAGAAGCTCAGACTGGTATTTCTGAAATAATTTGACAGGTTGAGCAGAGAATCTGTGGCTGCCCCATCCCTGGAGGCATCCAAGGCCAGGCTGTACCTTGTGCAGACACCCAAGTATCTAAATGGTGTCATAAAATTGCACCAAGTTTGACTCTTGGTGGAAGTCCATGGGATTTAGCTCCTCCAGTCTCAGTGTTTGTAAAGCAAATTAACAAATTGTGGAGAAGTTAGTCCAGGGTGTATTGTTATCCATTAGGGTTGAACCTGCCAAGAGCAGATCCTGATGTGATTACTGAGACAAAAGTATCACTGAAGTTCTGGAGTTTTGCCCAGATTAGGGCTTCAGCATTCAGTCCTTGGTCTTTTATGTCATCAGCAATCATAATGAGGTTATTTGTTAGTGTTTTCAGCTAAATAGTATCTAACAAGAAATCGTCACATTTGTTTGACAGAACAAAATATATTTTCATGTGAAATCTGTTCTTCAAAATTCCAAGCCCTGTTTACACCCAGGAAATTGCTTCATTTGTAGCAATTTCCTTTTCTTTAATTCAATTTCCAATTCCCATTATGAAACTCCCAGGCATGTACTATGGCCCAATAAATAGGTGGAGTGGGACCAGAAAGGAGGAAATAGCTGCCCTTTTGTACATTTTACTTCCATTTAGAGAAGGAAAATAAGAGAGACATATACAGAAATTCCAAATGTAAGCAGTTACAGTAATTAGCAGCAAGATTAATACTTGATTAACACTTTTTTGATTTTTTTTCCATATCCCCCTTTGCAGCCAGACATAAGTGGAATATTGTGGCTGACGTACTAAAGTCCTTTTGTGAAAATTCCAGTGCAGATTATGAAGCTACACCCCGACCCCTGCTCCCAGCAGAGGTGGATATCACCATACCCAGCTGATAGGCTACAAAACACCCCTCAAAGCGGTGCTCAGGGTCAGCCACAGAGCCACGGCGGGTGTGAGCCAGCCGGACCCACTCGGTGCTGCTCTCCTTGCCCACTTCCCAGCAGAAATTCCCAGGGCTGGGCTGGGGGAGGCACTTTTGGGTGTTGAACTGGGGCGTTGGCATCGCTGCCCCTTCCCTGTGCTCCACCCACACCCGGGGCGCTCTCCCTGCGCTAGCGCTGTGCTCCAGCACCCTGCAGGTTCCCAGATGGGCTCCCTGGTGTGTGGCACCCAGGCAGGGATGTCTGAGCACTGCCCTCGCCCTGCCTGCCCTGTGGTGGCATTTGTGACAAGGTGGCAACAAACAGCATTGCTGGGCAGGGAGGAGCAGATGTTTGACATGGGACAGGCACTGGCAGGGGAATATAAATAAGAGCCAGAACAAACAAAAGAATTTTCTTCCTTGATAACAGAACTGACTTAGCAGAGAGGGGAGCCAGAATGCCAGGAATTACCTCCTGAACCCTCGGTGAAATGCAGTGGCACCACAGCTCACCTCTCCCATGCCCGAGTGCTCTCCTTCCCATCTCCAGGCATTCTGAGCTGGACTCCGGCTTCCCTTGTCCTGAGGAAAGCTCCTGGTGCCGCTGACAAATGCCATCAGCTGCGATGTCCCCGGGAGTGCCACGGCCGCCCTGTACCAGGGCATGTATCTCTTCAGCTTCCTACCGAGCAGGGAGATAGGATTGCAAATCTGACCGTGCCGAGGGAGCCGGAGCCTCCGTCTCAGCCATCTCCACCTCAGTGTGTTTCCTTCTCAGCCTTCCCCGTCTGCCCAGCAGCTTCCCCGCTGCAATCAGAAGGGAGTTTTCCCTGGAGGTCTCCCAGCGGCTGCTGCTAGGGGAGCTCGGAGGTGGGTCCTGCTCTCAAGCACTGATGCAAACAGCTTGGTTCTGCTCAGCCTCAGAAACCTGACACAGTGCTTGCTATGGGATTGGAAAAAATGTAAAACCCAGTTACTGTGGGTGAGAGCCTTACAGGGGACCAGTCAGTTAAGAAATTAATCTTCAACTCACAGTGTTTTCCATGAAGTTTTCCTAAATAGACTAAATCCAGCACCTGCATATAGAAAATGAAAGTGTACTTCCATGCTTCTTAAAATTCACACAATCAGTGTCAAATCCTGGAGAGCTGGGACTAAAATCACTGGTTTCTGTAGTTGATTCACATGCAAGGATTACACACTGGATTGTGGTGACATTCCAGCTTCACCAGCTGTGCTCCAAGCCCTGCTTCTTTATGTGGGAAATTTAGTAAAACCATGCATTTTACACTGGTTTATGTTCTTGTTTTCTTTCATGAAGCAAAAAATAGGAAAAGGAAAAGGAAAAGGAAAAGGAAAAGGAAAAGGAAAAGGAAAAGGCCTACAAAACTCCAAAACCTGAACCATTTTTACTTTGCAACACCAAAGAATCCTGATCAGGGCACAAAATATGGTGGAATTTTAGCATTGTTAAGGCTGCAGCCTTCTCTCCTGCGCCCTGCAGAAACCAGTCCCAGCTTTTCCCCTGCTGCCGTTCTGCTCCAGCCAGACAAGTTGTTCTGCCTGGTAAAACCTGTGCCGCATGTTTCATGAGCAATCTAAAAGATCCTTATTGCTGTTCTAAAAATACAATGTACTCAACAATCCTAATCCAACAGTGCAAGACAACACAGGTTTCTTTCATTAGTGGATCTTGGTAGGTATTGCTGAATCTAGTTCAAACAATTACCAATGAATTTTATATCTGCAGGCAGTGTAATAAACTGGAATATAGTTTTCTCTCTGATCAGTCACATGAGAGGTATCTCCTTACTGCTGCATCCCCTTAAGCATCCTTATTCACCCATGTGCATTCTGGCAAGTGCTGCATCCTCTCCACCATTATTTTATGTACAGACTTCAGCCAGGGCTTATTATTTTGGGAGTTAGGCAGCCTCTCCTCAAAGTGCCACTGAGGGTGCACCTAAAGCCAGATGCTGAGCCCAAATTCTAAGGCTGAGAGACTGGATCAGAGCATTCAGCAGGAGTGTGGTGATGGGAGCAGCTTTGTTGGTTCTTAATCTTCAAGATTTGGGGGTTTGTTGTTGTTTTGGTTTGGTGTTTTTAGGAATAGTTCCATGAGGAGTAGAAGGAAGTGGTGAAAGGAAAGATTTACTAAACTTCACAAAACAGGCATGTATTCTTGGTCCGAATTAATGTTCTGACATGGTTTTTTCTTCTAAACCTTTTTTCCTAGCTGCACAGAAAATGCAGCATGATCTTGTCACAGATGAAGATTGGGGCCTTTTATGAAGCCACAGCACTGCTGCATGTTGCAGTTGACCACAATTTATTTTAAAAAGAGCAGTTGGAGAAGGTGAAGTCAAGGAAGTTGTGTTAATATGAGACAAAAAATAAGAGGGAAGTCTACTAAATGAAGAACTTAAAGGTTTGTATACTTCCTGAAAAATTCTTGATGATGTTTCCTTGCATTCCTAGATGTGCTCTGCTAGATTTCATTATGTGGGGATCAATCCAGAACAACCCATGACCTGGGATTCCAGAGGAATGTGAGAGGTGATGGGCAGGCTGAGAGAGTAAGTGAACCTTGCCTGTGGATGAAAATGTGTCACTCCATGTAAAGTGGCTGCTGTGGGTCAGATCTGACTTCTGCCTGGACCAAAGGAGGCTGCAGCTCACAGGTATGGGAAGGATCTGTTTGTAGACCTCAGGGAGTACAGGATTATCCTCATTAATTCTATGTGGGAATATAAAATTAAATAAGGCTAATGAATCACATAAGAGAAACTATTTTAAAAGCTCAGGCAACTTGAACTGGATGAATTTCTATTGAATGTTGTATCAAGGGATGTAGTGTCACTCAGGAAAGTGTGTGCATGTACCAGGTTATCTCACATGCTCAAATGAACTCCCTTCCCAGTAATGCTGCTCCAGGGGGCAGGTAATAAACAAAGAGTGCAGGCAGGTCCAGAATAGATGTTCCTAATTAGCTTTTTTTTCTTTTTTTATGTCTGAGCTGTGAAAATTGGCTGCAGCATTCCCTGTGATTATACCTTTGCCTACTACAAATTTTGCTGATGTTTGGTTGAGGGAGAAATAGCAATTACACAACCTGCAGGTGCCGTGGTAACACTCCAAGGTGTGCTGATGAAGTAAACAGCCCTGCAGGATCAATTTCCCCATGTTTCAAAGCAGAGCATGTCTTCTGTAAATCTGCTGATGCTGAGAGATGTGGCTCTTTACATGTCTAAATCTCAGAGCCAAACAGCCACACAGAACTCCAGTAAGGGAGTAACCTTGTTATATTGCTTGAAGGTTGGGCTCCAATGTGTCATACAAAAGCAAACAAACATCATGTCCTGATATAAAAAGAGCTCAGTGTTCCTCATCAGTGCAAGGATTCAGGCTGTTAATAAGGGGAACGTAAAGAATTCTCATTAATGCTTTATCTGTTACAGAAGAGAATGCAGCATGTGGATGGGGAAGGAAATTATGTTCTCTCTGCTGCTTCTGACTTGCCTTCTGAAAAGGCAGAGAATGCAGAGGCATTCCAGGTCCACAGGTGCATTTTAAGTCTTACACTGACTCCATGTACTCATGTGAAATACTTGCACAGTGAAATATCTCCTCCCACAGAAATTCACCTCTGCTTTATCAAATGTGACCCAAAGAGAACAAAAGGCTGCCTTCTCATAGGATTCCACAATGGTTTGGGTGGGAAGGGACCTAAAGATTACCTAGTTCCAACACCCTGCTGTGGGCAGGGACACCTTCCACTTGTCTTATTCTTCCTGTGTCCCTCAATAACTCCTGATCTCCTCCTTTCTAGTGCAGGCTCTGCTGGTTTATCTTTCCCATCGCATATGTGTTGCTGTCACACACCTCTCCAGATCTTTAGGAATCTCCTGTACTATTTGCCTGTAAGAATTTCCCCTTCCTGATCATACTATTTTGTATCTTCTCTCTGGTGTCTAAAACACTTCAGTCTTCTGTGCAATGCTGGTTAATGAGTTTAAACTGAATTTAAAATAGCTGAATGTAGCTTCAAGACAACTAGATATATTTTGTAGGGGAAAAACTAATTGGAGAGAGAATGAGAAAACCCCTTCTGACATTTTCACTCTGAAGGGTAATTCTGTAACTCAGTTGTATCTCAGCCTTGGTTTTGTCTCTGTTAAATTTAGGTCTCTAAGGAGGCTCTGAAGCATCTCCAGAACATACTTGCTCCCAAAATTTCACTGCTAGTTGCAGGAAAATTGTAGCACAAGGAGACTATAAACTGCAGAATGGCAGATTTCCTTGGGCTGGGGACGATGCAGAGAGCAATCTGTAGCTGGAGGGATGTGACACAGACAAAGCCCAAACACACAGAGAACTGAAACATACAGCAGGAGACCCAGCCCAGATAAACCCAAGCAAACTCTCCTCTTCAGATGGAGAGGGAGCTCTTCAGGAGGCTTTTTGTAGGAAACATAGAGTAACAAGTGTTGTGCAAGCCCAGGGCCTGGCGCACAGCTGGCTTTTACCTAAATTGAATGGGAGAGCTGGGGAAGGTGGGGCAAGGCAAGCCTGGGGCAGGCAGGCGTGACAAGGAGCCTTCCTACAAAGGGAGTGGAGGACTTTCAGCTGGAATGGCTTTGAGACTATAATGCAAGTGCATTTGCAAAGAAGTGGTGACTGTATTTACTCACCATCCCAATCTGGCACTTGTTTATGGGGAGGGTGGAAGGTATTCCCCTTCCTGCTGGCACTGTTAACATGAAAAAAATTGAGCTTGTGGGTGAGCTCCACTTGTGGGTGTGGAAGGAAAAATGGTGAGTTACTCCTTGGTTAATTGTGGAAAGCTAAGGAAAATGAGTGGCTTTTTACTGGACAAACAGAATGTCTCTGGAGGGGAGCTGCCATGGGCAGCACAGTCTGACAGCTGCTTTTGGATGAAGATTCCTTTTATCTGCATGTTGGATGCAGCACACCTGTGTGAAAATCTCACTCGAGTGAATCATTGCAAATCTTTGTAGAAAAGAAAGACTCTGGTTTGGCAAATATAGCACAGCTTTCATGAGATACTTCTGATTAATGTGGATTTGCCATCTCTGACCCACCATTTGCTACCCAAGAATAGAAAATTTGGAGTGTTGCTGCTGTTGCCTCTAGGCTTCCAGTTAGGATTCAGGCTTTAATGGAATAATTACATAACAGACCAGTGATATCTTGTTCTCAAGCCATCAGTGATCATCCCAAAGATGAATTTTGTAATTTGCTGGTTTCCCTTTCCCTCTTTTGTGCCTTTGCCTTGTAGGAGGTGGTCAGCCAAGCTGGGCTCAAGCCGTGCTCCAGGGGCTGTTCTAGGCTGGCCATGGCTGGTGTGTGGCCAGCACCAGGCAGGGCAGGATGGCAGCTCTGGGCCTCTGCCTGTCAGAATAACCTGTCTGAAAACAGACTCTGCAACAAAAAATGCCCAGGTTTGAAATGCAACTCTCCTATGGCTGCTGGGGGTTGTGAGGGACGAATGGGATCTGGAGTCATCATGGCTCAAGGGAGCCAGGATGGAATGGTGATGATAATGGTAAGGATGATGATGAGGGTGATGTCACCTGTATTGCAAATCTAGTGCTGAAAATAGTTTGTTTTGTTTTTTTCTTTTAAAGTAAACCACTAAGTTCCCATCAAGGAATTGATTCTGTGTTTTTGTCTCTTCCTTCCCCTCCCCCAGTGTGCACTCCTAATGCTTATGAAAATTTAAGAGTCGCTTTGTGTTTTGTTTTGATTTTCCTTAAATGGGGATGTTCCATCTACTCTCGTCTCAAGCCTGATCAAGTCTTCTATTTGAATCAAGCCTTCTATTTGATCCCAAATAGCCCAGGTTTTCAGTTTATAGAATTATGAATAAAGGCTTCATGTGCCATTTAAGATACATGTTCCTTCTCATTCAAAAGTGTTTGGCATTTACCCTTCTTATTTAAACATGTTTAAGCGATTCCATTACAAAATACTGCTGGAGGGAACCAGAGAGGGAGAAGAAATTTGGCATCAATCCCAGTGCAATTTGGAGGCAAAGGTCTGAGGATGCTCACTATCCTATAGAATGACAGTAATTAAAATTAATGAAAAATCACTGCATAACACCCACCACTTGACATATTTCCTCAGGTGGTTTTTGCAAAAATCTCCAAGAGAGACCTGTGGCTCGGGGCTTTGAAGTTCCCCTGCCCCTCCTCAGTCTCACCTCAGCTTTCATAAATACAGATAGATAGCTGAATAAATATTCCAAAAGAAGTTCATTACTTAAGAGTCTTTTGTCCTAAGTAGCATAATTTCTGTCTCAAGATGCCTTTGTAAAAGTGCATTTGGGCCCAGGTAGAAGGATTAGAATTTGCTCAGCCCAGTGGCAGGGATAAAACTCCTTGGAGAATCAGCAGGAGGAACAGCAGGGCTGGGGGAGGGATTGAATATGAAGGGGAAAAAAACCCCAACAAAACCCAGCAAAGAGCCCCAAAACGAGTAAAAAAACCCACAAAAAACAAACAAACAAAAAAAAAACCCGAAAAAGCCCCTCCAAACTCCACCCTAAAAAAACAAGCCTTACAAAATATTCTGTGTGAAGATAAATCTGTTTAGTTGGTGAAGAAAAATAGGCTCTTCATACTCCAAAACTTTCTGATTATTTGTAACCAGCAGCAGTACAAATCTGGTAAGACATGGGACAGGGGGCACACACAAACAGTTATTTCTTATTGCATTTAAAATCATTGGGTTGATTCCCAGGTTTCTTTTAGGTGGAAGGATCTCATACCGGGATGCCAAAAGACAAACTTGCGATTTGACAAACTTTGAGGAAGAAGCCCATATTTGATGGGTTTTTTCCCAGGTAAACAGTGCTGAAAGAACCCTTCCTGTTACTACCACACAGTGCCACCTACTCAGGTCTGTGGATTCTCTTCTGTTTCACGTGAAGAAAACTTCCTGACCTTTGTTTTTTCTTTTAAAATTTTTTTCCCTGAAAACAGTTAAGATTTAAGAGAAACACTTAAGAGAAAATTCTAATCTATTTGTGAAAATCTTTTTTTTTTTCTTGCTGAGAAAAAAGATCAACATCAGCAGAAGAGTTTCCAGTGTCACTTGAAAGTGACATTAAAAGATTTTTCTGAATCAGCAAAGCACCTAACATAAAATCCTTGTGCTCTGCAGCCTCACTGTTTGGTGAACAGTCAAGATATTTTATTACCCTAAGGAAAGAGACAGAGTTGTTTTTGTCTTGGTACTTTTAATTCTGAGTTACTCTTTGTTTTTTGTCATGTTGCAAATCAGCAGTGAAGAAAACTCACTCAGCAAGCAGTAAAAGCAGCAACAAATGTTTACCCCTTGGGATATGTACTCTGAAATCCCCACCCAAACCGAGCAGACACCTCGAGGTCTGCGTGTGCAAGTTTGACTTGATTTGGAGTACAGGCACTGAGCCAAGCAAGGAATCACACACACTCCAGGGCTGTATTTGAGGTTAAAATATTCTCTCTCTAACAGGTTAATAAGTTATCCACAAAGCACCAGAAGCATCAGAACTGCAGTTTGAAATATCTGATATTAAATCTATAAATAAACATTGAGAACTAGAGAAAATAAATTGCTCTGTGAAAGAATTGAGTAATATTATGATTCCCCTCTTCCTCACTCCTTCAATATATTGCTTAATCTGTCCTAATCTGTAATCAATGTCCTTAAGAAGGATGTGCATGTGGATGCATTTAGGTTCCACAACCTGTTTTCCTTACAGCAGCAAAGAGGGGCCTTTCTGACTTTATTACTTGTCAGTGTTTATTAATAACCTGGATTTTGGGCAAGATTCTTATGCTACATTTGTGAGGATGAATCTTGGTTGCAGAGCAGTCAGTAGGATCCTTGACACTGATTTAATAAAACTTTTAGCTTGGCAAAGTATCTTTTCTGTGATATGCAATGCAAAATTGAGTATACCCCATTCAGCACTTCTCCCCAAATGGCTGAGTTCCAGGTTGGTTCCTCTGTACTTTTTCTGTGATGGTTTCACACTCTGAATTGGAAAAGGTTGTACTGGAAATTTTTCCAGGAGTTGCACATCTTTGCAAATATAGAGTGTGTATTATGATTTCTGAGGCTGTGCTATAATGTCTTGGGCTGTGTTATCTTCATCTTGAGAATGGTTCTCTATGTAGATGTTTGCTAATGAAATCCTGTTTGTTTCGAAATTGTCACACCTACAGCAGCAGTGTGATCACACCCTCAAATTGTAAAATCATCAGGGCAGCATCTCCTAGTTTGCACGAAAGTGCAAAAACCATAAAATAAACTAATCTGCCTTGCTCAGAGCATATGTATCACTGGCAAGTGCTTCCAGGAAAAATGGTGAATTCCTTTCTTTCCCAGAATTGTTCAATTCTGTAATTTTTCTTTAGTGAGTTCTGGAATTGGATTTTCAGCCTCTATTCTTGTTTGTTAGATTTTGTTTCTTCCTGTCTTGTCCTCTAGGTTTTATGACTACTTATTTATAGGTTTGTTTCTTCCAGGCGGTTAAATTGATCTTTAATTTTATTTTGTGGCCACAGAGGAAAGCAGCACAAGCTGCAGCAGGTTGGGAGGCAGGCAGGTATTGTGTGCACTTTCCTGAGGCTAAACAGACCTGTGCTCCAGTGTCTTGGTTGCTGCAGTGTGTTCTCCTAAGGAAGAGGATGTTGAAGAAGATCTGGGGAATTTGTTCTTTTATTAGATTAAATGGAATAAAGATACGTGGTCACTGTGGTGTGGGGCTGGAGTGGAGTTCAGGGGCAGGCTCAGTCACTGAGTCGGCCTGAGAGTGTAGGTGTGGGTAGAGCAGAAAAACCCAAATCTCCTGGGAGCAGAACAAATCCTCACTGTGAGCCAGGGCTGGAGCCTCTGGAGCTGTTTTGGGACTGGAAATCAAGGGAGTTGTGAAGAGGTTTCACATCAGGAGCCGAGGTCTCACTGCGACCTGCAGCGTGCCCGGTGCTCCCGGAGCAGCCGGTCGGAGCAGGGCTCTGTGCTCCTCAGCTGCTGGGGGGAGCAGAGCTGACAGCACCTGAGCAGGGCTGGCTACAGAGCAAACAGGAGCTGTCTCCACTTGCCAGGCAGCTGTTTCGGAGCTACAGAGATGCATCACGACTTTGCTACTGATCCCAGTACATTGGGGAATAGGATTTGCCACTTTGTTCCTGTGCCTTGAGCAATTGTCATGTTTTCAAAAGAAAATTGCTCTGCTACAGTTCTGATTTCCACGTTTTGAACGCTGTTTTTCATCTTCACTTTCTCTTTGCTTTCATGGGACATAGGAAATCACTACCTTGACAAGATGCAGCAGTTTTCCCACAGACAAGGGGGTCAGGGCATTTGGCAGGTGACAATCCCTCTGTCACACTGCTCAGCACTCGGGACAGTGCCAGCCTGAGTGGCTGAGAGACACAGCCGTGCACTGTAGGTCTCCGGGAAAATCCTGGTGCTTGGCTCCAGCATTTGGCTGTGATGGGAGGCACGTGTACTTCACACACAAAAGATTAACCCCTTGTTCTGCAGAGCACAACTCAGGCTGGGCTCAAGGCTGCTGTGCCAGTTTTTATTTTGTTAATACCACAATGTGTAAAACCACATGTTGAGTACTTCTGTTGGAACCAGAGGTCTTTGTGTTCAATAAATTCTCCTCAACAACACTGTTTTTGGGAGCTGATCTCTTGGCCAGGGATCAGTAGATTGTGATCAGAGCTTCTACTGCACAATACCACACACAGGGAAACTGAAATATCTGTATTTCCTGTGATGGGACATCCTGCAGGAGTAATACTGTGTGTGGCTGGGCAAGGAGTGGAGAAGCTCCTGTCACTTCATGTTGTGCTGCCCTTCTGTGGGTCCTGCTGCTGCACATCTGTGGGTTCTGCTGTCCTGTAGATTCTTTTGGGAAGGATTTGCCATCTCAGAAGGACAACCTGAACTGTGGTGGATGAACCAAGTGTGGAATTGTGCACCACATCTTACAACAGTAGTGCTGACAAACACCTGAAGGAAATGCTGTTAAGACTGACTTAAAACAACTGAAAAAGGGGAAATGCCTCTCTGCACAGCAGTCAGCTACCTTGGGGAACAGGCTGGGACTCTCTGGAGCTGGCTGCCCCAAGCAGTGGTAGACAAAGAACATCAGCTGTGTGCAGAGCCAGGGATGGCTCCTTGGCAGCCTCAGTGCCACACTAAGGATCTCAGGGATGTACAGGGATGGTCTGCAGGGAGTGCCTGGGCTTCAGTTTTTGTCTCAGTAATGCTTCTTCTTGTCACAGCTGGAGAGACGTCGCTGAGCTAAAGGGAGCACTGGCCAGACCCGCTGGGCAGAGCATTTCACACCCCCTTACAGGGGCTCTGAGAGTGAATGTCTGTAGTTTCCCCCCATAGAGTGAAACTCTGGGGCTAAGGGGCACTGTAGTGCTTTGGGATCTGCCCAGCATGTGCAGGACCTGCCTACCTGCCTAAAGGGCAGGTGTTAGCAGTGCCAAACTGGGGATTCAAATTGAACTACAGAATCTACAGCAGCAGCTCTGCAGGTGGAGGGCCAGGAGTGCTCCTGCTATCCCAGCAGGACAACTGACCCTGCTGGGATAGCAGGAAACTGTGAATCTGACCCACAGTAAATTGGTTTGCTCAGATACCTTTCAGTGTAACTCCTCAGCTTGGCAAAAAAAGAATTCACATTTTTTTCTAGCAAAATATCATGCTTTAATCAGTTGTTAAAGAGCTGTTGTTTACTTCAGTTTTGAAAGCAGTTTTTGAAAAGGATCTCAGTGGATTAAAATTTATGCCAGAGGTAGGTAATAAGCATCCCCTTTCCCTTGTCGTAGCAGCAGGAAAATGATCAAGGGCTGCTTCTACATATAAACCATTTGCCTTCAATAAAATAATTGGATGCACAAATTTGGGATTTACTATCAGTCTTATTTGGTGGTTTTTTTCCAGGTTGTGCAGAGTAATGAAGTCTGACATAAATGGTATAAAATACTCTGATAATTTTTTTATTAATGTTGCCCGAGTTAGAGAACTAGAACTTAAAGAGTATTGACTTTTTCTTTGTTTCTTTCTTATCAATTTTCAAATATTTTTGAGGGTTTGGCAGGTATCCATCATCCCTGAAGCTCTGGATGATTTATCACCTCCCTGTACAAGGCTGAGGTAGCCATGTGCCAACTGCCCTGCCTGCTCTCCTGTGGCATTTCCAGCCCTCACTCCAGGGCTGCCTGTGCACAGGCAGAGCCACACCATGCCTCCCCAGCCAGGACACTTCTCTCTGGGAATTTTATTGATCTCAAAACTGTATTTTTAATGAACACGTTCAAGAAATGTGTTTGTAAACAGATTTCTCACTATTTTGCTGCCTCCAGAGGAGATAACTGTGGAGTGTTTCCTCCCAGGTCTGTCTGGACCTCCTGATCCCTTACTTAACCACTTGAAGATCTCAGCCCATTCTGTATCATCACCCCATTTTAACACTGTGGCAAATTAGGCCTTTTTTTTTTTCTTTCATTAAGACATAAATTATGGTTTCCTGGATTTGACTTATGTTTTAAAATTAATATTTCCCCCATCCCTTTTCCCTTTCCAGAAAGTCTTTATCTGGCAGTTCTCCAGTAAAGGTTCTGCCCCAAGTCGAAATCCTGCCTTAGGATTTCCTGGTCTTGCCTCAGCTTATTGCATGTCCATGGAGTCATTCTGCAAACAAATGAATTTCTCCTTGTCTAGAAATTATAGGGCGCTTTCATTCTGTCCTCTGCAAAGGCCATTAGAACACATCTGTTTGAGGGGTTTTCAGGGCACTGTGCACTGTGTTATCTATGGGTGACAGCCAGGTGCATCTGCAAATAGAGCAGGAGCAAGAGAGGCTTGTAAAATTGAGATAGGAAAAGCAAACTCTTATGGTTAAAATAGTTGTTAGTTCTTCTTGTGTTCGTGGATTAAACTAAATGGTTGTCATCACCCACACAGAGAGAAATAATCTGCCTTCCCCTGCACTTTGTTTGGAGAATGCTTTAGAAACTGCTCCCTTTTCTGCCCCTTTCTTTGTGTAGAAATGTTGAAAAGTTACAGCAAGTTTTCCTCCATGCCTCTTCTGCAAGCTTCAGACAAATATCTCAGGGTTCTGTTGCCTACCAGCATTGGAGCTTTGGCTTCTTGCCCTACAGATCTTCCAGTGCTGATACAAGCAGAACTGTGGTTTTGTTTAGCTGGTTCTTTACAGGGGATTGGGGCGGCTGTGAAGCCAAGTGGCATCGCAGAGTTCTGAGCATCCCTGTTCTCCTTTGTCAGCAGATGACAATCTGTCACCAGCTAAAACTCTCAGGCCCCTAGGAAAAAAGCAGCAGATGGAGTCAGACACCAAGCAAACTGCTCACTGGCTTTGTGTGAAGTTTTAGAACCACAGAATCATAGATTCATTAAGGTAGGAAAAGACCTTTAAGATCATCAAATTCAGCTGTCAACCCAGCACTGCCATGTCCACCTCTCAACCATTCTGTGAGTTTCTGACTGAAGAACACATTGTGGGTTTTCTGGGATTTGGGAAATTTCTTGGGTTTGTTTTTGTCCCAGGCTTGTCCTCTATGCAAGTGTCCATACAGAGGAGAATAGTTCAGCCCAAGGCTGTCACTGCAGGGTGACACTGGCTGTGTCACTGCCTTAGGAGATCACAAGGCTAAAACTGGAGCATGGCAACAAAGTCTTCCTTGTTCTACCAATCCTAGGCTCCGTGTAGGGATTTGATCTCTCTGTGCTGAGTGAAACATTCTCTAACTCGTCTCCCTATGTCAGGGAAATGGAGCACATGAACAATGTCCACAGGTCCTGCTTGTAGGAGGTGCTGGACATCAACTCTAGGACAGGGACTGGTTCTTGCTTTGTCCTACACTGTGCTGAGGGAGTTTTGTATTTCATACATTTTTTAACAAGAAAAAATGCACTAGGTGGGAATGATATGCTGCTAATGCTGCACTTTGTCTATTTTTAGGAAGCTGTTGGCCTGCTCATTTGCAGTTTTTGCAATCGAGAACAAATATTCTCAGTCAATGCTGAAATAAAAAATGTGAATGTGCTGGTTCTGCTGTCACATGAGCAGGTGCTGCTCTGAAATAGCTCAATTGAAGTTCAGGAGCACTTCTGATCAAAGAGGACATCAAAAGCAGCACAATCTATAAAGCAATACTGCCTGCATGGAGAGCACACTGGTTTGCAATAAAGCAGGAGAGCTTTATTGAATTGTTCTTGGTGTGTTGGTAGCACAAGTAAACCTCACTTCTGGATTTTTGAAAGTGAGGATGGGTGGGAATGGAGGGAAGTGGTTTAAGTACTAAAGAAGAGCTGGCTTTGGCGTTTCTGATGGAGGTTTTGCTAGAGTAGAGTCCAAACACACGCCGAGATTCCTGCATTGCCAAGGCTCAGGACTTGGTTGATGTTATGGCTGGCAATTCTGCTTGTCTGGCTCACTCTGCAGCTGGCACATGAAGGCAAGTTTACCTGTTTGGAGTGCAAGGAGATTAAAACACTGATATAAGGGGGTAAGAGAGGATTGCTTTGGCATTACTGAGGTGTGCACAATACTTCTCCCTGAAGCGATGTGTGATGAGTGTGAGTATGGAACGTTTACCTAGTGGGTTTTCTTGCTCTGTCCCTACACCCACTCCTGCAGAATTGCCTACTTAAAATGTTCATCTTTATCATCTTTTGGCTATTTGCAGAGAGCTGAGTGAATCTCTTGAGGTGAAGCAGAACTGCAGATCTGGAACATGATGGGGTCAGGCCACCAGGATGCTTCAGGCAATGTTTTTAGCTGTGAAAAGCACATAGTTAAAGAAGAGTTTTTCTGTTTCATCTAAAAGATCAATATTCATTTGACAGTGAGCAGAAGCGGGAGCTAGAAAGGCACAGTGTCAGCACTCACACTGCATTTTCCATGTGGTGGAACTGGTTCTGTGTCACTATGCCTGGTCCAAAAGTCTAACCTGACCCCACTTCCATCATTTTTCTTCCTTATTTTTTACTTTCTCCATCATCTTCCTGTAATACCAATTCACTTCAGTTCTAATAAAAACATTTGTAAGATAATGGAGGAATCTTGGCTGAGCATTTGTTGTTTTAATTTCCAGCATATTATATTGATTCTCTGAAGATTGCTTGTCTCTGTGAGATGATATGTGGGTTTGTGAGGTTTTGTTCCTGTGGGGACTGGGAATCAGGAACATGCAGCAGTACCTGCATTAGTATCCTTATCAGCTTGGAGTAGGAAAGTTGGAATACTCTGAGTTTGGTTTTTTCCCCTCACAGAGGTAGAAAACTGATTTTGTAGGCTGGGAGATGTGCTAGATGAACAGAGCTGTGTTTGGATGGAGGTTTCAAGGTTTTTTCTTTGAGTTTTGGGGTTCTGCATTGTTTGGTTTTGCTTTCTGTTTTACTATTTTTCTATCCCCTAAAAAACATCTCCAAACGGGAGTTGGGAAAACCTGCAGATTTCAAATGAAGATGGATGCTCAGCTGGGACTTATTTGGAAAAGTTTTCAGTAGCAGTTCTGCAGAACTTTTCCACTTTTGAAGTTTGAACCTTTGTCTCCTATGTTCCAGTGGAAGGTGTCCTTGGAAAAGGGGTAGGACACAGGGATGTACTTGGAGATGGAGATAGGATATAGGCATGACCTTGGAAAGGGGGTAGGACATCCGGATGTCCTTGGGGATGGGTTAGGACACAGGGATGTCCTTGGAGATGGAGATAGGACACAGATATGACCTTGGAAAGGGGGTAGGACACTGGGATGTCCTTGGAGAGGAAAGGATTCTGCTAAGAAGCCCTTTGAGTTTTGAAAGCCAGCAAAGTCATGGTAGAGGTGTGCTGGGTACTTTCTCAGTGGTTGTGCCTTAGGTACCCTTCCAGAAGACTATTTCTGTTTTAGATCAAAGAAAAGTGCAGTAGCATACCAGAAATCCTTTCTCAGGCTTTTTCTGTGATTTGATGGTTTTTTTTTTTTTTCCTCCCCTTCAGTTACTGTGTGGTCAGCCTTGACGGGCCTTTAATGCTCTGCCAAGTTTTCTGGGAGCTGCAGAGACCATCCCTCTAATGCATATATGATGTAATTATATTTCAGCATCCTCTAAATCGGTCTTTTCTACTACCAGTGTGCTCACATGTCCATGCAGTTGGAAGTTTTCTTTTGTGCATCTGTTTTTAATGAGGATGTGGCCCTAAACTATCACAGAGGCCAGGAAAGCCAGCTGCCAAGAGCTTCTGGTACCCAGCTTCTGGCTGTGATAACTACAAATGTTTTTCATTTGTCTGATTAAATAACTTCTCCAAAACAGTGATAATCAGAACTGCTTATTTTCACTATTCAGCTACACTACTAAGTGACCAGAAGTGTGAAGAAAAACCAGGGTGGAAGCAAATAAAACCCTTCAGGGCTTTAAAAGTTTACCTTTTAACCCATCTTTTCAACACCTGCCTTGAGCAGCACTTTGGTGAAGCAAAGGCTGTGGAGTGATCTCCGTGCTGTCACACTGTGTGGTGCTGATCCCACCTTCCCTGCAGCAAACTGCTGCTTCCAGAAAAGCCAAAAAGCCCGGAATATCTGGGTGCTATTGGAGCTGGGATCACACTCCTGGAGCTCTGCGTTCACCAGTGGATGTGTGGAACATTTGACACCACAAATTGCAAGTAGGGATAGGGAGCTGTGTTTCCATTGGAAGCAGGGCTGCATTTTCCTCACTTAACCTCATGGAGGTTTTGAGGCAGAGACTGGCTGGAGAGCTGAGCTGGGGTGTGGACTCACCTGGCTTTGGGTGCTTTCTAGGAGTGCTTTGTGTTGCTGCATGTGCTTGAGCTGCAGTGTTTGGCTTTTCAGAACCCAGGGAATCTGTTTAGGGCCTGCACTTGGTCTGCTTGCCTGGTTTCCAAGCCAATTTACAGCTCAGAACTTGTCTGTGTTTGGAAATGGATTTTAGAACAGACACACAGCCAGTGGACCCACGTGCCAAAAGACAAATCCCAGAATCCCAGAAAGGTTTGGGTTGGAAGGGACCTTAAATCCATCCCATTACAACCCCCTGCCATGGCAGGGACACTTTCCACTGTCCCAGGCTGCTCCAAGCCCTGTCCATCCTGGCCTTGGGCACTGCCAGGGATCCTGGGGAGCCACAGTTTGTCCACCCTCACAGGGAAGGATTTCTCCTCAATATCCCATGCATCCCTGCCCTCTGGCAGTGGGAGCCATTCTCTGGGTCCTGTCCCTCCATTCTTTGTCGCCAGTCCCTCTCCAGCTCTCCTGGAGCATCTTTAGGACCTGGAAGGGCTCTGAGCTCTCCCTGGAGCCTTATTCTCTCCAGATGAGCACCCCCAGCTCTCCCAGCCTGTCCATGTGTTATTATGAGCAAAGAAGAGGTGCATTTTGAGGATGTGTTATCTCGTCTCAGGTGTGACATCACTGGAGGACAGAGAGAGCAGCTGAGTGCTGAGGAGCCCCTCTGGCTGTCACTGGCTGTCTGTGCTCACCTGCAGCAGCCTGGGCTCTGTGTGCTGTAATCCCCTGACCACTCCCTGCTCCGCTGTGTGTGCCCAAAGAAATCTCATTAAGGTCACTGGTGAGTTTTCTTGGAGAAAGATCACAGGAACCCCATGTCTTAAATGGTAGCTTTGGAAACTATTTAAATGATAGATAATGATGCTCTTTTTTCTTTTTTTTTTTTCCTCTATGCTTTGTTCTGCAGCAGTGTGCTCAGAATATCTTGGAGTGGATTTGGCCAGTTTGGATTTTCTACAGTCAATATTTTCAAGAGAGAACTGAAAAGCAAAATAGGTGTGGAATAAAGAAGAGAGAGAGAAGAATTGTTTACATTAAAGAAGAATAGAGGTCTAACAGCTTTAAAACAAAAACAATAAATTTCCAGCAGATTATAAAATAGACCACTAGAACATGACTCCAGGGAGAGACAGTGGATAAAGGAACCCAGTTTGTTGCCTGCCCAGTCCCTGAGCAGGTTATGAGAAGCCTCTGGGAGAACCAAGCTGGGTTCAGGGATACTGGGGACTCCTTGGCCCCATGGCTTTGAATTAAAAATCAAGTTGCAAACACCACGTGTTAAACTCAGAACACTGTCACCTCCAGAGGACTCAGAACAACATTTTTACCTGCAAAGAACTCAGCTCTTCCTGCTCTGGGCAAACCCCAGGGGCAGCTGAGCACCCACAGCAGACTGGCTGAGTCACCACAGTGACTCACACTTGTGCCTAGGGTTTTGTTTTCTTTTCAAAGCAGTTTCCTGTATTTTGGTCATATAGGATTACCATTTAAAGCCCTGGTTGAGCTGTTTGGGTATGCATCAGTTCAAAGAAATACAGAGTTTCAAATGCTAACCAAAGATGTATCACTTCTAGATGCTGTTTCCATGTCACTTTTCAAATTTTGTGATAACTTAGTAGAAAAAGACTCAATGATGTGAATTTGCAGTGATTTAAAAAAAATTCCTGAGAATTGTCCCTGGTGATTAAGAGGTTGTAAATCAAGTGTGTAGGTAACTTTCTAAGCCTCACTTTGCTTGCTGAACACTTTGATCTTTAGATGCAGATGTTCCGCCTGATGTTAGGGCACTCAGGCACTCCAGGCCCTGTGTCACCTCTGTGCCATCAGCTCAGCGCCCTCACCCTGTGCCCTGGGCACTGGGGCTGCTCCCACCTCCTGTGGCGCGTTCACACAGAATTCCCTTTATGGGTCAGGCGCTGTGGGACTGCTCTGGCTGCCTGCTCTCCTTGAGCTGGGTTTGTCTCCTGAGGTGTAACACTCCTTTGCTTTCAGGAAAGCTCTAAGACCAGCAGTTGTTAAATTTCAGTGGCCTCCATAGCTGAAATATCTGAGGCATTTTAATCAAATAAATCAAACTGGCCCAAGTGCCTGTTGTGGCTCATAACAAAATCAGAGGAGCAGAGTAGTGCTGAACACACACATTGTGTTTTGTGCTGCAGCAAAGTGAGACAAATGTCCTGTTCTATGTCAGCAGGTAATGACATCTCCCACAGAGCAGAGTTCCTGTGTTAATCATATTTGACTTCTCTAACTGCCTCGCTTCCTTCTCCCAACCAAGCAAGCACCTTGCTGAAATTGTGACAAATGCTCGCACACTTCACAGAATAAAAATCATATTCTATCTTTTCCCCCAGTCCATGGTGCCCAGAAGGCTCCCAGTGAATCGTTTGGCTGTGTTTGCAGGCTTCCTCCATCCAA
Source organism: Chloebia gouldiae (assembly GCA_003676055.1). Taxonomy (NCBI): domain Eukaryota; kingdom Metazoa; phylum Chordata; class Aves; order Passeriformes; family Passeridae; genus Chloebia; species Chloebia gouldiae. The sequence goes on along the minus strand of QUSF01000180.1, from coordinate 126,861 downwards.
ACTTTTTACTGGAATTCCACTTGAAGCTGTGTCTGATATGTGTCCTGTTCACAGTATAATGGATTCTTTAAGCTTTGAAAGCAAGTTGTTGTGGCCTAAAGTAACAAATCAGTTTTGGAATGCATGCTGTCTGTTGTAAATGATTTGGGGGTAATAAATTTTCTGGTACAAAGCAATAGGCAGAGTTTTCATAATGTTGAACAGTTTGGACTTGTCTTGAAGGGAACAATGTCGCGAAAGCAATGTGCTGGTTCCAACTATTTGTTATTATAAAAGAAAATTTTTTTTCCTTAAGGTAGAATCGTCATCAGATTTCATGCTTTGCTGTAACATGTTTTATTCCTTATGTTAGACAAATAAAAATATTTGAGCATAGTCTTGTATCTGTTACATCTTTTAATGTACACTTTTATTTTTTAGGCTGCTTAGGAAAGCTTATGCATGTTACCCTTTTTACTAAAGACCCATGAAAGTGGATCTGATTGCTCCTAGAGCTTTTGATAAGCTACATTTGAACCTGGCTGATTGAAAACTAAGGCCACGCTGCAGAAGCTGTATATATTACCTTAAATTTAACATGACAGTTTCCAGCACTCATTCATTCCCTCCTGGAAATGTTCACAGGTGGCAATTTCTAGAGCTCTCCCACAGACAAATCTGATTAAATAATTGCTCCAGACAGCCCTCAAGTCAGAACTGAGTTTTGATGAGACTGGATGTGCAGTAACTATCAAGAGACAAGACTCTTCCACTTTTCCATGACAGCATCTCTCTCAGTTCTGTGTTGTGCAAACCACAAGAGGCTCAGGGTCTTCATCCAGGTACCCAGATTTAGGGACTGCAGTGCAGGGAAAATGAACCTTCTTCATTTCCAGCAGCCACAAGAGGAGTAGCTTCACTCTTCTAACTTTTCTAACACTTCTCCTTCCCCAGAGCCCCTTGGTTGTTGCAGTGATCAGGGTGCCGTTCTGGGGGGACTGGGATTGCATCTGCCAGTTGGGTTTGTGCTGGGTGTTCCTGGGTTAAATTGGAAGAGTGAAAGAAACTTCTGCATTCAAAATGGATTAAAATCTGCTCAAATGAGGCCTTTGATTATAAACTGGGGTGTAATCATTTTGTGGATGAGTTTCTACAGCAATCTGAGCTGGGCTACTTTGGAGTTTGTCATTAATCTGGCTCCAGTTTGTCACCTAAGGGTTGCATCAGCAGGCTCTTGGCTGAGGAGGGAGCAAAGGAGCTGGTTTTTCAGGGATGGGAAAGCTCAGTATTCTCTTCATCAGAAGGATCTGATAATCTTCCCCTTTCCTATCCCTGTGTGCACCTGTTTGTGTCTGGAACAGGGCAGATGAGTGACTGCCCACACAGGACCTCTCCCCTCTCTGAGATCAGCCCTGTTTGCTCCTTGGCCTGTTATATCAGCAGCAGGCAGTGAACAGGAGGGCTGAGGCTGCTGGCTGTGGTGGACAGGGAGGTTGTGGTGCCCCTGTGCCAAAGGCAGGATGGGGCAAAGCCCTCCAAGAGCCTTCCTCCGTCCCTGCCCCTCTCCCTCCATCCCTACCCTGGGTCCCCAGGGAGGCTGCCCCGGGAATGGGACACCTCCTTATTTCTGAGAGCTGTGGCTGTGTCTGGGTGCAAAGGGAGGAGAGAGCAAAGCACAAACATCACGGGTGTCTGAGCCTTCAGGGAGGCAGGATTGCTGCTGGAGCTCTCTCTGGGCCCACATTTCTGTGTCCTTTAGTCCTTTTTCCTCTCACAAACCAGGAGCTCTATGGCCACTCAGGAAATTAACTTACTTATTGATCTTCCTGAGGGCTCAGGAATGTAATTCTGTCTTTATTACATCAGATTTTAGAAGATATTTTTGAACAGTGGCAAAAGCATAAAAAGCACAGGGGGAAAAAGCTCACCAAAAAAAAAAAAAAAAAGAGAGAGACAAGGAGCAGCAACCAAGCAACCTTATGTCTCAGGTTTGTGGGGCTGATGAAATCAGTTTGTGTGCATGAGGAAGAGAGGGAAGATTTTAGCAACTTGTGTACTTTAGGAAATTTATGTCAGAAAGCCTAATATTAGATTTATTTATAGTCTTCAAATTTTCCTTATTTTAGGTCACAGACAAAAGTTCAGGATTTATTGTGCAGCTTTTAATTTCCACCACATATTTTCAGAGCTACTTATCTTCCTCATTCCCCTTTGTAGCCTAAAACTCAGCCTGGCAGCTCCTGAGGTTTTCCATGGAATTGCTTAAGGTGTTCCCATAATGGCCTGCACTGATTTCCACACAGCAGATGTTCTCCTCTTTCCCAAAGAACACCCTGAAATGTGTGACTTTCACAAGCAGCCTCAGCACAAATGTGTCCTGGATCTACAGTGATCAAATCTAAAACAGCTCAGGCAGATCAATTCTGTTCTATCATGAGAACACGAGTAATGCAGATTTCTTCTTCCAATTTATGCTTTGGACTTTTCCCTCAGCTTTCCAGTATCTCCTAGTGAACATTTCTAATATATAGGACAAATGTTCATCTATACACAGGCACATGATTTTTCTGGGTCAGATTTGCTAACATGGTCTAAGAACTATCATTTAAACTCGATTTGATGAGTTAGAAGTGAGAGAAGCAGTTCATAAAAAATTATTTCTTTCTGACTTCCACAAAAACTCAGGCAATCGTTTAATCACATAAAAAATCAAGGCAGTTAAAACTAGATTTTCTTGAGGATTTTGCTTTCAAGGCTTATTCCAGGTTTCTTACAGAACATTCTTCTATGTACAGGAACTGAAGTCAGACATGGCTCCAAAAAAAGGTGGCACCAAAAATCAATTCATCCTGCAGCAATTAAAATTCACTTTGACAGGACAGAAAATGTTGATGAGTCTCCCAGGAAATGAGAGAACAAGACAGTGCTGGTGATGAGTTGAGTTTCTATTTTTTTCTTATTAAAGCATAAGCAAACATGAGTCCAAAATTCCCAACAGGTAAAGGATTCCAGCCTTATTATTATGTGGCTCCAATGTGAAGCTGTCAGATCTGCAGAGTGAGAAAAAGCAGAAGATAGTCTGTCACCCTGGCATTTCTGTTTCCACATTTTCCTTATCACCAAGCAAAAATGCAGTTTTTCATTTACACCTACCTGTACATTTATGCAGCACAAGCAGCCTTTCATGCATTTCAGAGGAGTGAGATGTCATGCTAATGATATGTTCCTTTTGCTGCCTTTTGAAGGGCAATTTAAATTGTCTCCCTGACACTGGATTTGCATTAGTGATGCTGAAACATGTGCACGTGAGTACTGTAAATGGATACAGTGGAGGAGTGGAGGTATTTCTTTCCTCAAGACTGATTTTTTTTTTCCCTTATTGAAATACAAATTGCCATGTCCGTTTAAAGCCGAAGTGTGGGGTGTTCTTATTAGCACCTCTAGCCTGAAGCCTTTTCATGTTCAAATGAATGTTAACTGTTACCAGGAATACACATTAGGCACTTTAAAAGAATGGGCTGAGGAGCTAATTTCAGCTGTTTATTGTTCATTCCAGGGTGTATTAACTATGCTCATTTAAAAATCATATTTCCTCATCTTCTGATATTTTGGAAGAGAAATAAGAAAAGGCAGATAAAATTTAGGCCTTGTATCAGTTTACATCGATTATCCTGCATTTTGATCTTGCCTTTCTCCTAAATGGGCTAAATACTTAAAGAATAAGGGAGGACGAATGACTATTGCATTGAAGGGTCTCTGTTTTTTCTTTTTATTGCTACCATCCCCTGGCTGTAGAAAAGATACTGTCTGCAAAGAGACATTTGATGTTGACTGGCAGCTTTATAGATCTTTTAACCCTCTGTTCAAGCACTAAAAATGTTTTTCTCTTCTCAGAATACACAGAGTGCAGCTTTAGAAGAGAATATTCTGAAACTAGAAGAGAATTTAGAATATTCTCTTTAGAAGAGAATATTCAGCGTGTGATTTTGGTGGCCAGCAGCAGTGCCTGGACTGACTATTTGATGAAATGCTTCCAAGATAGCTTTCATATGTGCTACAGCTCTGTGCATTGTGTGGATGTGCCACCTACATACAGGGCAGAGGATGCTGAGGCTGCAGGAGCCCCTAAAAATGTCAGGTTACTTAAAATATTTGGATGCAGCATATCATCACAATCCTGTGATTGAAACAATCTTTGAATAGCAAGGCTCCTTCAGGGGTCTCAGGATTCAGAGCACTGGGAGGTGCTGCTGCTGCCCCAGCTGCATGAGGGGCAGTGAGAGGCTGTGACAGAGAAGAGGCTTTCACACTCCCTTTCTTCCCAAATCTGGGAAATCTTCTCACTGGAAAGGAGCTACAAGGTGTACAGGACTGTAAATGGAGGAAAAAGGTTCTCTGGGATACAAGATCCTAAATAGCTGATTTCACCCAGAGTAGAAGAGATTTTGGACAAGGGGAGGCAAGGAAAAAAGGAAAGGAGAAAAACTGCCTCCTAATACTTGATTTTAAGAGCAACCTTGGGTTCAAACCTTGGGCAGAGGTTCAAGTCAGTTCTTTATCTAGACCAGTTCACCTAATCCTGGTTATCAGCTTTCTCCTCTTCTGTAGGCATAAGTTGCTGTATAGCCAAAGGGAAGGAACTTCCCAATGAAGAAATACCAGGGAACTTGCCTCAGCTAGCTGCAGGAGTTGAAAGAATTTTTCCATCTATTTCAGATTTCAGACTTCTCACTGAAGCAATTTTTTTTTCTTATTAATATGCCTCTCTCAGTTTTGATGGGACTCCTTAGTCTTTCAGTTGTGGACTCTCCAGGCTTCAAACTTTGCAAGTTCCTTCTCTGCAAGCAGGACTGCCCCAGCCTGTGCTGAGCCCTCTGTGAATTCTGTGCAAAGACAAGTGCCTTCAAGGTTTTAGTGACGCTGCAATTTACTCCTGGACTGTGGTAAACTCTGATTTGTATAATTAATGGAAACTACTAAATGCAAATGGTGCTACAGAATATTGTTTCCAGTACAGCACCCTGCCCTGAATAAAACAATGGAAGTAAAATGAAGCATTTCTAGAAGAACTGGCCATCTGTCCAAACACTGCTCAGCTCCTTGTCCGAAGGCTATTTTATGGAATTTGGTGGTGAAGTGCTTGTCTGTGCACCTGTGGTTGCACACAAGGACACTTTTTCTTCCTTAGATAAATATTTATGCAGGAGATACTTGCACTTAATACTGCTTGTTTTCCTTTTGCTCTAGTGAAAATATTACTGCTAAAATAGAGCAGGACAGGAATATCTGCAGCTCCTCTGCCCTGAGCAGCTCCATCTGCTTCTGGAACCTGAACATGTTTCACTGATTATTCACTGTGGAGCTCCTGTGACAGCAGCAGTGGAGAGGAGCCTATGGCAGAAGGCTGCTGGCACAATCACCCTGGAGGGGCCTTGGGGACTGGGGAGCTCCAGGATTTTACCTCTTTCCTTCCTGGGGAGGTCAAGAACAGCAGCCCTGGGCCCTCATCCAGCACTTAAACCACTCAGTGGATCTGAATGAGCTGGAATTCTTGGATGTCAAACATATTTCAGTCCTGAAAATTATGTGATGTCACAGCCTTCTGCTTGCCTGGGGGGTGAAAAATGGGAGCTGCAGTGGCAGGGTGTGGATCAGGCTCCTGGATCCTTGCACCCTCTCACTCCATGGAGAGCCTGATGTTAGCAGTTTTACAGAGCCCTGGCTGGGGTTTGCCCCTCACTAGTTCTTCCTTCAGTGCTGCCACAGTGGGGAAAATTAGAAGTGAAAAATAAAATTTAAAAACTCTTTATTCCCTTTGGCCGAATTACAGAAACTTTATCAGATTCCTTCTAGGGATGATGGGCTCATCCTTACAGCAAAAGGATGTAGATGATGTTTGGTCTGCTTTGTTATGAGAGATGACAACAGCAAAGTGAAATTTGGATAAATTTCAGTTCACTGTTTTAAAAATGGATTGCTGAACTAAGATAAAAATCTGTGCTAGAAGAAACTTAAAATTTTGTGGTCTGGAGTGGTTTTATTCACTTTAGAGCACTCTGTCTTGTTTTCAGTTTCTCTATGTGATTTATGAGGACACGGAACTGCTTTGCTTTATTTGGTGAATTTGGTAATTCTCTGCAACATTATTGAATGTAATGAAAATAATTTAAGACCTTTTTATTGTAGTACAGTGTTAATTCTTAGAAATGCAAAATAGTACAGAATTCACACCTTACAGTATAATAGATATCCTGGCAATAAAGCAGCCCCTGCTCCATTATAAGGTAACAATGTTAAGTGATTGTTTCTTTTTTGCTGCCTGAATTTCTAACTCTTTGTTGCTGTTTAAATAAAATGAACAAACCCAGTTTACTCCAAATATGTAACCTGCTCTTCCCTGGTGCTTGTAAGCAATACTTTATTTTCCCTTTTCTCTTGCTGTCATCTCCAAGGGCTCCTCCTGCAATGATTAGAAGCCTTCTTCACCTTTAGGAATGGCTCAGAATCACAAACAATATATTCAGATGAAAGGGAAATGCTTGACTAGCCCGTCCTGGCAGCTCTTTGATCTCCTTGGGGCCGGAGCATCTTCCAGCTATCCCCCTGGGAAGGGGAACAAGTGAAACATTGTCCTGGGGGGCACAGAGGTCTGCATACCTCACATAGGCAGGAAAACACCCATGCCCTCCTGCGTGCTGTGCTGGATGGAAAACTGGGAATTTTTAGGAAGAAAAAAACCACAACAACATGCTGGTAATGAACTGGCCAGTCAGTCCTAGGCCACAGTGTGTAGGGCATCCCACAAGAGAGTGTGCAGAAGTTCTAGAGATTTCTTTGGAAAGGAAAACATTGGTTTTCTTAAGTGAGACTATCAGAAAATAGAACATTCGGGGTATAATTGGAGATGGCAACAAACAGCAAAATAATGGGAAGGCTTGAGCACGAGGTGGTGTTTGGGTTTAATTTAGAAACATGCTGGGTGTGCAGCTCTAGATTTAGGTAAGGAACTGAGAATTGTCATTTGAAGGCACAGCAGAAGCTCCTGGTGGTCAACCTGCCCGAAAGACAAAGTTCTGGTGGTTCAGATGATGCTGAAATCATGCTGTGAGACCCTCTGTGTTAAGTGGTTCTGAAGTATTTTCTGAAGAATTTTATGGTGGTTTCTATGTTTAAGATGTGTGATATACAAGAAGGACATAGACATGATTTCACTTAACAGTTGGGTGCCAGCACTAAGACCTGGGGTTTTGTTAAATCCTCCCAAATTTGAAAACCTTCAAATTATTGGACATTAAATTTAAGACTGAGTGATATGGCCAAGTTCACAGAGAAAGATCAGGGTGAGTGGGCAGTAGAACATGAATTCTGGCTCCAGGATCCTCATCTCAAATTCCAGTTTATACTGCTTTGAGACTTGGAATTATGACAATTTAAAACTGCACCTGGCTGAATCCATGAACCAAACAGACTTCTCAAAGGCATCAGAGGTTATTTGCCATCTTCTTTTTCTGTTATCTCCTATAACATGACAAAAAGACAATTTTGTTCCCTGTACTGACTCTTCTGCAGCTTCTCACTCTTGCCTTGGTTCAAGGGAGGCAGATTTCTTGTTTTCCCCTAAACCTACTCTGTCTTTTGATAGAGGCCCTCTGATTTCTCTACATTGTGAAGTGCTGGTTAAGCTGATAATGAACAAATAAAAAATTAAGTGGAATGAATACAGGCTGATAGACAGATAAAACTTTTTCTTGGATTTTTGCATACTTAAAGATCTGGCCTCACTCCCATTCCATTGAGGGCAGATGAGATGCCTCTGAGATTAGTCCCATATTAATGACTACAGAAAATTATGTCATAGAGGAGTATAACAAAGGATTGTGTCATATAGGTACTTAAAAAACCCAGTTACCTTCCTAAGGCAGTGCTTCAAAACCTGTTGGTTCAGCAGATCTTAAACTTGCATCAACAACTTTTTGTGCTCTTCAAAACATTTGCATTACTGAAATGCTGATTGATTGCTGCTGTGCTATTGTCCAATGTACGACCTGCTGAAAATATCCTGTGATATTGTTTTCCCCCTGCTTCTTTTGAAGCAGTTACAAAATGTCGAGATGAAATAAGATACTGTAAAATGCAATTTCAATGGATTCTGCCTGATCCACAGGTAATGAAAGGGATGCTATTTGTGGGCTCTGGGGAGACGGAAATGTTTGGGCCTCGTGTCTGGCACAGTTTGTAAGCAATACTCAAAGCATCAAATGCCCAAAGCCAGTCAGGAATGACTCAGGGTGTTCTCCCAGCTCAACATGCAGCAGATGTCTTAAAGCAAAGTCTGAATGTATGTGTAAGTTCTTATGTGCACTTAGGCACACAAAGGAGGAGACTGATTTCTAGAAAGGCTTCAACACGCAGTTATATCTGAGATTAGAGTTCATGATGGATGTCTTCAGAATATTGATATCAGGTTACTCCCTCCATCAATCACAGTGTGCTTGCAACTACTTTGAAAATGAAGGTCGACCAATTAAAATTACAAACAGGGGGTAAACAAGCCTTGGAGCTTCAGCTGCCTTAGAGCTGCTCAGGTGAGAGGCACTAGCACTGGGCTGGGATGTCTGTGCTGTTCCAGAGCCAGGGCCCTGCTGTACTGGCACCATCCTGCCCACAAACCCAGCAGGGAAGTGCAGCCAGGGTGTCAGCTGGAACATGAGGACTCTTCTGCTGAGCTTCAGATCCCTGAACTAAACATCACACTAGAAAACTGAGGGACTCCAATGGTTGCAAACCTTTAAACCACTACTCAAAACTCTCCAGAATATGTTTTGAAATATTAAGCCATTTAATTTTTGCCATAAATTCTCAAATCCTGTTTACCTTCTTTTTTGTGGAAATAGTCAGAGACTGCCTGATTGGGATCATGCAAATAGCTGCTGGCAACTGCCATCATCTCCTGCAAAGTTGATATTAGCAAGAAATAATTGAATTTCTTGTCTTTTACTACATAATTGCAACAAAAAAAAAACCCCAACACGCTACCTTAAAGGGAGGGGGAGGGCAAGGAAAGGTGCATAATTGAAGAGACAACCCCTGTCTCACACATGTAGTGACAATCTTTATGTGATTTTTATTGCAATAATTACTGTATCCTGCTGATCAAGAATAATTATCATCACCATAGCAACTTCATATGGAAAGAGTGATTGGGGGTGGGACAGAGTGGAAAGCTTCCTTGAGAGCAGCTTTGACTTGCTTGTTTGGGATGTTTCTGTGCCTCTCTTTGGGTCTTGACACATTAATGCAAATCCTCCACATTTGTTTTGGCTCCTGCATCCAGCAAGGAAATGGGGGCTGTTGCATCAGCATGAAAACCCCAGAGTTGTGGCTGCACTTTAATTCAGTTACTGCTTTGGCTGAGAGCTAGGAAGCAGAGCCTGGAGCCCCTGAGCTCAGAGAGCATGATTTCTGTTTTGAAACCCTCTCTCCACATTTCTTGTAAAATTCATTGCACATTGTTTTTAAGTTTTTTTTTTTTTCATTTCTTCTTTCAGTAGCATTTCACCTGTGCAGAAATGATGCTGTTTCAAAGGCACCTTTCTGATTATTTTAAAATGAAAAATAACAATTTTGAGGAATATCAGGTAGCCTGGACGTTCATGAACACACAGAGCAGCCATTTTAATGGTTTGAGTAGATGATAAAAACAAATCATAAAGTTAAGATTATGCTATATGAGTTCATAAAGAGGACTTACAATGTTCCAAAACATCAATATATCTTTACCAAAGTTTCTAAATTCCTCACACCAAGAGTTAAGGTAGCACAGACCCAGTGATTTAGAGGAACCAGAAGAATAGATCTAAGGTGTGTGACAAATTTGCAGCATGGTACTAAAACTTTCCTGTCCTGAAGGTACAGTCAGTTGGCCTTGTTCCCTTTGACATTGCCAAAGTAACTGCTGTGAGGTAGGGCTGAGTTAAGGACAGGGGCTGGCATCCTGAAAATCTGAATTCTAGTATTTTGTCCCTGAATTACAGGTCTCTGCTGCTTCCTTGATGGTGCCACACTGGATGCTGAGCAATTTGGTGGTGGTGGAGAAGGAGTTTTCTTCCTCTTTCCCTGAGAAGGACATTTCCTTCTTCCATGGAGATTTCCCCTCCCAGTGCCAGACTCACTTGGGGTGGTTATGATGCCTTGGATGGTAAATCTTGTGGGTGAGTGAGGAATGCTTCATCCTGCCAGTCTGCAGATGTGGAGGGTCTGTAATGAATATCTTGGTGAGTAGGCTTGTCAGAGGAGGAGTGACATCCCTGTCCTCCAGGGCTGCTGGGGCTTTTCCAAGGTGCCTGTGTGCAGAGGTGCACAGTGCACAGAAATGTGCCTGCTGTGTTGAACTGTACTCGTGTCCTTGTTTCTTCACTTTCTCAGTCTTCAGAAAGAGGTGGTTTGAAGTTTATTTCTACTTTTTGACCTTCATGGGAGATGAAGTGTTCAGGACTGGCAAAAGAGAGTCTGTAACTCACAGCCCAGCAGCTGACAAGTGAAGGAAATGTTTTGAGGGATTTTTGGAAGCAGCAAAGTGCAGTAAGAACTGGACAGATGTTCATGGTCCTTCTTTGCTGCCATGAACTTGACTCCAAGCCTTGGAAGACAGAGTGTTTTGAGTTGGCCCATTGGAACATTGTGCAGGTATTGCCTTTCTGCCTTGATTTTAAAGACTCTCTGCACACATGACCCAGGATTCTCCTCCTGCCTCCCCTGGCTCTGTGGCAGTGCCTGTGCCTGGCACAGCAGAGCCCCAGCACTCAGGGCTCTGCCCCTGCTCACATCTCTGCTCACATCCCCAGTTTCTCTGCTGCTTTCAGGGAATGTGTCCTTTTCCCCCTGACAGAAAGGGAGGTATTGATGAGGGTTGAGAGCTGGCAGAGTCCCTGAGAGATGTTCCCAGGCATGAGAACGTAGTCAAACTCAGATAAAAGGGGCAGAGATTCTGTATCACCATTTCTCAGCTAATTTTTTTCTCTCTGTACATTTTCTCCTTATTTCTTCCCTGAGTTCTGGAGAGGCAGCAGTCCAGGGAGTGATGGCAAAAAGAAGGCAGCACTCAAATCCAGGAGCTTTTTGGCACCTTATGTCCACCTGCACTTTCACCACTGCTGTCACCAGCCCAACTCTGCCCTCAGGGATTCGTTTGCAAGTGCTGGGGCTGTGGCAGACATTCAGAATTCAGGCTTTTTTCTGGCACTCAGTCCCATGGCGGAGAAATGACTGCTGTGACTAATTCAAAATTATCCTACTCCCAATGTTTGTTAAAATCTTTCATCTCCCACTAATTTCATTTGCATTGTACTGCTTCCAAGTTGTTGTGTGGCCTTCAGGGCACTTTAAAAGTAGTATTCTAAATCTACAAGTTGCTTCCTTTAAGAGCTTATTTCCTCTCAAAATAGAATATCTACTTGGAAGGCAGGATGAGCTTGGGATGATTTTTTTCCCTGTTGAGGTTTTATTTGTGTACAAAGCATTATCCTGTCTGAAAGTTCTGTGAAACCAAACAAGTGCTCCCTTCAGTGTGGACAAAGCCCTCAGGCACAGGGTGGGATTCTTGGGGGATCCTGTGCAGGGCCAGGGGTTGGACTGGATGGAATCATAGGAAGCAGATTCTAGTTTTAGCTACTGTGTCTGACAAATCACTTAAAATTTTGCTTCTGGTTTTTATAAGCGATGTAGTTATGACCTTATACTGTTTCAAATCAAAATATTTCATGTTTCTGCACTTTGACTGGTTTTTCTAGCTGTTGCTCTAACTACTGGGCACTAAAATGACAGCAAGAAACATTTGCAGTGTGACCAAATATCACATAATTAAGCAATTTGACATTGGAATGCAGAAAACAAAATGTAACAGTAAAAGACTGGTCTAGATTTCATCTGCTCAAAGTAATAATAAAGACATCAGCAGGGAAATAAGTCATGCACATATATTATTTGTGTGCACTTAAGTTGGACAGATAGGATAATGGATGTGGTATACACCAGATGTTACATTTCCTGGAAATAGATATGTTAAAGGAGCTCACAAGTGGTTGTCAATGCCCCATTCATTACCCCATCAGTCTAAATTTGTCCAGTTGAAATAAACATCTTAGTCTATCTGAACTTGGGATTCACCTTTAAATTCCCTGTACTACTTTTATGTGCACAAAATAATAGTTAAAAACTCTGCCATGCAATGTTATGGTGTTTCTTAAATCCCCTAACAAATTTAAAAGGTAGGAACTTTCTCATGGGCTCATTTTAGGACAGGGGCAGCATCCAGGTGGGCACAGGGATCTTTAGATATAGTTTAGATATGTTTACACTTTGGTAATAGTTTTGTCTTGTCCACCACAATATGCAGAAATAACCTTCTCAGCTGCAATACAGCCAGCTCCTGTGTCCCTGCACAGCAGTGGCTGATACAGGCCAGTCATTTGTGGAAATTCCTACTGCACATGCACATAATATTTGCAATTGCTTTTAGAGATATTTTCTTCAAAAGAAGACAATAACTAGGCTACCTTAAGGGTTAAAAGCACTCTGTAATGAATGCTTTGTGATAGTTATGTAGTTGCATGATATGAATATGATGGTTTAGCTGGGTAGTAGTTGATCGTGTTTTTGCAGACAGTTAAAAAAAAATCAATGTAGTTGAAGAAGAAATACTATCAAGGTGCTCATGCCTTCAGCATTCCATGGGAATGGCTGCTCAGCAGCTCAGAGAGCAGCATGCTAGAAGCACAAACTGTGTTTGCACAGGGAGCACTACAAAAAGGTGTGTCTTCAGCTGTGGGGCTGCTTCTTTATGTAATTTATCCTGTGCAGCTTTCAAGCATTCACAACTGCTCATGTTTATGCCCTCTGGTGACTCTTGCCCCACTGGGCATAGTGGGACTCTATTATTTATATGGACATGAGGTCTGACCTATCATTGGAGAGCCTTCTAGCCTCCTCTGGGGGAGGGAAGGAATTTGTGTTCCTGTTGAGCTTTGCTTTCAACACCAGGAATCCTTTATTAGAAATGCCAGCCAGGAGGGGCAGCATACCTGGGTTATATGATCTTGTGAGCAATGGTCTCCTCAGTTTAACACTCAATCTGATAGAGAATAGGTTGAGGAATAGGATGAGGATTAGGATGAGGAATGGGATGAGGAATAGGAGGAGGAGTAGCTGCTGCTGACATCACCCAGCTGGACAATGAAGGACTGGGACACTGCTCCATGTGTTTGATGTCTGCAGGGTTTTCAGCCCCAGTCCAAGGAAAAGATGGCTTCAGCAGTTTCGACTACTTATGGTGGTGCTCTCAGTGGGTTTGGGGTGCTGAGGAACCCTTCACTGGAATAAGGAATAGGATCTGAATAAAGGAGGAGTCTGAGAAAGGAAGTACATTTGAGCTGGACAGAGCCTTTGGAGTGTGTGGAATGCACTTGTCAGCAGTTATTTTTGTGCCAGTAAGTTAGATAACTGTTACTGTTTACATACCAGTTTGCTCTGTTATTGAATAATTTCTGTAGTAACCAGGGCAACAGTTCCATCATATGATAAATTAATTACTCCAAAGATACACATCTTCATGAAGGAGCTTTGTATCATCAGGTTATGCAGATGCTTGGAAAATTTAGTACATTTCTTAGTTGGGAGATAGATCCAGTAAATAAACAAAGTCATCCCAGACTTCAGGCTCAGCCACAACTTGTGTGTGGTATAAGAAATCTTCCCCCTGACTGGACTGGGGTTTGGATCTAGTTTTAAGATCTGCTTAATAAGACCAAGCTCTTGAATTCTGGAATTCTGCCTGTTCCGTTCTTGTAGATCTGAGCAGAAGTCCCCAGGCAAGAGGAGACTTGGCATGGGACGGCAGAAGGAGGTGAGGATTTGTCTTTCAATCCATTGTAAAGCTCATGGTACAGGGTTAGAGAAAAGGCAAGGGGACTACTGAGCTTTGGCTTCTCATAGTGATTTTTCATGGAGTAAGTGTGCTCCCATGCCAGGAAAACTAAACTTGAATTACTCAACCTTGAAGCATCTCATTGTATAGAGGAATGAAGTTTCCAGAGATCCATGGTCATGAGATTATAACCTCCTGAAAGTGCTGGAGATTTTAACTGATTCATTTCTACAGCAAAACCCCAAAGTATGGCATAAATATTTTCCTCCTATTTTGATGGTTTTAGAAGGTAAAGAAAATGGCAGGAAAGCAGAAGGCTTAGGTCTAAACTGACCTGAGGATATTAATGGAGATCAGTGTTTGTACCTGGAATAAAATGGACTGTCAGGATCCAAGTCAGGGTGAGAAGTGCTGCAGCTGGAGATATTTGTAGGTCATGAGATTTAACTTATCCTTGAGATAGCAATAAAGGTGGATGTAGAACTATCAGGTTAGGTGGGAAAGACCTGCCAAAAGAGGTTGTGAGTCTTCATCGCTGCTGAGTCTCTCAGCCATGGTGCACTGTCCTCCTCTGAGCTCTGCTAGAAATGCAGACTGTGGAGCCGAGTGGAAGAATCAGCAACAATCTATAAATTCTGCCTGTTAAAGGGTCTTGCTCTATTCCTGTGCTGTCCTGCTCAGACTCTGTGATGCAGAATGTTCTGTGACCTGTCTGAGTGGGTGCTGTTGCAGCATCTTGATAAAGAATTTGCTGACACACCTGAGATAGGCATCTCCCAGACTGTTAGAACTTGATTTCAGTGTACCAGAGCCAATTAGCTATCTACCTGTATTAGAGATAAGCTGCTTAATAGATCTAAACTTTTTTTTTTTCCTTTTTGCTACTTGTGATAATTTTGGAAGTCAAAAGCTTTTCTAAAATTAGTGGAAGAATTTCATAATGATTGAAATCAAGGACTTTTTGTAGCATGTACAATGCACAGCATGGGGGGATGCTGAACCTGTTGCATTAAAAATGCACAGTAAAATTGGCAGTATTCCGTCCAAGTGAAGAAAAGGTAGTAAATGGGAACAAAAAAGCCAAAATTAAGAGGTTCAAGGTGCTTAATTTTATGGAATCTGTGAAGAAATATGTCTTTAAAATCTTCAGAGCAAAAGAGAATGGGGAAGCAGCTCTATAATTACTCCAATCAGAAAGTATGTCAACAAAAAAGGAACAATTAGGGATGTTTCCCAGGCAGTAGATATTTCTCCTTACCTGAGTGATCTATTGCAGAGATATGTAATTACGTACACGTAATAATAGGTTGGGTAACTCTATCCCTGTCAAAAAGGGAAGAAAATCCATCCTATTGATAATTGCAGGTTTCTCTGTGTCTCACTTCTTTCCATCTTCCTTTTCTCCGCATCAGATTTCTTAAACATGCCTAGCTTCAGGCTCACCATTCCTTAGGTTGAGTCAGTGGACATGTTTACATGTTCCACTCCAGCCCAGGACCTGGAGGTGTCCCAGGTGTGGATCTGCTGCCCTTGGGGTGTCCATGGGGACGGGGGGCTGCTGACCAAACTCTGTCCACTAAACACTGCTGGAACAAGCTCTGTGCCCTGCTGGCTTCCCTAGCCAGAGCTGTCCGAAGAAGCCCCTCGTGGAGCACAGGCTTGGAGCAGTGCCTTGGGTCACCCAGGCTGTGCTGCCCATTCTGGAGCAGCATCTGCTGCTGCTGCTCCTGGAAAATGGATGGACGCTGGTGAGGGTGGCTGGGGCTTGTCTGCATCTCAGCCCTCAGCCACAGGGCAGCTGCAGCTCTCCTCAGTCAAGCCAAGCTTGAACTGAATTTCAAGAATTTGAAACTGAAATCTGCATCTGTTTGCATTGTAAACTGAAAATCTGACTAGTGCTTGAGAGGAACAAAGACCTTCCCTTTGTATTGCTCATAACAGTGAGTTCCTTTCCAATAAATGATATTTCACTTTTGTTTTATGAAAATGAAACGAATCTGTCTTCCAATAAATAAATACATCAATAAAGGAATAAACTGCTCATATAATGGCACATTTAGAGCAGAAGTCAATTTTCACCTTTGCAAATCCAGAGCTTTTCAGGAGGCCAAGAGCCCCAGCCTCTCCTTGCAGAGTCGGACTGAGCTTCACTTGCACCCTGTCTGCTCAGAAGGCAACAGACCTGAGTTCCTGCAGGACCTGCTGAGCTGGAGCCAGGAGAGCTGTACCAGTGCCCGTGGGCTCTGCCAGGCTGGCAGCTGAAGAGGCTCCTGCTGGAGCTGTGCCCACATCCTACATCTCTGCTTCTCCCAGAGCAGCCCTTCTGCAGCACCGGGACCCTGCACTGCCCTCTGTGCTTATGCACAACTGCTCTGGTTTGCAGCTGCTCAGCAGTTTGGGCTAAAGAGTGACCACAGACAGTGCATTTCTGCATAGAGAGCACAGGTATTAAAGACACAGGTTTATCTAGGGGATATTATTGGCCAATTATGACTTACTTCCCTTTTTAAAGAGTAATAACAATATGTAATGAAAGAGATTAGGTATTTTTGATCTTTGCCATTCACTTGGGTTTGTCCCAGTACATTCTTTTAACTGGAAGTATCATCTGTGAACATGGGAAGTATTTTTCGCCTTCCAGAATAAGCAATGAGCAAGTCTAGTGATTATTTAGCATATTAGCTTTTCCAGAACAAGTGAGCCTTCTAATGCTTATATAAATTTCTTATTAAAAAAGAGGAAGAGCTGTAATACCACTAAACCAAAAGCCAGCTTTCCAAAAATTGAAAGAACAAGGGAGGCTTCCAAATCTATACCTGCTTCCTGAAAAGATCTATTACCAGTACAGGGTTGTTAGAGTGGCTTCAGGAATAAATTACACAAAGAATACAAATTGTATTTGTTTTACAAAGTGACAGACAAAAAATAGAGATGGGGGTTTTATTCTCAAGTTCTTTGCAGTTTGATTCTCTCTGCTCACCTTTACATTAACAGACTGCTAGGATTCCAAAGCCAGAAGCTGTCAGCTGTTTCCAGGAGGGTTTTTAGATGTCTTGTTACATGACCCAGTAGCAGGGATTTTCCCCTGAGACGGGCTCCATTCCAGAGAAGTATATTCTTGTGTAGGGCATCTTAAAAACCATGATTTCAGATAAGCACAGCAATGGAGACTCACCTGGATCCTAATACCCAATAGCACAGTGATCTTCACTGCCTGAAAGCAGTTGATGGCTCCCTAAATTTGTTCAAATAAGTAAGCATCATCTTTCAGAAAATTACCTACAGAATTCAATATAGATTATTAGAAGACAGATCATATAAACAATATAATAGTGTACCTTTCATCCCCATAATCTCTGTCCCTCCGGTGTTTTTAGATAACTGACTCAAAATGGCCATAACCTGACTCGAATCTTTTAGGAGAGAGCCAGGATCTTTGTTCCTGGAGCTATTTCTGCCTCTTTTCCTTTTGTCACTAACTAAAAAGTAAGCCAGGAATCTTATTCTTCTGAATTCCCAAACTTCTTGCTCTGAATGCAGTTCCTTCCATTACTACCAAGATACCAATCTACACTTGCTCTGCTACTGTCAGCAGTGGCTCCCACCCCTGCACCCTGCAGAAGGAGACTTTGCCATCTCGCTTCACAATTCAGACTCTGTTTCTCCCAGCAGGGAAATGGCTCACTCCAAGGTGCTGCACTTTCAGGTGTGTTCACTTTCCTGTAGAGTTTTTGCCTCCTGACAAAATCACTCAGATGGTGATTCTGCTGGAAAGCTCAGCTCCACGTTGTGACTTTCTGTTCGTTACTCTTCCAGGTACATCCACATGTTTAACTCACATAGAAATTAGCCCATATTGCCCTCTAACCTCAGGATTACAATTAGAAGGTTAATTCCAGTGGTTCTTCTTGACTTGGAGGGTCTTGCACTGACTGTGTCTCCTAGAGGTTGACAGTGAAATTCTGGGAGTAACATTTGGCAATGCAGAGAGCATCAATGGGGGCTGAAAGATCCAGCTGAGCATGGAGAAAGAATAAATTGATTACAGCTCACTCGAGTGCAGATTGAACTGTCTGTCAGCTTCTAGTTTGTGTTTGCTCTGTACTGCATTTTGATTTTTTTTCCCCGTTTTGATATAAAAGCCACATTACATGCAAGAAATAATGCCGTGGTATTTATAGGGAAGATGTTTTGATAAGAATCCAGTCAAGAGTTTCTGTCATCCTTTACTTCAGCTTTTAAGCCCTTCAAGTACAGTGCTCCAAAAAAAACATGCTGTGGTGAAGTTCTCTTCTGGCAAACCATGCTAAGGTTTGGTTAATTGTAACACAATAAAGAAATCTTTAAAAACCCATAGAACAAGCTATAATCTTGGAGTCCTGGGGAAACAATTTTTAATGCCTGGCTGGAGGAAGGTGTTTATAATCTGCTTTCACATCTGATGGACAAACAGGAACTGAACTGGTATCAGCCTTCTCCATCCCTGGAAGTCTCCAAGGCCAGGTTGAACAGGGCTTGGAGGAGCCTGGGAACACAGTGGAAGGTGTCCCTGCCATGGCAGGGGGTGGCATTGGATGAGTTTAAAGGTCCCTCTAACACAACCCACTCCAGGATTCTTTGACTCCCTGTACAATAGAGTCCATGCATCAAATCTCAGAATGGCAGGAGGAAAAGCAAATTCCAGCTGAATCAGACACTACATGCCAAGCTTAGGTATTTGTCCTGTGAAGTGTTCATGGTTCACTGAAAGTTTCTAGGGAGAAAAAGAGGGGAAAAACGCCAGCTTTACAGATAGAGAACTAATGCAGTGAGCCAGATCTGGGTTGCAAAGTAAAGCACAAAGTTGGTTTGGTGGGAACCAACTGTCCTATGGAACCAGAAGATGTCCTTGGCGTTCCAGTAACAGAAGAGAAGCAAAGCTGGTGAAAGGTCTGAGGAGTCAGTCATGTGAGGAGCAGCTGAGGGAGCTGGGGTTGCTCATTCTGGAGAAAAGGAGGATCAGAGGGGATCTTCTCACTCTCTCCAACTCCCTGGCAGGAAGGTGCAGGCCTCAAACTGCACAAGGAGAAGTATAGGTTGGACATCAGGAGGAATTTCTTACTGGAAAGCATTGGCAGGCATTGGACAAAGCTGTCCAGGGCAGTGGGGGAGATTCCATCCCTTGAGGTGTCCAAGGACACCCTAGATGTGGCACTCAGTGTTCTGGCCTGGGCAACCAGGTGAGGTCAGGCACAGGATGGACTTTGTGGTCTTGGAGCTCTTTTCCAGCATTAATAATTCTGGGATTCTGTGGAATCTTCAGTTCTTCCACAGAGGGGAAAGATCAGGAGCCTCCCACTGCCCTTGCTGCCCCAAGATTTCTTAGAGGTTGAATTTCCTACAAAGTGAACATATCCTGGGTCCTCTGCCACCACCTGAATCCAGCCCTAAACAGGGTAATTACACGTGGAACACTCATTGCTGGGGTGCTGCAGGTGGTCAGGAGCCAGGTAGAAAGTTTTGTCATCACCAAACTCTTGTTTACACAGAAAAAGAAAATAAAGAAATATTTGTTTGAATTCAAACAGAACCTCTGAAACAATTAAGTGGAGCTGAGCAAATTCATAAAACAAAGACTAATGACACGTCCCCCACACTGCTTGGCTGTGTGCCCCCATTGTTTGACTTGATTGACGGGTAGAAAGTTACAGGCGTTAAGCTGGTATTTTTCATTACTTGTGATGAAATATGAGGATTTCTTACCATTCTCTCTGCCTTATTCTTGTAACTAAAGCCACCCATTCATTACAAGAAATCATTATTTATTCGAGTGCAGGAAAGAATCCAGGCTACTTCACAAATTCTAGTGCTCCCTCAGTAGCCTGGTTGCTGTTACCATTCACATTTCCGTGTGCGTCCCTGAAGTTTGTCTGAAGCCAGCAGGAAAGATCCTGCAACAATGCATATGTAGGCAAGAGGAAAATCCCAGCTTTGTTTGCAACAAGTGCTTCATGATTGTTTCTCAGTGTTTTTCTACCATGTGTGAACCAAATAGGGGTTGTGTGCATGCACCAGTTGGGTTTTAGAAAAGCTTGTTCTAGTGTCCACCTTAAATTTTATTCATAATAACAAGAAGAATGAAGTTGTGGATATAACCCCAAAGGCAACTACATGTGAAGTCATTTATCACCAAAAAAAATGTGAGGAATGTTGAAAATAAAGTTAACGTTCATAGTAATATTTTCACTTTTTTAACCTGTAGTGCTAAAGGCATTTCTCCTTGTTCTCTCAGCATTTTCCTTTATTTTTATTCTTTATTGTTTTGACACAAGACATTATAATATATCAAAAAGCAACTTGAAACTATTCCTCTAAATGTGAGAAATGTGTAAACTGAAGAACAGAAAGAACCATCCATCTTCCTGTTTTCTTCTCACCTTCCCCCAGCCAGAGGTTTCGTTGCTGCCTTGTGATACATCAAAAACAAGCTCTGGTGCCAAGGTCTGAATTGCCAGAGCAACTCTGGTTACTTGTCATGGCACAAATGCTCTTGAAGTAGTCAAAGCCATAATGGGACAGAGGTGCAACTTCTGTCAGATACAGGGACAGCAGCCTGGCACCTGCAGCTGGCAGCCAGCTCAGTAGTCTGGAGGGGTTCTTGTAGTTGTATTATTACTAATATTAATATTAATGTTAATGTTAATGTTTGTTAATGTTAATGTTAATGTTAATGTTAATGTTAATGTTAATATTAATAATATTATCATCATCACAAATGATGGTAGAATCCCTGCAGGCAAGGAGGGGTCTGGGGTGGGTTTTTTTGTGGGGTCCCACTTACAAGAAGGCTGCAGTAAGAGGCTGTTTGTCAGTGTGGGCTGTACTCTCCCAGAGTGTGCGTGTCCAGGTGTGCTCCCTCACCTCCCAGTGCAACAATTCCCTCCTTCAGCCTCTCAAATCCTCCCAGCTGTCTGGGAAGAACCACATATGAGTGTTCTGTCCAGAGCTGCCAGGTGTGCTCTCAGCTGTGTGTAGAGGTGGCAGGGATGCACTAAGAGGTGGTGTGAGATCCAGCTGAGTGCAGCCTGGAGGAGGAAGAGGGGGCAGAGCTGGGACACTGCAGTGGTTTGGTGGGGAATGAGAGTGAAGAAGGCATGGAGCTGCTCTCCAGAGCCATGGGTCTCCCAGCATAAGGCTTTAAAGTGGAGCTGCTGTCATGTGCGTCCTGGTGTGGAAAGATACCACAGCCTGGGGCTCTATCTGGAGAACAGAAAATTGGTTGTGCAGCCGTGAAGTTGGAATTACAAATCAGAAAGCCTCGGGATTAAGATTCCTAAGGAGTAGAGTTTAATTACAACAAGATCTCCCAAGCATTACTGCACCACTTGCAGCAGTGTACACTACACTAATATGTGCTAACAGCCTGCCCTACAAGTTGTTCTGCCATTTGGCAATTCGGGGTTGGAAATGTGTTCTGCTGCCTGGGCTGGCTCTTGGGGAGCCAGCATAGACCCAGCTCTGGGGTGCTCAGGGCACCCAGATGGGGGCTCAGCTTTTAACCACTGTGGGGTTGGAGCAGGAGCAGGAGGTGCTGGAAAAGCCTGTTCACACCCGGGATCACTTGGCGTGTTTGAAGTGTGCAAAAGCAGTAGCTGGAGAGCTGGTGGCTCAAGGCAAGCTCCAGCTGACTGTGTTCCAAGTCAAACACAATAAGCTGTAAACCCAATGGAATGTGAAAGAAATTCATACCTTAGTGAACCGTAAACAGAATCACGGATGATAAAATTTAATCAAAATGTAACATTGCCTTTGGGATTCAGATCCAGTGTCTTTTGATGATTAGCAGGATTATCAAATGTAGATGCTCTTTTGAATACCACAATGTTGTAACATTGCACTCTATGGAACATCAATGCCAGAAATAATTTAACACCTGCACATAAATCATTTTGCAATTATCTTTTGGGAATTATTTTATCTTAATCTTTTTATTTTGTTCCAAATAAAATTAGAGAGGAACACTGAAAGATGACACTAGGTGAAACAGAGGAAGGATAGGAGCACTGTCAGGTTATATAAACTAAGCTAAATGTCTGTTTTCTATTATTTAACTTTTAGATTGACATG
Organism: Chloebia gouldiae; assembly: GCA_003676055.1. Classification (NCBI taxonomy): domain Eukaryota; kingdom Metazoa; phylum Chordata; class Aves; order Passeriformes; family Passeridae; genus Chloebia; species Chloebia gouldiae. The sequence goes on along the minus strand of QUSF01000180.1, from coordinate 104,855 downwards.
CAGCTATGGTTAAGGACTGTAAAACAGAATTGGTTTGTGTGTATGTACATATAGTTAATGAAATGAAGGTTTAACTCAGCAAGATTGAAAATATATGTACTGTGCTCTTTAGCATTAACAACAGGGATATTAAGGCTGGAAAACCTTGAGCCTGTTGATCCTCCTTTCCCTAAAGCAAAACAGCCGCCTAAGTTTGGGACTTAGAAGATTATCAGACAGAAGTTACAGAAACTATTCTCTGATCACGGAACAGAAAAAGACAAAGTTAATTCTCCCTCACCTTGGAGGGAGCTGGGGGTACAAAGCCCTGTGCAGCCAGAAAGGAAAACTGCCCTGGGTAACTCCCAAAGTGCTGCTGGGTGGGTTACTGGTCTTAGTGGAAACTAGGGCTAAATCCCATCAATCCTTCGAAAGCTGAACCCCCCATGCTGGGAGGATGTAATGATGGGCTGCATCTGCAGAACAAAATAAGACAGAAATAAATTATTACATTTGGGTGAACTTGGATTGTGTTGCAGCATCTGAACAGCTTTGTTTTGAAAGGGAATTCTTGAAACCCTATTGCCAACAACTTTGCTTTCTGCTCTGAATCATCACTAGGGAGTAAAATCTCCAGTGTGTAATAGTGACAGTAAAGATAAGCAAGCAAACTGTGACAGCAACAATGTAGATGTCACTTTATATTAGGCCAAAAGAATGACAAAATGCCTCACTCAGGGTGTCAGTAACCAGTGGGCCAAGCTCTGCCCCAACAGATTTTCATGTGAGCTCCTGCAAACACACAAAATACCAGCAACTGCCTTTTATTCTTGTACAAGTCCTTGTATTTTCCGTACCTGTTTGTCATAGGAAAGTTTTCCCCTGTGTGCAGGAGGGAATGTGAGCAGGCTGTGCAAAGGGAAGGGGACCAGCTCACATTCCTATCTGCCAGTGGGAGCTAAAAACTGAGCCATGGGAATTATTTTGAAAAAGAAAAACACTCACTGGTCTATTTACTAATTTTCAACGAGTGGAAGGGTGAAGTTAAACAGGTAACCCAAGAAATGCTGTGAGCTCTTTGGATGGGAGTTCCCTGTGGAGGTGACAAGGAATAGCCCTCAGTGAATAGCACAGCCTTTATGCTAGGACTGTGCTCCTGGTGAAAATTTGACTAAAGAAATTCTCAAAGGTGGAAATAACTGTGCCATTTTGGTGTGGTTCAAGGATTTATTATATTATTTTTTCTTCCTAGAGTATTTCAATACCTGTGTGTTCCTGCCAGCTCAGGACATGCTATGGTTCTGTGATTCATGTAAATGTCTCAGTCTTGTCTGGGGAGAATTCAATATTTCTGCCCATGAGAACACCTTACATTGAGACATTTCAGTAGGTCTGAGCTTGGAGGAAGAGGTTTTTGAAAGGGAAGGAAAGTTTTGGTGTAAACATTTTCCAGGCTGGACAATGTTCTGTTTAGAAAACAAACACTTCACTTTCTCTGATGGGTCTGCACAGAGGGTGAAGCCACACACTAAGCAACCAAATTTTCAAAAATGCAGAAGAATATTTTAAATAAAGATAAGCAATGCAATGAACTAAACAAAAAAGATTTTGGTGTTTTGGTTTTGCTTGTTGGGCTTTTATGTATATTTCTTTAAAGTTTTAATAATACATGTACACTGGAGTGCTGTAAAAAATGTTGGTATCTTTTTTCTTAATTTCTGATTAATTTTCTAATCAAGTGAGCTTAAATAATATCCCCTTTATTTAATTATTATGCAATTATTAGCAATTATTCTGGCATTTGCTCACCAGTACTGAGCAGGTTTCAGCTGCTTGGCTCTGCAAGCAAGTAATCATTTTCAAGTCTATTTAGATACAAACATTGATGCTCCTACATCTTCAAACTTGGGGACAGGTTAAAAAGAATAAAGATAGGGTGATTTACTTATATAGAAAATTGAGTGTACCCCTGGTTTCTTTTAAAGTTCTTAGCCTTCACTGTATTCAATGTGCAAAGCGGGGAGAATGTTTCAATAAGGCTCGTAATAGTGATTCTCTCTGATCAATTCTAGATTTTAGGATGAAGAATGTAACATGAACCCTACTATATTAACATAAGTTATGCAAATCTCTGATCGGGGATGGAATCATTATGCCACACTGACTACAAAGTAAGACCACAGAAAAGCCTACATAATTTGAAATGGAAATTAAACCAAGTGAAAAATGTTCCATGCCCATGGGATTTCTTCACAGCATCAGTGCAGGAATTAATAGGTTGCTACAATTTTTTATGGATCCCACTAGGACTTTGTCAATGTCTTAGTTTACTATCACAATGTCTGCACTGAAATTCCAGAATGGACTTCACTTTCCAGATTTGATTTCCCCCACCATCATTTACATTCCCACAAAATCTGAGAGGCACTGCAGGGTGGAAAAATGGAGGTGAACATTTGAAGGATCTGACTGAGCTCTGAACATCTCTGAACAGTCCTTGAGGAGAAAAGTGAAGGGACTTAAGCATAGAATTCTGTTATCAGCTTGAGTGTCTGGATCAGAGTCGGAGGTCAGCTGTGGTCACTTCTGGAAGTGCTCTGGAAAGTTTTGGGTGTTTTGGGTTTTGTTAGAAGTGATAAGAAGTCACTCTAAAGCTTTCCATAGAGATTATGTTCCTGTAGTTGTGATCTCTCATTAAAATCAGCAGGCAGGGAGGCTGTGGGGCTGTTGTTTGTGAGGTTGTTACTCTAGGATGGATATTTCAGTGTGTTTATACGTGCAGTGATGCTCTTGACACACAAATCAATGTTCAGAGCTGGTGGAAGTTTCTCAGTGCTTGTTTAGATTTCATTGACTGTAACATTCTTTATCAAGAATAACATAAATTATTCTTAGGTAACATAGAAATGGAGGTCTGGGAATATCACTGAGTGTCATTGTTGAAATGCTGAACAAGAAGGATGCTAAGAGAGGCAGAGCAGAGCTCTCTGTGCTGCCTTGGGGTGCATGGCTGCTCCGGCATGAGGCCCCGGGTGAAGGAGCTCCCACCCCTGCTCTGTAAAACACCACAGTTTGCTCTCCCTGTGCTCCCTGCAGCGTGCCAGAGCCAGCAGGACTGCTCTCCACATACCAGCCCTCCCAGAGATGTGCCTGGGCAGCACTGGAGTGTGTTTGTTCTGATTTAGCAGCTATGTGAGGCAGCAGCAGAGCCATGGAGAGCTCTACAGGGCTGGACAGAGAGGAGATGGGTGACCTGAGCTTCACAGGTCACCTGTGCACCAAACTGGACACGAAGCTGTCTTTGTAGACTTCCTAGAAAACCCATTGGGGCCCACCAGAGAGGAGGGATCTGTTCTGGGGCTGGTACTCTGTCCCCCTGGAGAGCTGCCCAAGTAGTTCCCTACTTTATTAACAGACAGTGTCATTTGTCATTTCATCCCACAGCCTCCAGCCCAGGAATTTTGTTGGGGATGCAGAAGGGAGAAGTGAAAAGATCATGTAAAAAATCACTGCATTAATTGAAAGCTTTAACACAAATAATGATCCTGCCCCTGTGATATCTGGTACCTAATCAAAGTTCTGTCAGATGCACATGGGCCAGGATGGGGAGCCATAAAATCTCTTTCTCTGGGCTTTGGGTTTTCACATGTATTTGGTTTGAGGCAAGTGGGTACATGAAAAGTTGTATTTAGTAGTCAGGATACATTAGGCTCTTGAATCATTAACACTAAAGATATGTTGAAGTGTTAGCTTCCAACTTAAGGAAAGGTTTGAGTAAAATGCATGTAAAATATTCCCATGTTTGTTCTACAGTGAAGTGTTGCCTCACTTGACTGTAAAAATGCACTTCTTGAAACAGAACACCAAACTGAGCTGGTCTCATTTATCATATCTCTAAAAGTGAGTGGCATTTCTTTCTCTCTCTTTTCCTGGGAGAAAGGAGAAGGAAAAGCCCTGATTGCAGGTTAAACAGTATGCATCCTCTAACTGCTGCACCAAATTGTGCTTAATGCATTTACTTTGAATCGAAAGCCTGGAGGTTTAATTCTGTGTGCCTTGAAATGAAAGTACACTCTGGTGATGAAGGCATTTGCCTTCAGGTTGGGAAAAATTGAAGCTCACGTCATCTCGGCATGATTAGAGCTGGAGTGTACTGCTGACCTGGGGGCGTGCAGCAACAGGCAGCAGGCACAGGCACAGCCAGCTCATTCTCTGCTTCTGGAGAATGTGGCTGTAGCAAGGTGAAAATCCCTCCAACAAGAATAATAAAGATCATAATTATTAAGAAACCAAGGGATGAAAATATTTGGGAGTGTCATTACAGTGCTTACAGTGCTCAGAGTATGGGGTGTGTTCAGGGCCATAGAAAAAAATTGTATTTAATCAATATAAAACTAAAGGTTGGTCTTAGGACTGAGGCTTAGTTTAAGGGAATTATACCACTCTTACAGGCTTGCAGAGTTTGCACTTCAATTAACCACTGTTAAGTGTGAAGAATCGGGCTATAAACTACAGAAACTCCATCCTTGTAACAATTATTAAAGTGATTCAGTAGTGTTAACACCTTGGCCCTCTGCCTGGCCAGGATAATTATCAAAGTAATAACACTGTGATATTTCCACACTAAAACTGAATCCTTGTCATAATCTCTAGACCTGATTCCACATCAATATACTACTCAATCATTCTCTGTTCCCTCCCCTTGATTTCCTTCACAGTAGTTTCTAGAAGGACTCCACATCCCTGGAAGTGTCCAAGGCCAGGTTGGACAGGGCTTGGAGCACCCGGGGACAGTGGAAGGTGTCCCTGCTCATGGCAGAGGTGGGACTGGGTGGGTTTTAAGGTCCCTCCAACCCAACCCATTCTGGGATTTATAATAAATACTTGCACCTGTGGATTGTTCATTAGAGTTTGCAAAGGCACAAGTGGGCTGAGGTTAACTAATAGTAATTGGGCATGACCTCAAACCCAAGTCTTCAATATATTTGAAGAGATTAAAAGGGAGTAATGAATCTTCTGTGAGGAATAATATCACAAACAAGGAGTATCCTGAAGTTTGAGATTTCAAAAATTCCCTGTAGAGGGTATCTTTGAATTGTAGCAAATAAGGCTTTATTTAGAGAAAAATACAAGATTAGCCCCAGTAGTAATTGGGGTTTAAAAATTACCTAACTGGAAGTTCTGTGGTTAATTTCTGTGGAGAATGCATTTATAAATCAAACTGTGGACAATGTAGTCATTAAAATCGGTCCCACCTATCTTTCCTTGCTGCCCAGCCGGCCTTGTGGAGCTTCAGGTAGAGGTGCTGGGATTACACCTTTGGATGGGTGCTGGATGCAGCAAGCTCTGAGAGAGAGCATCTGCCAGCTCCAGAGCTCTTCACATGTCAGCTGGCTCCTTATCTGGCTAGGCTTCAGGCACTCATGCTTCCAGGGTGAATTAATTTCCAAAGTCAGATTTTTGCCCTCTGTTTTGAGGTTCTATCCTTTAGAATTCCTGAATTCTTTCCAAAAATGTCAGCCCCGCCCCAGACCACTCTTTTAGGTAGGTCTGCCTGTTCTCCGGAAAGGCTTGTGCGGCCCTGTCTTAAGCCAGGAGTGGATTTAGTTTGCCCTGCCCTGTGTTGTGGGGCTGCTCTGCCAGACAGGGCTTTCCTGGGCTTTCTCAGCCTTATTGTCCCTGCAGGGCCTCGCTTTGCAGAGACAGAGAACACTCACTGTTTTGCAGGTGCAGTAGATTGTCTAAGTTTATATTAAATGCTGTCTTTGAAAGTTGCCTGACCTCTTCACTCTGTTTCCAATAAACCAGTGTATCTCCCTCAAATCCTGACCATTCCTGGTGCCCATCTCTCTGGAGCTGCTGCTCTCTGGCAGTGGTGCTGTGTCTGTTTTTGGGTTTGGTTCAGGAGGATACGCTTAGTTCCAGCTCTTAGCAGCTGGAGGAAACCTTTGAGGAGGTTTCTTCAAACTTTGGTTAGACATGCAAAAATAGGAACATGCTTCTGCTTGGCCTTCACTGGGATTGGAGAATGAGTGATATACATCAAAAGAGCAGACCAATACCTTTAATAAGCTCCAGTAAAGGTTGAAAATTAATATTTTCTTCTGCTAATAAGAAATACCCGATGCAGAGATTTCTCTTTCACACATTTCTTTTGTAACTTATCCAAAATTCTTTAAAATGCCCCCTATTATTTTTTCTTCAGTTTAGCCTCACAGAGCTCCTTCACACAGTGATTGTTGCTGGTCCCGTGGGATGGAGCAGCATCCTGTGGCACAGACACCCCTGCTGAAGGGCCACATTTCCTGGTGCACATTTCTACTAGCATAGGGAATGGAAATGATGACAGCTATCTGTAAAATATGGGCTGGAAATAAGCCCCATAAATGTGGAAGCTTTCTATTAGCTTTGACCAGTAAAAGTACACCATGGAGAAGCGGAGATGCAAATGCTGTTCCTGTAAAATAGTCTTGTGCATTTCTGCAGTTTTTGTGGACTGTAAAGGTAAATGGCCGATCTTTTTCTTCTGGGTTAGAAACCATAAATGAACTGAAGAACTAAATGGCAGAGTGGTGGGGGGAAGGTGGGTTTTGGTGGCCTCTCCCTGATTCCACAGAGGTAATGGAAAGTGCTCAGGTGGGACTCGCAGTGATTCTTCTACCAGCCTTTGACGTGAGAAGTGGTTTTAGTCCTGCAGAAAACGATGCTCTACCCCCGCTTTAGACAAAGACAAAAACTTGCCAGCAGGGGGCATGCAAAGGGTACGATTTTCCAGGGCTTTTGCCTCGGTGGGGCTTTCCCTTAGCAGTAAAAGACAGTGGGAGCAGGAGCTGCAGGGACGGCGCGCTGAGAGGCTGTGCTGGCCGAGGGAGCGGCGGCTGCTCTGCGCTGCCGACAGTAGCCCCGCCTCGCTCTGCCCCGAGGGCTGGCAGGGCTGGGCCGGGGCTGTCAGGGCTGGGAGGGCTGGGAGGGCTGTCAGGGCTGGCAGGGCTGGGAGGGC
>QUSF01000180.1:30513-97866 GCA_003676055.1 Chloebia gouldiae | reverse complement strand
AGGGCTGGCAGGGCTGGGAGGGCTGGCAGGGCTGGCAGGGCTGGCAGGGCTGGCAGGGCTGGGAGGGCTGTGAGGGATGGCAGGGCTCGGAGGGCTCGGAGGGCTCGGAGGGCTCTGAGGGCTCTGGGGCTGCAGCGCCGCGGGTTGCCAAGCCCCGGCACTGCCAGCGCCGGCCGTGGGGCACGGGCAGGGCCGGCCCGAATCCCAAATCCCAAATCCCTGTGCCAACAGGTCAGCAGCATGGCCTGAGGCCATTGGGAACCTGCGCCGGGATCAAAGAAATGCTATTTGTTGTTTGTGGCTTTATTACAAATGTCTGGGTTTAAGAAGCTCCTGCTTCTCCCACATCAGTGCTTTAGACAAATCTTGAATCACCTTTGTGGCAAGGCCTAACAAACGCTGTCACTTTGACCTAATCCACTTTTGTGCACAGCTGTGCTAAAGTCACCTTTAGTTTTATCACATTTTAATGCAAACAAGGCCGGAAGGGTGCTTGTTTGGATTGAAGAAGCTGTGACAATTCGTCTGAATGGGAACTTCAGTAACTGGGAAGAAAAATGTGACAGGGAGCTTTATCACTGCATTGTACACAACAATCTGAAAATTATTGCTTCTTTAGGGGCCTATTCTCTTCTTGAGGCCTAGCACAGTCTATGCTAAGCAGCCAGACAGCTCTGAATGGTTTGCCAGTCCTAAAGACAGATTTTAATTCTATTGTTAGTGGGTATCCCTGACTTTCCTCAGAGGCTTCAAAGACAGGCTGCAAAACAAGGCAGCTGACATAAGACTTTGGCCAATCTTTAAAATTCAAATAGCAAAGGAGGTTTTTCCTGGTCCTGTTAAATTAGCCAATCTCAAGTGATGTTTGCTTTCAAAATTTGTCAAGTTCATTCAAAACTAAATGAACTTGCAAAACGTGGGTTTTTTGAGGCCTTTTAAGAAAAGTTTGCTTAACCACCAATTTCCTGTAACAGTGTGAATAAAGTAGGGAGGAAAGAGCCTTTTTTTATTTCTAAAACCTGGAAATTGTCATAGTAAGAGGTGCTTTTCAGAAATTACATATATAAACATTTACCAAATATGGACAAATATTTATATAGGCACAGGTCATGTTTGTACTAATTTCTTCTTAATACTTCAAGTAAATTCCAAGTGAAACTGAACAAGTACGGAAATGTTGAAAAGCTTTATCTCAGCCTTTGATAAATCTCCTGCAAATTGAATATTCAAAGTATTTGCAGGACAGTGTTGAATGAATGCTTCTTGAGGCTGCAGAGAGAGATACATGGAAAATAAGGGATTTGATCTCCTAGGAGACAACAAACTGGGCTCGATAGGACCAGCAGGCTGGAGCTGCTTGGCCAGCTCTGCTGTGCCACAGAACTGGCAAAGCAGCTCACAATGTCAGGATCATACTGCAGCAGCAGAAAGAGCCTCTCCCAGAACTCCCAAACTGTCTGTCCTGCTGGAAAATATTATATTTAATATTATAAACATTATAATATTATACGCCCAGGACCTGTAAAACTTCAACTCATTGTGTGAAAGAAATTAAAATACCATTCTGGTACAAATAACAGCCAGGTAATTGTACTTACCTTGTACTGAGTTCTCACAGAAACACGTTTTTGGGGATCTTTGTAACAGAGAGTGGACCTCTTCCTCCCTCAAAATGCCAGCCCAGGCAAGGGGGCAGGAGGGCAAGCACCAAAAAGTGCTATCTCCCTGTGACAGCTCAGCACTTGGTGTGAAAAAATGACTGAATTATCCCTTTTTGCAGTCTTGCTCTCTTTCCTCCCACCCCCAATTGACGAGATTGTAAATCCTGGTGAACAGTGGTGCTACCAATACCCAAAATTAAATTCAAGAATTCTGCTGTTGAACTGAAAGGGTGGTAGCTGCCCAAGCTGGCTTTGGTGACCACATCTGCTTGAAAATAAATACCCATCAGATTCTGTGTCTTTTCTCTAAAGAGAACTTGCAGATTATGTAGTGGCTGGCAAATATTTCATGGTGAAAAGGTGATTTTTTAAAATTTATTTTAAGGGAATATATATTTTGAAAGTCTATAGTCTTTAATAACATAACGCTTAACAGCAGCCTGATTATCCTGGTTGTTTCCAGAGCCACTCTGGGATGCACAGGAGGCAGACCTTGGAGTTCCCACAGTTGAAACACAGCAGTTCCTTTAGAACACAACTTGTGGGGTTTGTCCTGGGGCTGGGGGAGCAGTGGTTGCTGCTGGAGCAGGAGTGAGCCCGCAGCTGCTGCCCTGCACAGCTCTTCCCCAGGCTCCCACCACTTCTGACCTCCCTAAACCCCCAAAAGGCAGAGCCTCTCCTGCAGCAAGTGCTGCCTGTACAGGGCCAGGACCCCTGAAATGCCACCCTGGTGTCACTGTCACCCTGCTGGAGCGTGGCACATGAGGAGCAGCAGCTGCAGAGCTCTGTGCTGGGACTATGCCCTCTCTGCCTGACTCTGCTGAGGTTTGCCCAGGTGAGCTTTGCTTGGGTGTTTGCCAAAGGACCCTGCCACCCTGCAGAGGTTGGCTCTTCTCTGCAGGGAATTGCACTTCAGCCCCACTTCACATGTGTGTGAAACTGCAAGGCTGTTTTCAACATATTTAAAATGCAATTAGGAGTCTCTCTAATTGCTTACAAGTACTGTGCCAAGACTTGTCTGCAGTGTTGCAATTGCTGCTTCCAAAATACCTTTCAGCTCTTTCCATTGTATTTGCATCTTCTGACCACTTTCCCTATGATTTGCTCATTGCCTTTCTGACACAACACACCCTTAACTTTCCACCTCTTCCAAAAGCAATCCCTGATTAAACTAATTACTTGCAGGTCTGCTCAGGTATTTATTAAGTCACAAACCTGAAGGAGAAATTGAAGGCTGGGAACCTACAGAACCCTGTCTCCTTATACAGGAATTTCACGTTGTCCTCACCTTAGCACTGCCATCCATTTATAACCAGGCACTTTTGCAGGGAAGGAAAAAAATCCTTTTTCTTCCTCCTTCCATACCTGCCTGTCTCAGTCTGGCAGTAATTATATGGAGTGAGTTGGTAAATTCTTCAGCTTGGGTCTGCTCATGTCTTCAATGAGGCTCTAATGGATCTGTCTGTGCCCACAAGAGCTCTACACTCCAACCACTGCCACGGACCCCGTGCAGGATAATTAACCACAAAGTGAGTTATCTGTCCCAGGCTGAAAATGTAATGAAAATCAAGGTCAGATACCCTGGTGTAGGAGACTAGGAGGAGTCTTCTGTGTGGGAGCCCATATTAGGTTTCCCACCCCCTTCAAGACTGCAGTTTTTAATGTTTAATAGGATAAAATCTTGAAAAAATAATGTTTAAAATCTGTTATCATTAAGTAATGAGTGGGCTTCACACTAATTTTTAATCCACTATTTAAAAAAAAATTATTTCGAGCCCACCAAAGCTAGATTGCAGCAAATGAAAGAACATCCTTCTAATTCATTATTCAGCAGTTTCCCAGCAATTGTGACTTATTCACAGAATTCTAGGGAAGTAGAGTGATTTTCTAGCAAATCTCATCATTTATGGCAATCAGCCTTGAGAGACTAAATCTTTGGGCAGTGCCAGAGTTGCTGTTCCAGGTCTTTATTTGATTCCTTGTAGGTAAGGCTGTGGGTTGAGGCAGATCAGACAAGAGAAGTATTTGTATATGTTGTATCAAGAAAAAAAAAATCCATTTAATTAGAGGTCATGGTGCTTTTTTTTCTTCTTATTTTTCATTTTTTTCCCTATGGATTGTGTTTTAGATTTCCTTGATCTAATATTGTCAAAGGGAAAAAGTAGCCACTGTCTACAGAGTTACAATCTAATGTAGTTGAACACATCATTTTTCGAACTGCTAGTCCTGTCTATAGGTCATGTAATTATATTCATAAGGACAAGTGATGGGATCTAAAACTGACCCTGGAATACCAGGAGCAATTATCTTGGCAAAATCTGGGCAAAATTAATTTTTTGTTTAGAGGCTGAAATACTGTCTTAGTGGAATCGCCTGTGTAATTACAATTCCGTGCCCCAGAAATAAATCTTCCAAGGGTGGAAGAAGACTGTCATTAGATCCTGTTAGAAAAGACGGTCATTCACTTCTGTTTTAACAAAAAATCCAGAAGTGGAAAATGGGTGGGTTGGAAGACTTGAAAGACTGTGGCATCTTGAAGCACCTCTGCAGTGCTACCAACAAAGAAATGAGCTCTCAGGACTGAGGTGTATTTTAACTCTTCCCACATGCTGCCCCTGTGTGAATGCAGCAAAGCCTGGCTCTCCTGCATAAGCCTGCATGGTAATTTGATTGCTAAGTACAAACTGGAAATAAAATCCCACTTGCTCTCTTCATTTTATGAGCTGCCTGCAGGAAAGATCAGGGGTTTCAGTAAACTGAGATGTGAGGTTCCTGTGCGCTGGAATGTGCTGTTTTTCAATAAAAATCTCAGTCTGTGGTATCATTTTCCCTGCTTACCTGGATGTCCTGGAAGTTTCTGAGGTCATTGGTGGAAGCTGCTCTAGAGTGGAGATGGAGGACTTTTCTCTGTCAGCAATCTACCATTGGCTTCCTCTCACTGTGAAGTGCTCCCACAGCTTCCTCCAGCGATTCCATTTCAAGCTGGTCATGAAAGACTGAAGTGGTCAGCAAAACTCCTTTTTCTGGCCCAGCATTATTGTGATTTCCAGCCACAGCCGGCCTGTTTCCTCAGTAATCTCCTGTTCACCTGCCAGCCCTTGATTTGGGAACATGTTCCATGCACAAGCAGCACACCTGGTCTTCTTTTGTGCCCTCTTTGCGGTCTGAAATAAAATGGCAGTTGGAACACTGTGGGCAGGCAGCTGACTAAGGACACTGACCTGGTTAATCATAAATGAGGCATAAACAAGTCTCCAGCTATTCAATTCACTCCTTCTGGGCACTAACACCTGATTATGAGGTTTTAAACTGTCCTGAGAGAATACTGTGATGACATGTGATTACAGAAATGGGGCTAATTCTAATACACTTGAAAGCCTGTTGTTTTATTCTGTGGAGTTTGTGGTGTGGAATATTTCACAGCATATAAACTGATGGGAATAGGAGCTTTAGTGCACTTTAGCTTTAGTTCACTTTGGGGCTGCTGTGTAGGTTTTCAGCTGTAGGGTCTCTTACTAAATGAAACCTTCTCTATACATGCAATAATTGCTCCCCAGAGAGTAACGAACTAAAGCCAATAGCTCTTGGACTGTAATGTTCTTTGCTCATCTCTCACCTAACTGCAAAATACAGGGAAGGGAGGGAATGAAACTGTGACTGCACAGCGCCTGGTTCGGGACAGAGCAGGACCACGGGATGGCAGAAGGACCAGGGGATGGCAGCAGGTCTGGGACGGGGCAGGACCCGGGGACGGCTCAGGGCAGAGCAGGACCCGGGGATAGCTCAGGGCAGAGCAGGACCCGGGGATGGCGGCTGTCCCGGGGCTGCAGGAGGGTGTCAGCCCGGTCCCCCCTGTCCCCGCGCTGCTGCGGCGGCGGTGCCCCGTAACCAGAGCCCCGCGCCGGCACGGCCGCGCTCGCACAGGTATCAGCTGACGCTGCTGTGGCACGCTTTATTTCAAAGAAGTAGCGGTAACAATGGCTCACAGTAATAACAGCGCTACCGCTTCCCCTGGGGGAAGGCACAGAATGCTATCTCGCCACATGATCTCATTTCTTTTAAGCTCTGCGCTAACCGCTGACATATCGCATAAATGCCTCCTTTATTACCTGCCAGTGATTGTCTTCTGTGCTGGGAATGGCCTCCGGAACCCACGTCCTCATGCCAGACAAGCGCTGCGCTGCCTGCCTGTGAATTTGTCTGTGTTTGGCGCTCCGGGAGGCCCCGCATCCACCTGAGCATCCTCGGTTACGGTGCTCTGAGACGCCTTTGTTCAGGTGCCTCGCCGGGCTGGGCCGGCAGCTGGCATCAGCCGGGGCTCTGTTGCTCTATTTGCCAAGTCGGTAATTTGCCATTTTAGTCAGGGTTGGGTTTTTTAAGCGGTGTCCAGTGGGTAATGTAGCCTAGCCACACATCCATGGAAGGATTCTGGTTCTTATCTCTTTCAGACAAAAGCTACATTCAGTCACATCGCTTCCCTTATCAGCTTGCTAGCAGATAAAATAGTTATTTTCCAAATTGCCTCTCTCTTTCCAGTTTTAAGTAGACCTATATAGATACTTTTCAGTCATTTTAGTCTGCAGATACTGATTTCACATAAACAAGAATGCACATTCTGTTTTGTACAACCGTTCATTCAAACACCACTTCCATCTGGACAAAGCACATTCTCTGTATTTCATTATATTATGCTTTAATCTGTTCTGTCCAGCTCTGTTTAAATTAAATAAAGGGCAGAAAGTAGCACAAAAGTCAGAGTGACCATTTTTCCCCAGCAGTGAATTACAGTCTGTTACACACACACCTGCACAGGCTGGTGTTGAATTGGTAGATGGTACCTTCTACCTTCAGCTTATTCCTTTATTTTTCTGCAATGTGCTGTTTTGAAAAGTCTGGTAATTATTTGCTACTCTGAGTACAGCAAAGGAATGAGCTCTTCAATAAATCTGTGCTTTGCAGATAAATATTTTGATCGATAGTAATAAATGAAGCAACAGCAATAGCAAACTACTGTCTGTGAGCTGTTCCTGGGTGCTGAACCTCTCCAGCTTCCTCCCTAAGGCCACTTCTCTGGCTCTTTAAAGATCACTGAATCACAGAATCCCAGAATGGTTTGGGTTGGAGAGACCTTTAAAGCCCATCCAGTGCCACCCCTGCCACGGCCAGGGACACCTTCCACTGTCCTAGGGTGCTCCAAGCCCTGTCCAGCCTGGTCTGGGATCCAGGGGCAGCCACATCTGCTCTGGGCACCCTTTGCCAGGGCCTCACCACCCTCACAGAGAGGAATTTCTTAATATCCAATCCAACACTACCCTCTGCCAGTTTAAAACCTTTCCCCCTTGTCCTGGCACTATCTGCCTGTATAAAAGGCCCCTCTTCCTCCTTTTCATAAGCTCTTTCTGGAATCCTGCAAAGAAATCTCCCCTAAGCCTTCTCTTCTCTACACTGAACAGCCCTAGACCTGCAGGTCCTCCTCCCCATGCCTTCTCTTCCAGCCAAGCCTGGGTTTGGGTTTGCCAGAGACCCAAGCTCAGTTTTTCAGTCCCCTGTGACACAAGTTGATCATTCACCAAAGGGTCTTAATTTTCAATTCCTTGGGGCTCCTTCCAGCTTTGCCTTTGTGTTCCACCTGAAAGGGAACATGCTGGTCCCTGATGGTGGCTGGTGAGTCCCAAGGCTGTCCCTCAGGTGTGTGAGTCAGTCACAGACTCAGGGTCTTGCCAAGAGCCCACACATTTCCAAATGTACCTGATTTGCTCCTGCCACGCACACACACATTTCACACACCCACTTTTCCATTAACAAATTGGCCCTTGGTAAGCTGGTTGCAAAATGTTCTGTCAGCAGGCCTGGAGTTCTTTTCTCTCTTCTCCAGGCTGCAGTTTTGTGGGTCCCGTTTGAGCTCCAAGGAGCAAACCCTGCAACTCAACAGCAAGGTACTACTAAGGGAACACTCTGTTCAAATGCTACATTTTTAACATTTTGGGACAAAGCTTTCAAGTACTTATTCTTCCTTGGACTTTATATCTATTTTAACTCTCTCTCCATATAATCTCTTCCTGCTGGAATTAGGACCAAAGATGCACTTGTATGCTACAGTTTCAACTGCATAAACACCTACTGCACTTCTGCAGCCACTGCTCAAGCTGTCTAAACAATGGCTGTAAAGGAGGGTAACAACTAACATGGAATAGCCCTGGGAAAGTAGAATAATGCAAACTTGGAATGGGGGTGAGGGAAATTGTCTTATTTTCTTTTCTTCAGAAACGTGAACTTACTTCCCACTTTTGTTTGCTTAAGTTTGCTGATCTGCCAGGTGCACGGATCCAGTAGGCCAGGGCGCACCCAAGACATTTGCTGGGATGGTTTTCTTTCCTTTTACATTGGTCTTCAGATCCTGTTGCATAAATTAACACGTCATGTTCCCACATTTGGTGGTGGAGGGTTTGTGGTTCAGCAGGGATTCGTTCTCTCTTGCCCTTGTACTGAATCAGCAGCGGGTCTCAAGTAGGATGAGCTTCATCAGAGAGTTGTTGTGTCTTCATGTTGCTGTGTGGGAAACGAACTCTGTTTCTCACTCTTTACTTACAAGTCTGATGGTAAAGAGTTCTAAAATCTTCTGTTTATCCTCTTGCTGGGTCGTTTCATAAACTTGTGAATAAACTGCTTGTATGCCCTTAGCAAATCTCAGCTTTGCACTGAAAAACTAGAAGTTTTTCATTTGGTCTAAGCTTTATGAAAAGTAAATGCCACAAGTTATACCTATGTTACAGGAATTGCTCTGTCCTTCAGTCTGTGCAGAAATAGAGGTGAATATGAACCATTAAGATAGGCACCCCCAAAATGAGCATTAGCAGGGCCAGTGCTAGCACAGAAATTTTGGTTCAGTGATTAAAGAGAGGAGTCAAAAGTCAAGGTTTCTGACTGGTGCACTAAAGCACAGCTTGGTTTTTGGAAAAGAGACTGCAGCTCTCCTTGGTTTGTCTAAAATTCTGTTGATTTGCCCTCTGAAGTTCACATAAGGGATAGCAGATTTTTATACAGCTCGTTTTCTTTGTTTCACTTCTTATTTTGGTACATTGCACTTGTTAATGGTGTTAACTGATGCAAATACTGTGAGCAGAACCATTTGAAAGAGGGCAAAGCAACCCTCCCTCAGCTGGGGAACTCGTTCCTTCCCTGGGCACTGTAAGTGCCTTTGGCTGGCTGGCAATGCAGGATGAAGAGCTAGAAGATTAAGGGTGTCTGTCCCTTTTGCTTTCAAAACCAATTTTCATTCAGTGGTGGCTAAAGCTGGTGGACAGATGGCTTCAAAAAGCCCTTTAACTAATAGGTTTTGCCAGCCCTACATCCTCTCTTCTGTTAAACATTTCATTCATTGTGCAGCTTCAAGAAATGGTGAGAGCCAACTCTTTCTGCCAGTGTCACCCCTGCACGTAACTCCCCCTGCTTTCCAAAGAGCTGTCAAGAAGCATTTTTCTTCGAAAGGGCTAGAATCTAAGTCTTCCTACAATCAGCTTCTGAAGAGGAAGGGCCTTGCATTCAGCCAGAGCTCTGGTCATTGCTGAGATGGAATTAAAAAGGAGAAGAAATAAGAGGAGAGAAAATCTCAAAGGGTGTCAGGGGGCTCTTTGCCTCAAACAGCCTCGTGGGATGGAGTGTAGAGTACAGACTTTGTTTTACAGCCCCAGCTCAGTGTGCACAAAGACAGTGCCTTGGATGCTGCACGGGTTACCAACAAGGGAAAAGAGAAATGAAATAACACTACAGCTTTTCCATTCTACAGGAGCTGCTTAATGACTTGAGTAATTAGAGGCTGCAGAGCAAAAGTGGCTATTTTTCATTACAAGTCCTTTTTTAATTCACCTCAAAGTCACCTGTTGATAGAAGAAAAGAGGTAGAACAACCAAGCATTGGTTCTGCTTCTGTGAAGTGCTGGAATTGCTTCCTTTAAAAATGCAAGGAATGAGAGCTGAGAGCTCCTCTGGACATGGCGATGCCAGCTCTGGCAAGGATCTCCCAGTGGGAACATGGGCATGGCCATGCCTGGACTGGGAGGCCTTCTGGGGGCTGTGAAAACTCAGATATACCTGTGCTTTGTGTCACTTGAGTGTAAAGTATTCGGGAAACTCATTTGAACTGAAGTGCCAAAAGAATTTCCTGGTCTATTTTCTTGTGAATGACCATGTGGTTAGGAAAAGAGAGGGGCAGTGGGAGGATTAGGGGATGGGAAACTCCCTGAGTGCACCAAGGGCAGGTGGAAAAATCCTCCCAGAAGGAATGAGAACTGTATTTCTTCTGCTCTGTTCCTTCTCCTTCCCCATGCACACACCTGCCAGCTTAGTGGGGCTTAGACTTGGTTCATGGCACGGTGGCCCCATTTGTGTCTGATAACCAACACAGAAGCAGCTGGGGAGGGAAGAAACAAACACACTCTGAGCTCTGAAAAGTCTGTGTTCTGTTTGCTGTCTATTTTTCTGCTAAATATGAAACAGTTTTAAAGTAGCTTCACCCATGACAGTAAATGGAAATTGGGGCAGGAAGAGGTAATACATTTGTCATTTCAAAGAACATCTCAAACTCCTTTAAACTGAAGGAATTTAAAACATCCTTGTTTTCTGACTGCTTAGCATGTGGAGGAAAGACAGGAATTTTTTCCTAGTCATAATAAGATTTACTTAGGTTGCAAGAATTTTTTCAAGTGTTTACAGATCCAAGTCAGTTAACAACTACTCACATGAAGAGCTCTAAACAGTTTGGTATCACTAGTGCACAGATTGGGAATACATGTGAAAAGTAGCCCAGCAGATTCATTTTGACTCCAGCCATGACTTGCAATTAACACCAACAAAATTTTGGCATGTGAGACTCTGCAGACATCATGAATGTATTTTCTGTAGGACTTTTGCCTGATGAGAGCACGTCCCTTCTAGTAATCAGCATTTTGTCCTCAAGTGCTAAATTAATATTTCTGTAAGTTTCAGGAAAAGTAGAATTTACAGTTAAGGCTTCATACATTACTCACCTTAGAGGAGACACTCTGAGGGGATCCCACCATCTCACCCTGGGATTTGGGGTGGTCTTTCCAGCACTAGGGGAACAGGGAGAACTTGAGGTGACCCACAACCCTGCACTGGGGGTGTTGTTACCACTTACTGACCTAGCAGTCCCTTTCCTGAACACCATTTTCTCTTCCATGGGAAAGAGAAGTAGTACAATTCATAAAATTGTATCTATTTGAGATTAGAGAGTTTTGGTACCCAAACCCATGTAGTCCTAAACAGTGACAAGACAACAGAGTAATTCCGCAGGGAGTGAAAGGAGCACCTAAGACATTTCTCAGCTGCTGGTTTGATTCCTGGTTAAAGATTTCAGCAAAACCAGTATGGAAGTGTTGGGGGAAACTGGGACACAATTCAGGAATTTGGAAGAAGAGGGAACAACCCAAACAACCTATGACATTTAGGAACTATTCTGTTTTGTCACAAACCCTAATTTTTTTTTCTGTCTGCTGGGACTCAAAATTATCAGTGGGATCTGTGAAGCTGGAATTTGTCCATTCCCCCTGAATCTTCTCAACAATTTTATAAACTGCAAATCAGCTTAAGTCCAGGTGTGGGATGGAATATGGGGAACAAGGAGAAGGAGGTCCCTGTTATTCATATGCCTGAGGCCACTGATATCAAAAGCTGTTTTTAATGGGTTCACAAGTGACAGAGTGAATGGGGCTGATGTGACACAGAAGCCATTGCAAGGGGCAGTTCCAAAGAACCCAGCCTTTCCCTGTTCCTGGATTAAATCACAGCAAAGGAAAGACAATGAAATCCAAGAAAAGACTGAAATGTTGAAGTGTTGGAAGATAATCTGTTTTGAGCCAAATCCTGCATTTCAAAACATCCTGACAGAACCTGAATTTACTTTAGTTCACAACAGCATTAGTCAAGGACTTTATCTGTTTTTCAAAGCACAGCCTTAAAGGTGGTTCTGAAATGGCTCAGAAAGTTCAGCTTCACGACAAATGATGGTTGTAACATGACCTGTGCCAAAATTATCTGGGTCTGCAAAAGTTGGAAACTTCAAAGAGCTTCTTATTTTTGAATATTTTGGCTCCTATACCCAAACCCACAAGCACAGAAGGAAGACTTAATGCAATTTTTTAGGTTCCGGTGTGGGACAATCTCTAGCACAGGAGCGTGCATCATCCCAGAGCACAACTCAGCTCACTGGGCATTAACTGTGGAATGGGACTGTGGCACATCTGTGTGACAGGGCATGCAGGGAGTTTGGCACAAGACTCACCAGCAATTACTGAGCCTTGCTTAGTGAGCATGAGGCTCTTGCGGAGTCAAATCCTGCACATGGTCCTGATTCAGCCAAGGTTCTCCTGTGCTCTCCAGGCATCATCTCAGCCTGTGTAGAAAATATCAATAATTTTCCCATTCAGTCTTACATCAGAGCTCTATTTCACTCGGGAGGGGACTTTTGTTTGTTTTCAGGGACTGACATTCTAGAGTTCTGTAACCTGAAGAAGAAACGTGGTAGGAGTCAGCTGGTCATGGTTATACTGTTGCTGCTGCCCCTCTCTCCCTACAGATGTACAGTTCTTCATTTTACTTGCCTTAGAGCAAAGTTTTCATTTGAAAACTCAAACTCCCACCCTGCAAATCTTATTTGTAATGCTTCATAGCTTAGAGAAGGAGACAATGTGTTCTAAATAAGGAAAACATGGGCCTCCCACAAAATGCAAATCTAAGTAATAATATAATTATCATGTAATGATATTTGGCTGTGTTAATTCAGCTGCCCTGAAAAATACATGCCTTAAAATCTCATAATGTAATGTAATTTTTCACACTATGTGTTTTGTAGGGATTTGGAGTCTGGAGATTTCTTTTCTTTATTTGTTTGTTTGTTTGTTCTCCCTTTGTTGCAGCATTAAATGTAGCAGAGCATCATTTGATCAAAGTTGTACAAACTTGTGTGATTTCAATCCACTCAGCTGGGTTGAACTACCAACTGCTTTAATAACCAGTTACAAGAATGGACTACAGAGTTATCCCAAATAACCCACAGAAGAAAGGAATTTATGTTTTTCTCGCCTCTGCAGATATGAATTCCATGCTTGAAGGAAGAAAATTGTCTCATTACATTAGAATCTAATAGGAGGAAGTGC
The DNA here is from genome assembly GCA_003676055.1 of Chloebia gouldiae. Classification (NCBI taxonomy): domain Eukaryota; kingdom Metazoa; phylum Chordata; class Aves; order Passeriformes; family Passeridae; genus Chloebia; species Chloebia gouldiae. The sequence continues at coordinate 85,032 of QUSF01000180.1, read as the reverse complement.
TCAATGTAATGGATTAATGTACATTATAATAGTTTCTCTGGAAAGCTGAGGAGTAATTTAAAGTGCAATATACTTGTAAATATTCAGTCATTCGGTAAATCTATGGATCTCTGGCTTTGTTGTTTAATGCTTTTTAATTGCCAAAGCAATAAGTGAGGAAGGAGAGCACCAATCTAATGTAATTACCTCAAAATACTGTTCTATGAATATCAATCTCAGGAGGTCCCACTCATGCTGAGACTGTGGAGAGGACATGGAGTTAGTCAGGAGGAGTTCAAGGTGCTTTGGTGGAGCAGGTGGAGAAGGGAAGCGAAGTGTGCCCAGTGAAGAAGCAGTTGGGGTGTGCTCGGAATTCTGAATGCCAGGCAAGGGCCTCGAGGACTGCTCCAGAGCAACAGCAGCTGGAACACTGCTTAGGGAGGTGACACCACTGCCCCACTCAGCTGAGCAGGGCCTCGAGTGGCTCTGGCACTGTGTGTGACTCCTGGGAGCCAGCAGTTATCCCTGTGCCACTACTGGGAGCCAGCAGCTATCCACATGTGCTGCAGGCTGGAAATGGACACTTGGCACTGAGCTTTTGGGAAAAGCCTCTGATTCTCTATTAATTGTCAGGTTTTTTTACCTCTGTCTCACTGATGTCCTGCTCATCACTTTTAGCAGCTGGGAGAAGAAGGAAAGGGAGTGGGAGATCTCTTTCCCAGTGCCTGGTCCCTCACACATGCAACCCCTCAAACTGCACTTGCCCTGTCCCATGGCAGAGGAGCAGAGACTGACTTCACCTCTTCTGAGTCTCACTGGCCCCAAGCTCCCCCCTTAACAGGCAGCATAATCTGACCCAGCAGGTTTAAAGGCAGGATGCTCTCCTTAACTACACTGAGCTGATGATAAATATTTCCAGGAACTACAAAAAGGAGAAAAATAGTTTCTGGAAAGATCACTTGTGTAAGAGTGCATGTGCTGCAGTGTGAGTGCATTGCTGGGTGGGTTTAAGTGTTGTTCTAGATGCATCTCCATCATATGCTAGAATCTTATTTTAGTAGTAAGGAGAATATGATCATAAATCTCACTGAATGCTTTAAAAGATATTTGGATGTTCAGACTCACTGTGGCAGACTGAAGCTGTAGCATTTCCTTACCTGAGATGTAGGAATAATTACAGAGGTTGTAGAACATAACAAATTGTCTCATTTCAGGCAGTTTGAAATATTAATGCATGAAATGACCCAGCCCTCATTTATCAGTTCATACCATATAAATCCAGTTTATAATGTTCAACAAGATGCAAGTCAGACAACAGAACAGAACTCCAGCAGTCTTGTCCCTGGAAAATCAAAGGCAAATCTTAGTAAATAAAGCCAGCTTGTTAATGATAAACTACTATTAATTAGCATTCTTGAACCAGCTCTTGAGGAGTTAGATGAATGAGCAGATCTGGAGCCAAGGCAATAATGACTTTCTGTTTGTGTAACTACATCAGCTTTTAGAAGGTCTAAGACAGTTCTGGCACAGAATTGACCCAGCAGTGATAAATGAGCAACAAGGAGCAGATTTGCCTCACTGGGTTTAATTAATCGCCTGGTTCTGTACAACTGAGCATTGGACTCCTCTGTGTGTCTTCAAACAAGGTGAAGGATCTAAAGCTTTACCTTGAGCAGCTGCAACAAGAACAACTTTGCTTAAAAACACTTGTCAAAGTGTGGAACTCTCCAGTTCTTCCAGTTCTGGACTCCTGTGACCACCACTGCGCTCGCACAGGTTGGTGGTACCCTGAGACACTGATGGAGCCTGACAGCTGGCATGCTTTGATGGAAACTTTGTCACAACACACTGCAGGTCCTTCTGAGCACAGAAAAGCAGGAACTTCCCAAGATCTGGAGCCATGGATTCATGTCTGATGTGGAATAAGGTTTCTGTGATGGAGATGATGACATTCTTAATGCCCAAGATAAAGGGTGTACAACAAACAAGGCTAAATTTACAATGGCTGCATGTCACCTCTTGTAATAAGACAAAAATTGCACTGTCCTCTGAATCCTGTGTAGATTTTTAGGTAGTTACAGGCAAAAGTAGCTAGAAATATGATACAGCCATATGAAATATAATATAGGAAGTAATGGGTATTTTGTTCAGGTATTGAATGTCTTTTTGAGAAGTAGAAAAATCTCTATAACTCTATTTTGATTTTTTTTTTGTTGTTTTTTTGGTTGAAACTGGCCCTCCTCTAGAGAAGACTGAAAGCCCAGGTGATGGCTTTCTCTGATGATGATTCTGTTCACAAACCCTTTTGGAGAATTTAGAAATCACAGCAGCAATAACAAGTACTACAGAGCACACCCCATTTGGAAAGTGTTTTGCCACAACACCTGTCCTAATGCAGTGCCTTCATTGCTGATGGAGCTTCAGAGCATTTGTAATGCACAGCCTACCCAAAGCAGGAGCTCAGTGGAGAAACTGCTCACAAGAAAGGGCTGGTTGGCCACATTTCCCTGTGAGAACTCCAAGGTGCCTTTGTAACACAGACCTTTATTAACGATAGAAACGGAGTCACTGAGGTTAACCAATCTGCCACTTAAATATAACTGCAGTTTGTGTTATCTGTAACTGAAGAAGGTCATGGGATCTCTCGTTTGCAGTGGGAGTTTGCATTGCCAACAAATTAGCATCCAGAGCCCTGGCCAGGCATACAGAGCAGCCTCTGAGAGCTGCCCAGGAGCCAGAGGAACAGGCTCCCTCCAGCTCCTGAGCCCACTGGCATTTGTTAAAACAGCCCTGCTCTTGTTGTCGGCCTTAATGTGCTTGAGAAAGTGTCAGTGGAGCCTTGGGCAGGAAAAGGAGGGGTGGTGGTGCCAAGGGGCAGCCGACCCAGGGAAGGGCCCACGGTGATACTTGAGGGTGAACAGGGCTCAGAGACTGAGGAGGATCTCACCTGTTCTTGCTTCCAGGAAGGCAGCAACCAGGTAAGCCTGGGATGAAAGACACTTCTGAGAGTAGAAAACAAAACCAATTTACTTTGAGAGCAATGAATTTAAGTGCTTTTGCCCTTTCTTAACAAGACCGGCTAAGAAGAAAAAAGGGAGAAAACAGTCTTCTTCTTTCGTCCTCCCCCCTGCAAAATCCTACATTGCCCTTTTGGCAGAGATCCATCATTCACTTAATGTGTCCTGCTGAAATCAGTTCACGTGTTAGGATTTGGAGAGCTAGAACAAAATTTGTTTGCTGATCCCATCCACAGATCACTCAAGAGGATTCATAAAGGTTGGCAAAAAATACCCACAAACCCACATTCAATTTGCTGTGTAAAGTAATGCATTAGGGAATGACAGATTCCACCAGGGAGGGGGAAAGTCTGATTGTACAAACCAGTTGGTCAAAGTCCACAAGCACCTTGAAGCACATGCAGTTACATGAAACGGGATTTGCCTCCTTTGGTGATGGACAAAAATGGAATTTATAGTGAAAATGTGACCTGCTGAGTGAGGAAGGGAGGGCATGAGGAGGTGCTCGGGGGCTTGGGGCTGTGTTACACCACAGGGTGGGGTAGTCACACAGCTCATGGGGGGAGCAGGTCCCTTGGCCACTGTACTCTGAGCCAAAGCCAGCTCTGTGTCCCTGCTGTCCACGGGGTTTGGTAGCACTCCTACTTCCACATTTAATCATGTGGAGAGAAATAAGCACTACATAACCCATCCAGGGCAGCTGAAGGATTTTCTCCTGCAGCTCCTACACTTCACAGACCTATGAAATGGCTTCTGGTTTGGGATTCCCTGGTCTCTGTCTGGGCTGACGTGGAATCACAGAATCATGACGGTCCTGAGTTGAAAGGAACCTCCAAGGATCACTGAGCCCAACTCCTTAATACACATCTTCAAAGCTCCTGTTCAACTCTCCCAACACAGAACCAAGCAACTAAGAATCCGAGTGCCTATAAGGGCTGAGGAGCAGTTCTCAGGGCACAGGCCTGGCCACAGCCAACTCTTCTGTCTGCTGGGGTGCTGGGAGCATCATGTTCTTGCAACAGATGCAAGTAGGACCTTGCTTTCTGAAATTATTCTTAATTAAAATGCAATTAGCTGCATGAAGTAGAGAGTGGCTTTCTCCAGTCTCCCATCTGAATAAAAAGGGAATGCTGTGGTCATGCTGTGGTTGATCAGCAGTGCTCAGGTGCTCACCTAACATCGGCCTCCTCACTTTCTGTGTTCACAAAGTGCAGCTTTGTGCAGAACATGAGGCTGGGAAGGCAGAATTCTTCTGATTGCAGCCGAACCCACACCAAGTGCATTAACCCACCCACAGCTGATGTGCTGTTCTGCAGCGTCACTGTGTGTAGTTCCTGTGGTAAATAGTGTGGGTCGTGATGTCACTCTTTCTTAAAGCAATTTGTTGAGTTGTAAATACCAATCAATTTCTGTGACTGAATCCTGTGACCTTGGGTGTAATCCATGATGATGCTGACTTTAATGTATTTTCTAGCCTTAGCAAAACTACTTTTAGCTGCCTTTTCCCATTAACTTCCCATCTCACTAATGAAATAATGAGAGAATTATATTTACCACTTCTGCCAATTTTAACCAGAAACAATTCTGACTAAGGAATATTAAATGTTGCACATTGACATATCTGATCTCTGCTTATCATTGCTGGTGTCATCAGCCTCCTCCTCAGCCTTTTCTCAAAGCCAGACAAACTTTGAAGCCTGGGGTCACTTGACCAGTTTCAAACTCAAATTTAAAGGGCTTTTATTTATGCCCAAAGCAGGAGGGGGTATGTGATCTCTGTTGGTGCAAGACTCCTCTAACTTGAAAATTTCCTTCTTTGAGCCCAGTGTCTTATTCCTGCCTCTCCTGCCCTCCACCAAAATTGCATGCAGACACTTCTGAAAATGATTTGTATTTGTTTGCCCTCAGTTGTCTTCTAAAGCAGGAAAATTACTGTACAGAGAGGAGGAGTTTAATAAGATTTAGAAAGGTGGTTTGGGGAGGATGACCGAGGACAGGACACACAAACTCTCTGACAGGGAGGATATTTGCACTCAGAGGATTTTCCCCTGACATCTGAGATGATTCCAGTTATATAGGCCCACATGCTCTGAGCTGAGCTGCTGTCACACAGAGCCTGGCGAGGAGCATCTGACCTGGCCATGTTTCTGTGGCTCAGGGCTACTGAGCTCTGACTCCACTGCAGTGCCGCAGATCAGCATCCTGTGTTTGAGTGAGGGAGAGAGCCCAGAAGCAGAATGTGATCTGCCAAAATCTCTCGTCTTTCTGTGATGACATGAGGAATCTCTGCATATTTGGCTTTTCTTCTAGAACTGTGACAGGAGCACATGCACAGCTAGCAGCAGATGCAGCCTTGTGGGGCTTTAAATCCCTGTAACTCCCCATGGAGATTTTACACTTTTAATTCTCACTTCTGGCTTTAACAGCTTTGCTGGCTACAGCAGAAATTCTCATTGTTCCAGCACTTCAGGGTGAGAGCTTGGTGTTGCAGAGCTGACTTTTATCTTTCCCTGCACTGCTTCAGCATCCCCAGCCCTGCCAGCCCTTTCCTCCCAGGTGCCCTGGCCCTGCAGGCTCAGCAGAGGCATCAGGCTGTTCCTGCCCTGGGAGCCTGGTGGGCAAAGCTGGAGCTGCGTGATGTGGGTGCGTGGGTGGCAAGGGCCTGCAGGGCTGACAGCGCTGCTGGAAAGTTTGTTCCCTAGAATCTGAACTTCAGATAAATGGTACACGCTGACTGTAATTTAAATTCAATCAATATTCAGTTAAAAAACAAATAGAAAGCTTTTTAGATTGGTGATGTAAGGGAATCTTGGTTCAAGGAAGTAATTACATATTATGTAGAAAAAGTCAATTTAAGTCCTCAATAATTTACTTAAGTGATTTACTTGACTGATGTGTTGTCTTGACCCAGTAGGGCAGAGTGATAGACACTCAGTTGTGGCAGAGTTCCAGCAAAACCAGCCGTTGTTACCATCCAACATAAATCATTAGGTACTGTCTTGTTCCAGGTGCACACAGGTGCTATTTAAAACAAAAAAAAGGTGATAAATTTTATGTTTGTAAACATAACTCTGTCAAAACTAATCCTGTTTCTGGCAGATGAAGATGTTATCCATACCTCTTGCAAAGCCAATATCCATTTTCAGGAAATAAAGTTCCTAGTGTATAATTAGCTGAAATTGGCTGACATTAGGGCAGTGGGGGTACCTGGTGGGTTTAACTGGACAGCTGGGAAAGGAGCTGCCCTCTGCCAGTGCTGCACACACCCGTGGGGACAATGACAGGATAGCTGCTGGTGGCCTGGTGGAGCTCCAGGACCTGCTGCCATCTCATGGCAGTGGCTTTTTAAGGATGATCTTTGGACTCTTCCCAGATTACATTCCATACATGTGGAAGGTAGACATTGCCATTTGTAGCCATGACAATGATGCTGGCCAGTGCTGCTGCTCCCTGCTTGCTGTAACTGAGACACAAGGGTCCTTTTAAAAATTACCTCTTGTTCTGTGTTCGTCCTTTAAAGCTGAGAGTGAGCTTTGGCCCCTGAGAAGATGAACCCCAGGGTGCACTGAGTGGGTGTGCTGAGCTCTGAGCTTGGTCTTTAACTGCACCAAGCCTCAAAGAACAGCACTCAGTCCTGTAGGCTCCCATAGACCTGAGAGCAGCTGAAATCCGAGTTTAGGATTACACAGAAATATCTGCTGGTGTTCCTGGGTAAAGCTGTATGATCCAATGTATTCAAAAGCTTCAAGCAACTCATTAGTCCCCTGTTATACCCCTGTTCCCTGTTCCTTGTTGCCTTGAGTGCTTGTAGCAACAGCTACAACAAAAAAAAAAAACCACTAAAAATGCCAAAAGACCCCTGAACCACTCGTCACCTGCACTCCCTTGAAAATTATTGGAATATGATTCAACTAATGCTACTCCATCATTTTCACTAGTATGTGCGATGTCCCTTTAATTCCCCTGGACTGAAGATCACCAGCTCTAGGAAGGATCTCTGGGAGAAGCAAGCTCAGGGCCAAGGAGGAAAACCAGACTGATGGCAGCTGGACAGGGTAGTGATGGGCAGAAAAACGGAGCTGAATTCTTCATTAAACCACGTGGCTTTACAATTATAACACGAAATTGGGGCAGATAGAACCCAGGAAACCACTGTGGGGAGGTGACTCCAGCATATGTTCAGAATGTAGCAAAAAATGGCTCCTGGCAATTTTTCACATATGTTCTTTCAGCAATAAGTAGCTTAACAAATCTTGAGCTTGGTTATGTAACAAGATCATTAGATCAGCATTTGGGACCTATTTACTGTGACAGGAAAACAATACACCTATGATCTATTGTGGGCTGGGTTGAGATTTCCAACTTCAACAGTAAATATGGTTGATAAATTAAATTAACATGATAGCCTTGACATAGTACTAGTAGTTTTGTATTATAGCTCCAACCAGGTGTTGAATTTCATTCTCAAATAATTAACCTGAACTTCAGCCCTCTCAGGTCTTCAGTCTCTTCATAAAGTCTATAAATACCACAGACAAGGCTTATGTCATTAGCCTCTTAATGTTATAAACATTTAATGAAGTTAAATTTGAAGTACAACACATTGTAAAATCGATCTGATCTTGTTGGGGAGACAAAGGGAAGAAAATTGTTGGAGTCATTTGGAAAACAAATTAAGAATTACATTCACTTAACTTTGAAGTGGAGGAAAAATTATGGCCAAGATGGATAGAGCCATTGTGTTCCAAAGGCAAAGAGGGCCAGGAGTAGGGATCCCCTCTCACAGGAGGATGCTGCCTGACACAAATTACCAGCACCCTCAGTGGCAGGCAGCCTCCATCAATCACCTGGGCCATGCAGGCAGAGCTTTCATAGAAACTGGGGGAATTCCACTCCAAATATTGCAGCTCGGGCACCTCTTCCTCAGAGCAGCCCCTTCAGCAGCTGGGGATTTCTGTGCCTTTGAGCACAGGTCTGTGCTGTTCCACTCCAGGGCTGCTCTGGTTTCCAGGGATGCTCACCTGCTCCCAACGTGGCTCCTGCCCCCCAGCAGTGCCCTCAAACACGGGGCTGCCCTGTCTGGCTGCAGGACAAAGCCATTCCTGATGCAAAAGCTTCCCTGGAATTGCCTTTCTAAGGAATAGGTGGCTGAGGTTCTCCCAGCCTGTACTGAAGCGGGGGTGAGGGGCTTTGCTGGCAGCCAGCTCCGTGTCCTGGCATGGTTTACGAACACCCAGGGTCTCCTCCAAGTGCTAAGCAGGCAAAAAATAAATAAATAAAAATAAATAAACCCCTATTAGTGACGGTTTACTGTGTAAAACTCCAAGACAATGAACAGGAAAAAGTGAAGGGCAGCAGATGTCTTAAAATGCTGCAGACAACAACCTGCTCAGATGAAAGTGTACTTGTTCTTTCTTTTTAAAACTCATTATTTATTTTCTCTATTCTTCAGACCTAATGTCTCACTAATGAATTCCAGGGGATTTTTGAATCATGGTGATATCATGGGTTAAACTCCTTCTCTGTTTTTTGAATGTAAATTTTTTTTTACATTCTTAGTTATTGCAGAGCACTGACTTCTTTCCTACAACAAAACCAAATGCTCTTTGGTTTTGCATAGTTAACATTTTGCTAATGGGTAGCCAAGATTCTTTCAGCAGCTCAACAACATTTTCTAAAGCACACTGGCGTTGTTGTAGCAACTGGTGGCTGATCTGTGAATAAAGCAGATGTCATTTTGACAGGATAAAAGGAGAATAATCTATCACCCGGCCACTGCCACTCCTGCCCAAAGAAGTCATCAAAATGACAACTTTGATGTGTAGCCATTAATTCAGGTCTGTGTTTCCCCTCATCTCATCTCATCTCGATATTATATCAACCAAGGGTATGTTACAAACACCAGGAGTTTCCCAGCCCCTCTCCCTTGTCTTTCTGAGGAAGTGCAGTCTGGATATGCCGAGGCACTGACAGTTTGCCAGCTTCCTTTTAGGCTCTGATTGATTTGGACTGTCGTCCAAGCTTCTCTGGCCTAAATAAATACAATATATATTCTGGAATGCTTTTTTTCTTTACTGTTTAATCTGAATTCAGCTCACGCAGCTCACAACTAAAAATGGGCAAGCATCAAAATATTCTGACAGTTGCCCGAGCTGAGCACAAAAGGAGAGACAGAAGCAGATAAATTGCTTTTCTAACTTCTCAGAAAGGCTTTAATCCATTTATTTTTTTTGTTTTAGCTTCTGTTCTAATTCTCATAATTTGTACTTAGTTGGTACAACTCATTGACCCCAGTGAGTCATCTCACATCCCCCTCTTTTAGTGTCAGCAAACACCATGTGCTTTAACACCATCCTATTAAATACTTTCCATTAGAATATTCCCTAATTTTTTTCTATGCTTCCAGTGCTAAGGCATCAGAGCAATGTGCCCCTGCTTTATGGAGACTTTGAGCTGAATTTCAGCTTGCCAGAGGCTATTTGTTTCCTCTGTGGAGCAGCTGTCCACATCCCCTCCCTCAAAAACCCTGCCCTGTTATCTCCTTTGCCTCTCAGCTTTGCTGATCACTTGATTCGAGGAGACAAAACATGAGACCAGGTTCCTTCCATTTCCCTGGTGCATGACTCATACTTAACGTGGAGGTTATATTAATTACTGTGTGCTCAGCATTTAATGAGCCTGGGAAGGAGTCTCCTCTCTTCAACTACCCAGAACACTCAGGAAAATCACTGCATGAAGTGATTGCATTTTCCAAACCCTCAAATTGGGATATGTATTTTATACAAGGAGACAAATCATCATTGCTCAAGTTCCTTAAAAAAAAAAGGATGGCAGAAGCTGAGAAATCTGGGCCATAGTCCTATTTCTCTCACAGGCTGCCTTTGGGCCCACTGGCCAACCCTCTTGGGCTCTGTCTCCTGATTTCCTGTCTGTTTGTAGGGATAATAGTGGCTGGCTGAGACCAGGCTCGGCTCAGAACTTTTGTACAACTTGACATCACAGCATTAGAGAAGGCCAAGAGGAATTATTCTGAGGCTTTTTTAAATGTGTGGAAAATATATATTTTTTTTTAATAAATGACCTATCTTGCAGTCCTGTGTGATAGTGTTATGGTCTAACATGACTGCTAGTATTGCATCTTCTGTGTCTTTCTCCATTGACTTCTTTCTCAAGGTGATGGGTATTTAACATCCTCTGCAGGATTTTATGCTAAAAAATACACTGTATGTGATGTCCATAGTGCATATTTCCATGTGCAAAAGAAAAGTTGCTAGGTAAAAACTTCTGTGTGAGAAACAACTCACAAAACAGGTTTCTTGCCGGTTCCAGGGAACAGGCACTTGGATTTGGCTTGATGTGAATGAAATTGGTCTATGGGCTGTGCAGCAGTGGGCAGGCTCACCTTTGCTGCGATCTGCCTGTTCTGCTGATCCCTTCCTGTTCCATGCTGGACACAGTAGTGTGCCTTCTGTGCACTGATTTGTTCAGGGCTTTTCCTTCTGAGGCTTTTTCCTCTGTGCTCCAAAGCATTTCTGGGGTGCTCCCTGCCTGTTACAGGCCTTTAGTTTCTTTATCTTTCAAATGTCTTTTTCTGTCTCCTAGTTAGAATCATGGAATGTCTTAAACTGGAAGGGACCTACAAAGATCGTCGAGTCCAACTCCCAGCCCCGCACAGACACCCCAACAATCCCACCCCGAGTATCCCTGAGAGTGTTGTCCAAATGCTCCTGGAGCTCTGGCAGCCTTGGGGACCTGACCAAACCCTGGGGAGTCTGTTCAGTGCCCCAGCACCCTCTGGGGGAAGAGCCTTTCCCTGATATCCACCCTAACCCTCCCCTGGCCCAGCTCCAGCTGTTCCCTGGGTGCTGTCCCTGTCTCAGGGAGCAGAGATTGGAGCTGCCTCCTCGGCAGGAGCTGCAGCCCCTGGTGAGGTCTAACCTCAATCTTCCCCTCTCCAGCTGGGCAAACCAAGTGCCATCAGCCACTCTTTGTAGGGCCCCTCCAGACCCTTCCTCATGCTGTGTCTCTCCTTTGAACATTCTTTTTTATATTGCAGTGACCAAAACTTCAGAAAATATTTGAGGTGAGGCCGCCCCAGTGCAGAGCAGAGAGGGACAATCCCCTCTCTGGCTCATGCTAGGCCTGGTGCTCTCCAGAACAGGGATGTCCCCCCTGGCTCCAGGTCACTGCTGACTCACATCCAGTTTTCCATCCACCCTGCAGCTCAGATGTGGAGACCTTCTTGCTCCCTTGACTTCTTAGGTTACAGTTTGGGGACAAGGGACAGTATTGGTTAATATGCGCATTTGGGACATTCACAGCGCATATTTCCTCATGTCTATTATAATGACAAATATGAAAATACTGTCAAAAATACCTATACAGAATCCTAAGTTGAATTTGTGCATCCTGACTGCAGTCTGTGACGTTTCTCCGTTTAACAAATTGATTTTGAATTGTGGTCAGTTAAAAAGAGTTTTGTAATCCACAGGAGAGTTCATTAAGAGCCTTCTGCAATATGGCGTATAGCCTTTATTTGCCTTTTCTAAGTTACTGCAAGTGCAGTAACTTAGAAAAGGCAAATAATAGCTATATATCATATATAGCCATTATATAGCCATTATATATGCCATATAGCCAAATAAATAACTTCACAAAATGAACCACTTAAGAGTATATTTTAAGGATGTTTTCAGTTTAATTACTACTCTTGAAACATATATCTGTTTCCTTTGTGCATATCTGCAGTGAAAAATTGATAATGTACTGATACTCATTCATGTTTTCTGTAAGTGCTTCTAGTATCAAGCTGAGTGAATTCAGATTAGTTGTCCTTTTAGAAAGGCCAAGAGGTAAAATCTTCCAAACTTATTTGGGAATCTTGAGGCAGAACATCTTCATGTCCACAAACTGGGGTTCCACTATGGGATGGGGAAGGGAAATTCCACAATTAATAGCTTCCCAGCTTGCAGCCAGGCTTTTTCCCCTCTGCTTCCCACTGCTCTCCCTGCCCCTGCTCCTGGGCTGTGTTTCCTTTGCCCTATCCAGGTTGTCCCTGTGCCCAGCGCTGCCCTGGCAGCACACATGAAAAGATGTATTTTCCTTTGGGGGCTGCATTGTCCTGCACTTGTGTGCATTTCAGTGCCACTGTGAGCTCCTTAGCCACGTAAAAACAGTTCTTCTATCCCAGAGCACAAAGACCAAGCTTTTGTGGGGGAGGAATATCCACAAACCCGTTTATTCTTTGTGCCATTCAAGCCCATTTAACAAAGGACCAATTAACTCCACATTCATGGCACATTCTGACGGGCCTGATTTCTCCTATTTTGGATGACACATCTAAATTTCCAAATACTTCCTAGTTGAATGCAGCATTTGGTTTTCCTTCTTCTTTAATTCATGGTTCCCAAACTGTTATTCCAGTTATTAAACAAATCAACATCTTTTTTTCCTTTCTTTCTCTCCATTTTCTCATCAGCAATATTGTAAAATATAGGGAAAATATCTACCAAATTGAATTCTTTGTGCATCCAGTTTTTTATTATTGTGAGTAAAACTGTTTAAAGATATTTGTCTTTCAATAATTATTCGGTTAGCTGTACATGGCACATCACTGCATATGGAAATTTACAGGAAGCAGGAGTTTTACATATTACTTTCCTATGGTAAAAACATGCTGCAAAAGTAATAGTTTGTAAAGTAATTCTAATTAGTAAGGAAAACACAGTTTCAACTATGATATGGTATTCACTAAATCAAAGCCCAATACAAACCTGGGGGGGGGGGGAGATTCCAATATTAAATGTTAGATCTGAATTATTTAACCATGATACAGATTTTTAATGAACATCCCTGCTGTATGTGATTGCATTTTAAGTTGTGTGCAATTGAGGAGTACTAAGATCAGTGACTCAATGAAAATTGACAAGTCATGAGATTGAAAGTAAATTACATTAATAACTTTATTTTGATACCCCATTCTAGTGCCTGAATTGAGGAAAAATTCTATTTTGTGTTAAGTGGCAGGTCTCCAAAGAAACTGCGCATTAACCCCTGATATACATTGCTAGGATTAGGTACTGCATGGGCTTGTGTTCTTAAATAATATATGTACAAGGATAAATTTAAAACATGAGTCCTAACAGATAGGTTGTCAAACTTTGCAGCATTTTTTATGATGCTTCTGTTTCCCTTCTCAGAAATTCTCTGTTTTCACAGTGTTGGGTGGGAGTTTTGCCTGAGAAGGATCAGTCCACACAGGACAGAGCTGTCTCACCTACCCCTGGTGGCACTTGCTGATGCGCAGGGAGTGAGTGACACATTCCCATCATTGATGCCTCATTAACTGGGGAGATCCTGCAGCCTGGAAGGAGGAGAGAACCTGATCTGTCCCAGATAATGTGCAATATCATCTGTAACACTGGGCCACGTTTCTTTCCCAGTGAAAAATAATGTTAGAATTAGACATGGTTTTTTATCAACCACAAATGAGTTAAGTAGTAGGAACAGAACGATTCTAAATGCAGAGAAATATTTGCCACTCAAATGTCTGAAGAAATCAGCAGTGATAAAAAGGAAATACCACAAAGGGAATGCAAAACAGCTTACTTGGGCTCTGAAAAACAAGTGAGTAGTCTTTAAATTTGCCTCTTAAAACTTGTCCAATTGGTTTTTTTCTATTTTTGGGCTCTGGCCTTTTGGGAGGTGGGGGGGGAAGGATAATGTAAATGCCAAAAGGAGCTGGACAAAAAGTAAGCTTTGTATCCTATCTATGAGAATCAGACGATGTGTGTCATGCAAGTTATTACAGTCACAGTCTACAGTCTTACACTGATGGGAATCAGATTTGACAGCAGCACAAAGTAGAGGTTTAACTGACAGCACACACAGCACATTTGCGAGTCATAATGCCACAGTTTAATGACTGACGCATGTGGGAAGCTAATTCGGATTTTTTTTCTTGAATGGGATAAATGAGCATCCAGTTAATACCAATAATGAATTCAAGCCATGTGACAGAATTGATGCTACATACCCTGTTCTTGTTTTGCATATTCTGCAAACTAAGCTGCAGGAAAAGAGCCAGGAGAGAAAGTTCATCCTGCTTTCTGACACATCCACCAATTGCAGCTGAATGCATCCAGCTTGCTGCTGTTGTGTTCACAAACTAATTACCCTTTCTCTCTTAAATAGCCTAAGAATTACAAATTGTATGCCTGTTTTGAGAAAAAGTACAGGTTAAACAAGCAGATGTAGTATAAATAAAATATTTATATAAAAATAGTCTCTTACAAAATATACTCTCTTATCCTATGGTTGATTTTTCCAAAAGATGGAATTTCGTCTGGATTTTCTTATATTAGACATATTCCAAACAAGATTTTATTAATGTTTCTTTCTTTAATCGAAGAAAAAAAAAAAACAAAAAAACTGCAAAACTGGTAAAGATTTTTAACCCCTACCACTCCAGTTTTGTTCCAGACAACTAGCAGCAAACAGGAGGAAACAAACAAACAAAAACCCCAAAATACAGTGTGTTTGTGTATGTACATATATAAAGATGTCAGCTTTTCTCCTTAAACATCCATTACTGTAGAACATATCCTGCAAGTCCAACTAATAGAAATATCCTAGTCAAGAATAATATGTACAACTTCAGTGTTTCCTTGCTGATCCTACAAAATTATTCCACAAAGAAAGCCAGCTATCTACTTTAATTGCAGAATAGTTCCAGAAAGGTTGGTAAAGTTCTTCTTTTAATTAAATAAATTAACATTAATTTTATCTGAATAAATTGTTAAATATTGTTATTATTATGCCCATGTGTCCCAAATCCCTGTGCTAAAATCTGCAGCTCACACACACGAGAAAGGCAGATAAAGCAGTGTCTACAGAACCCTTCCACAGTTCTTCTTGCTGCAGCAAGTGCTGTGAAGTGGAAAGATGGGCAAGATCAGTAGAAGCTTTTCACGAGTGTGGAAGCCTAAATCTGTGTTATCCACACTCCCACAGGCAATTCACGGGGAGGCTCTGTCCATCCCGTCCTGTGCAAAGCCCTTTTGTAGGGATTTCTTCCCTACCCCTCCCTGCTCCTCGTACACAGAGGTGTTTGACCATCCCTTTCCCAAAGCAAGAGTTTGTTGCCACACCAAGAGATTCCTCCCTGGCCGGTGTCTTTCCACAAGGCAGCCAGTGCTCCTTCCTCCCACGGGGCAGGCTCACTGAGATGATCCTTTTCTCTCTCTTTCATGTCTCTGGTGGCCTGGGGTGGGGTTTGCTTGTTTTTTTTCTTGGCAGACTTTATAAGAGTCTGAAATGTGTATCCACACAAGCAATGAAATGTGAGGAGAGAAGAGGGGGCTCCGTTCGTGAGCATCTCTTTAGGAGAGCAGCTCTTCCCGCAGTTCCGCTCAGCTACGTTGAGTGCATGTGCAAAAGTATCCAGGCCGGGGAGCGGCCAGGGCAGGTGCTCACTTACAGGTGTACACCTCTGTCCTCTCGCTGCATGTGTTGCATTTCACATAGCAGCACCAGTGGAACTTGCAGTTGCACTGCCACACCCTGGAGTACTGGTGGGTGTTATAGCCGCGGCCGCAGCACATCAGGTCGCAGCCATTGGATTGCTGCGCTGTCTTGTTGCACATCCTGCCCTGCGTGCCCACGCTGCCCGTCACCGGGTCCTCCTCGCAGTAGTTGGGGGATTTCTCGATGTACACCAGGTCTGTGTCCATAGGTTTGCGGTAGGAAAGGGGCTTCTTGATCTTGAGGAAGGTGGGGCGCTTGTTGCGGCTGGCCCTGACAGGCTCCACCTGCACGGCCTCGTTGTACTTGTCCTTGAGGATGTAGCCCAGCTCCCGGAACTTGGGGAGCGTTGTCCAGCAGGTTTTAGTGGTGCAGGACCCCGAGACCCCGTGGCACTTGCACTCCAACTTCATGTTTTCCTCCAGGATCTGTGGTTAGAAGAACAAAGAAGGGTGCATTAATAGCAGGGCTGTTAGTTGGATGCTGGGCGACACTTCTGCAGTGGGAGCTGCCACCACACACCAGCCACGCTGCTGTCCCAGGCAGCAAATGCTCATCAGTATGACCCAGTTCTGCTTGTAGAGCTGATTCCCCTTCTGCACTGTGAGTTCAGCAGGCAGGATAACTCTTCCTAACTCCACAGACAAGGGACCAAAGCTCGAATAGGACCCTCCTCAGGCACAGATTTTCTTCAACATGATTGCCCAGTGCCCAACACTTTCCTTTTGAAATTAACAAGCCTCATCTTCCCTTCCACCTTCACATCCCCTGAAATTCTGTCCCTGTATCTTCTCCTGCTGTTTACCAGCCCAGTCTTTGCCAAATAAAACTGGAGTCCAGCTTAGTCCCTGCTCTGTGTCCTGGGCCCCGCAGCTGACCCCAAGCAGCAGTGACGTTGGGATAATGCAAGCAAACACATCTAATTCCATCAATTAATTTCCCACTGTCTTTTACTTGAAAGCGGCCACAATAATTTTGATGATGAAACTCTGCCTAACCTGGCAGAGCCCAGCACTGGAAAGCCCAGTCAGAGGGATTATCAGGGCTCAGGGAGTGGTCACATCATTTTTCCCCTGAGAAAACCCAGCTGATCCATTCAGCTCCAAACCTGGGCAGTGGTCAGTGACATAGAAATTGGAATTAACCCTTTGTTACAGCCTCTCTCTTCAGTTTGGGGTGTTTGGAAACAGCAGACACTGACACTGGCCATTTTCAGCAGAAAACAGCTGCCTGCACTGAAGGAGCCAAGTGCAGCTCCTAGGCTGGACATATGTGCGACCTCAAGCCTAAAACCTCAGTGTGAGCTGGGGGTGGCAAGCACAGAGCACTGACCTTGAGGAAGGTGTCCCTGCCCACAGAACGAGGGTTAGAATTAGATGAACTTTACGATCTCTTCCTATGCAAATCCTTCCATGGTTCTGTGATTTTTTGATTCTGTGAAATAGCTTTATTTTTCTTTTAGTCAATGAGCAGATTGTCAGCACATGTGGTGCGAAGACAGGATCACAACCCCCAAAACCACAGGTCCACACCTTTAACACAAGTGAACTCAGCATATGCTAGGTCACATTTTGTGCTACTGGTTTTAAAGCAGCTTGTCATGCAAACTATCTAATGACTGCCCTAAAACTCAGATGTGAGAAAATTCCATATTCTGATCTACATCTTAACTTCTGCTCAAGCTTTGGCTTTATCTTGTTATCTTGAGTTTCTCTCTCAGCCACTACATAGTTCTTTTATTGCTCACTCATTCATAAGGCAGGACACTTGGAAGATAGATGAGGAGATGGAAAAGGAGTTATAGCACAGAAACCGGAAAAATAACATAAATTCCTTTAGCCTCATTTGTACCTTTTTAAAAGCTCTCTTGTTTGAAATTGAAACTAGCCAGGGATACATTTCTCAGCCCTAATTCAATCACTGCTCTTACATCCTGGTACCATGTTCAAACTCGCAACAAAGTATTTCCAATCTGCCATGGGAATCCACCCAACTGGCCTGGAACATTAACACAAAACACATCACGTGCCATCTATCCAGGTAGAGTTTTTACCCTGTGGTGTGGTTAAGTAGCCTAAATTGCTTTTTGGTTTATTTCATTACCATCCCATTTAGAGCCAGCAGACTCTGAAGGATGGGGCTCCTTGGGAAGGGATGGGGACTCCTTGGGGCAGCCTCGTGTGCTGGGCTGGGCTCCTGTCCCGGCCCCAGACACAGCCAGGCCCTGCTCTGCAGCTCTAGCCAAGCCTGGCCATGGGCACTCAGGGTTAAAAGGGCTGCTTTTGCCTGAACAGACGTTTGAGCAACACCAGCTGAGCCCCAGTGCCAGGGGTCCTTCCTGGAGGTCCAAAAACACCTGGAAGGGGATGGGAAGTAGCAGAGGGATAAGAAAGTTCTGCTTAATTGTTCTCTCCCATTTATTGTTTCTGTATTTTCCTAAGATTTACTGGCTCCCTCTCCCTTTCTCTCTGCACTTGTCAGAGGTTCCAAGCTCTGTGATGGAATCTCTCTGGCACATCTGTCTCATTTCTGTCTCCTGCCCTCTGCAGCTGAGCTGTCCCCTCCAGACCTGCCTCCTCTAGCCCAGCCTCTCCCACTGTGGCTCACAACCCCTTTTGTTGCTTCTGTTCTTGCACAAAAATCCATCCTCCTCTCTGGGCTTTCACGGCCGTGTCCTGCAAATTCAGCAAGGCTGAATTAGCTCCACACCCTGTAGAAATTAGGCAACATGGAACTGTCTGGCCTCAGCAAAAGCAAACCCTGCAGTAGTGATTTGATGGTTCTGTTGTACTCTGATAGCAGGTGCTTGGACTATTTGTTTTACATTAAAATATGTGGATGGTGGTATTTTAATACTATTGTATTATTCCAGTACCCACTGATGAATCAGTGCCTGTAATATGGGATTCTTTGGGTAGGGCCAGCAGACCACAGTCTTTTCCTTGGTTTCCATGAGCCAAAAGCAGCGCACTTCCCTTAAAAACTTGATCTGTATTAAAATCAGAAAACATTCTTCACCATTTATTTCAGGATTTCTTTGAAGGAATTATCCAGCAGCTCATACTTTTTACATCAGATTTAAATTTTAGGTGTGTAACAGACTGACTTTTCCTAAAATGTAAGAGCCTGGAGGGCACAAAATTTCAATCCCAGATCCCATGTTTCTTACCAAATGACCATATTCAGCTCCACCAGCCACAGGAAATAAATCTGCATGCACCAGTGGCTACTCTGAACTGGATTAAATGCAGACAAAGAGCTGGAGTTCTTTTAGCTTTGTCCACTTTTTCTTTGAGCTCCTACAGCAAACTGTCAATACTTGTTTCTCCCTCTATCTCCCTTTGCTGTTTGCCTCTGGGAAATAGTTGTGTGTGGAGAGCTGGGCTGGCTCTCGCTGCTGATGTTATCTCCAGATGCAGCCCCTTGGGCACTGCTATTGGGAACACAACGTGGTTGCTCTCCCCCTTTAGCTTTGCAGGGAATGTGTGGGGTTGGCCATGGGAGGGTCGCAGCAGCAGCCCAGAAGCTGCAGGGGCTACTCCAGCTCCATGTGGCCCTGGAGCCTGGTGGGACAGTTCCAGCTCCATGTGGCCCTGGAGCCTGGTGGGGCAGGCTTAGCCAGGGCTCCTGGCTGTCCCACCCTTCTGGTGGGCACATGGAGAGCTGGTTCTGTGCCTGGCATGCTGAGACACAGCACTCACACCTACACAGGGCTTTTCTCAGCCCAGAATCTGCCCCGAGTCACTCATGGTGTGTCCTGGGCCCCCAGCACCAAAGCAGCTGAGTTCCCCAAGGACCCCTCACATGGGGTCAGAGAATGTCCAGTCCCAGCTCAGCCAGAGCTCTGCAGCCCTTGATGCCAAAGCTGTGCTGAAGGACCTACATCTCAAGTCTGGAGGTCATCCCACCTCCACATCATCCCCCCTCCAGCAGGACTCCCATGGGAACAGGATCAATGCCAGGCACCCTGCAGTGCTGCAGCCAGAATAACCCCGGCCCCAGGCTGCATCTGCAGCGCAGGTAATTAGTGAGATACTGATTCCTGCACAGCAAGGCCATGGTCTTGCCTAATTTTGCCTGACATCAAATCACCTGGGTCAGGAAATTCCTGTGTCCTGCAAATGTCTGCACACACACCTTCACTAAAGGTCAAGGAAAGTGTATTAGCAAAATGAGTGAGATTTTCACTCCAGAGAAGAACATGGCAGGGCTTGGAGAGAAGCCACAACATTTCTATGGGCTAGGGAGAGCCATGGGGAGATGCTCCTCTCAGCTGGTGGAAGGTGAGGATTGGTGATTTATATTATTGCAGAGGCAATTGTAGCTCCTGAAATAAGACAAAGGTCCTCAAACTTTGGGACTAATGTTGAGATACATCGGAAATATTAATTTAATAAAAAGGATGTTTTAAGCTAATAAAACAAAGCCATGTCTTATTTAGACTTTCAACAAAATAACATAAGAACCAAATCATGTGTAGAGTGAGACCAGGAATTGGAAAGGGCACTGGGTGGATGTGTAGCACTGACTGGACAGACCAGCAAAAGGACTATGTCTCTTAAAGTTATTAGGAAATGTCTGCCATTTGTTTTATCCAAGTGTGAGATTAATCTCAAAAGGATGCTACTGTTTAAGTAACTTGCAGGACTGTTCAGATTTCCAAAGCTCTGAAATCTGATGGCAGTACAAGTAATACCTGGTGCTTTTTGATTGGAAAAAAAAAAAAGAACAAGAGAGACCACAAAAAAAGAAACCCTGCTGTCAGAGACAAATCCTATGGAATCTTTAAGAAATGTGAGAAACAGCATAAAAGCCAGTCAAATGCAAGTTTAAAATTAGCAAAGGCCTACTTAAACAGAAAAGATATGAAATATTCCCATCAGTGGATGGCCACTAATTATATACAAAGAGCTGCTGTCAGATGTCTTCTGTAGGAGCACATTTTGCACTGTCTCCTCTGGCAAACTGACTGGGATAAGCTTGGAAAGGATTGTGTCCCACAGACTGACTCATTCCAGACAGGCTTTGATACCTCACTTGAACATCTTATAAAGATCCTATTAAGCACAGCCAAAAGATGGTTTTTTTCTCATGTTTTTGATATGTAAATCTGTGCAAAAGAATATCTGAAGTCAGTATCAAACAACTTTGCTCCCGAACACCACAGGCTGTGACTATCCCAGAAATCCTGCTATCCCAGGCAGGCTGAACCCTTTTTCTCATGACAAGAATTTTTGTGTTTTAAATAAAAAAAAATGAGCAGGGAATCACCACAGCATGTGACCTACATCAATCAAACCAACTTTGCATTTTCCTTGGAATAGGTGTCACAGGAAAATCAGGCAACCTGCTGGTCTGCAGGCCTGTTATGCAGGGAGCCAAGAGAATTCTGAAAAATGACACCCTGCTGCAAACACCACAGCTGGGTGGGATTTCCCAACACCACCATCTACCTTCTCTAAGGGATATCCTGTTTTAAAGAACAGAAAAACTTTTTGCAGATTTGAAGTATGACACCCTGAAAAATGAAGGCTTCAGAAATTTTATACTCTCATAAGTTCAATCTTTTTTGTCCTATTTCTGACCTTTCTCTATGCCACCCAAAGCAGGAGATTCCTTTAATTTCTTGTATGCCCTTTATAGAATTTCATATTTATTTTTCTACTTTCTGCCTGAAATAGTAGTTGCCCTTTACTTCATCTTTATAAAAAATTGATCATATACTGGAATTATTTTTGAAATGCAGCTTCTGTTTCCCCAGTATGTCAAAGAAGTAAAGAACAAATATTAGTTAGACTTTCTGCATGGTCACAGTGCTCACACAATGCTGCCAAGCACATGCAAACAGAATGAGATGAGATCCTGTCTCCCTGGGCAAGTTGTGTTGTGTAAATCACAGAGCTGGTGCCCTTCAGTCACTGCCTAACACTGTGCAGAATAGCAAATGAACGAGACCAGGACCAGTAAAAGCTTAAAGGAATGTAGCAAAAAATATTTTCCCCTGCATATTTTTCTTATACTTCTGATAACCTCTGTGACTTGCTGTAGGCTAAATCAATTTATCACCACTTCTGGGTCCAGAAAGTAAATTTCACAGAATGCTTTTATAGTTGCTGTTTTTGAAGAATAGCTGAACTTAGGACACAAAGGACATAACTGGTTTCAAAAGGTGAGATTTAATGAGATGAATTCTCACACAACCTAATTAATGCTCTTCTCAAACATTAGGTCTGGTCCTTGCCTTTTTTCAAGCTGTAGGAGCTGCTCTGTGAAGTAAAACAAGGTGTCACCATACCTCAGGGCCACAGACACGTTCAGGGGGGGAAAGCCCTCCCACACTATCCAGTCCAAGCTGTGTCTGATCCCCATCTTGTCACCGGCCCAGAGCCCTGAGTGACACATCCAAGGTGTCCTTGGACACCTCCATGGATGGGGACTCCAAACCTCCCTGGGCAGCCGCTGCAGATGTTTAACAACACCTGCCATGAAGAAATTAGTCCTGAGAATTCAGATTCTTCCTCCGTTTTCTGGCACTGTGGGGTTCTTCTAGGAGAACACCTTATCTGCTCTTGGGATAAACTTCTCCCCAAGCCTTATTGGGTTCACATAGGTAACTGTGCAAGGGGATCCCGTGCATGTGGCTCAGGCTCTGAGCTTGCCCAGCCCTCAGGAGCTCTCTGACTGCTCTGCAAACCTTATCACGCTTTATGAAAGTCAAATAAGCCTCTGAAGGTTGTATTTGCCTCCATCAGGGTCCTGCCTGCAGAGGTAGTGGGCATGATGTGGCAGCCTCTGATGCTGACAGCTCAGCATCTGTAGGGGTTTGAGAGGAGTGACACCTCCAAAATCCCCTGTGCCTGTGGGGTCAGGCCCTCCGGCCTCAGCTCTCCCCAGGTGTTTTCTCCTCTGCTCTCTTTCCTCGTTCTGTCCCTTCTCCATCATATCTGATAACAGCTGCAGGAGCCTGGGACCCCTCTCCTTCTCAGCTCTCTCCTGAGCACATTCCAGCTCCCCCCAGACAGAAAGGACCTACACTCTCATCTCTCTTTGGTCATTAAAATGCAAATAAAAACCATCAATGCCCAAGCTGAAGCCGAAGCCTCGGGTTGGGTTTCCCGTGCTTTGAAGGGACATGGCTGGGACAAAGTTCCTGTTTTCTGTGTTTTCTGTGGTGCATTCAGTGCAAACCCTCCTCACTCGCCTTTTCACAGGAAATGCTGTTAGAAAACTACAAATTTCAACTACAAATTTCCAAATTAATGCTTAGGTAGGTTTTACATCAGGACAGAGACTAAGATCAGCATTTTCCCAGTATCTGTTGGAAGTAGGTGGGAAATGGGGGGGCCCTGTGCAGCACTTTGTGCTTTCTCAGTTGCTGATGACAAAGGCTCAACATTTGAAAGGTGGCCTGGCAGTTTATTGAGGGGTCAAGTCACTGCTGTTCTGGCTGCTGGGTACAGCTGCCTGAAGCACCACTTACCTTTGGTTCTGAGGGGTTTTCTATTTAAAAGAAAGGCAAATATTTTAACAGAATAAATGGAAATCATTTGAAAGCATAACTCTCAATGGGTTTGATAAACTACTTGTTTTTGAAAAGTAACTCTTGTGAGACACATTATCACCTAGATTAGACTGGATCAATGCAGTGCCAAGTAAGTGTCATCATGTAAGAGGTTTGAAGATCTGTCATAAAAAGGAACTTGGAAAAATAGTTCTGAAAAGAATCTGGTTTCTTTTAATGTGCTTTCACTTGTTATTATTAGAATATAACTGAATTGTCTTAAAGACATTCACTATGTGATTTTATATTCTATAATTAAATTAAAATGGGATTTCCTAGCCCCTTACTGAAATGGGATTGTGAGATTAAGGGAAAATTTATCTAGGATCATTACTTGCTGCTGTCCAAGGAAAACTGACACTGTGAACACGATGGATTTTAGCTTGTGAAATACTGAACAGTCTTGTTGTCTGGCCTACCTGAGCACTTTGTAGGATGAAGCTGAAACAGGCTGAGAATGAGGGTGGTGGCACAGAATTACAGATAGAGTTGTTGGTTATGTTATCTAGCTTTCCTTCCTATCACTACATTAGTTTTCCACAGTACATATCTTCCTTTCCAAAAAGATACTGGATAGAAGGTTCATGCCAGAAGTGAATAAAAGATGAAGATCAAGGAGTCTTGGAAATAAAAAAACAGCATGGTCCTTACTGACACTATGACACTAAGTTTAGAAAGAAAATTAGGCAGCAATTTTTCTAACTTTTGACATGCTACCCGCATAACATTTCTTCTTAGGTCATAGCTACCTTCTTTACGTTCTGGTCATCAATTAAAAATCACTCTAAAATGCTGATATTTCCAATCAGGAGTCTCTAAAAAAGTGATCTGTGTTTATTTTGCTACGCATTAAAAATGTCATGGATGTCCATTGTTAAAAACATCATTTTCCTTAATCCCTGCTTCACCCTACAAGCTCATCCCTGCAGTCAATGCATGGATCAGAATATTGAAGTCAATGAAATCCAAGCTGAGCCATGTCTGCTGACCTTGACCCCTTCAAAGTCAATACAATCCTTCCAGCATCCTACGTCCAGAGTGTCTGGTCTAAGTTTTGATCTTGGGACAGGGATCTTTACCCATTCTCTGGACTTCTGAACAAAGATGTCATTAAGAAGGAAATTGTGCTTGTAGTTTATGTTTTAGCATGATGCTTCTTGAAGAAATGGGAAACACCCCCAGGTAAGAGGAACTGAATTTAATTATGTTCCTCAGTTTGGGTACACAATGAGTTAAATTCGTGGGGTTATTCAGACAGGGAAGTCACTGCTGCCCCTTTGGGCAGCAGTGTCATGAAGCCTGAGTCATTCTACACATAAAAACAATGCAGGGAAAACAAGAAATGACACAACTGGAATTTGTCCTCTCCACAGTGGATGCACGTGGAAAGGAATGACCCAGGCCTGACTCATTCCCACTGAAATTTACCTTCCTTTGGACTCTCCCCAGCAGAGGGGAAGATCTCCAGTTAAGTGGTGCTGGCAGTAGATTGTGTATAAAGAATTGGGAGCTACCAGGTAGAGCATTTTGAGAAATGCACAAGTTGTCAAGAGAAAAGTTTCCAAGGAGTGATGGAAGCCAAGAGAGCAGCCTGGCTGGTTCTAGACAAGTAATCAGGAAACACCTCTTGTGTTAAACTAACAAAGCCAGGTACTGTCAGGAGCATGAGCTGCAGAATATTATCACTTCATATGGCTTCCAAACATTTCCAACCAATAGCCACACACAGTTAATTATAGGTTCATTTGGTTGCATACCAAACCGTGAGAGTTAACCCTAGGGTACCCAGCAGATGATACTACAGAGGACATTATTCATCATGCTGAAAAATGTCTATACATTTTAGTTCTCCAAGACAGTAATTTTAGTTGAAAAGGATGTTTTTTTCCTTTCTATCAACCTTTTTAAGTAATGCCAAAGTAATTCTCATCAATTTTGTAGTACCACATTTATAAAAACACGTTTCTTAGCTCAAATTCTTCATTAACTCCTTTGGTCTAGAACAAAACATGACCTATGTTTGTATTTGATACAGAGAAACATATTTAAACTTCAGTCCTAACACTGTTCACAGCTCAGTAAATGGCACTGGAGAAGCACTCATATCCTGCTCTGCCCACCTGCCATTTGTTGATCTGGGAAGAGCACCTGAGCTACCTCACACGCAATCCCATTCCCTTCCTACTCCCAGCCCCACTGTTCTCCAGGGATAACATGACCTGGGCTGTGGCAGAAGCTCCAAGCCCATTGCTATGGATGGTTGTATCCTGGGTGGGATCTCACCAGGCTGGCACATCAAGCAACAGCTGCCCAGGGAAGTGAGAGCCATTCTTGCCAGTTTAAAATAAATGTCTCATTATTGCTCCATATAATCTCCACACAACTATGTTAGTTATTGGAAAGCAGAAGCTGGATCACAATGAAAGAGTGTATATTGTGAACAGACTTCCACACATTTTGTGTTTACAATTCAAAATACTCATGTTATCATAAAGTAACATGATTTTGTTGTTAATTGGAATATTACAAAGATGACTTCTAATTAATTTTGATCCATAAGTGCTTTCCCCCTCTTGCTGCAGTTGGGACAATAGGTCCAGACTTCCACATTTTCAAATAGCTCCCACTTATCAGAGATAAGATCCTACCAGGAGAGCCCCTCTCTGCAGCCCCACAGCTGCCAAGAGCAGCACGGCCGGACCCAGGCCAAGAATTTTAACAGGGATCTTCTGGCCTGTTCTCAATGAAAACTTGCTCCAATGGAGAAGAAAGTGGAATTTCCTAATTTTATGTGTAATGCTGAGTGCAGCCTAAGCACAGGCTGCCCAGGGAAGCTGTGGCTCCCCTGGATCGCTGGGAGTGTCCAAGGCCAGGCTGAGACTGGATGGCTTTAAGGTCCTTTCCAACCCCAATCATCCTGTGATTCTGCAATTCTACCATTTTGAGCAATAGCTGAAGATTTTGTCTTACAAAGGAATGACATGCTGACAGAATTCACTTTTGAGGTGTGCTGTGTGGATGGATGGGGTTCCCCTGGGCCAGCTCACCCTCACACCACCCAGTGCTGCTGCTTTTTCTGAACTGATGTACCTGCACACCACTTACACGTGAGTTCAGCAGCAGCAGCAGCAGCAGCCTACAATGCCACTGATGGTTCCTCTTTACAAGCCATGCACAAGTGAGTCTTCACCTTGAGATGGATGTTTTTAACAAAAGGTTAACGAGTTGCTCCAGGTCTCCAGTTCAGAAGGCCACAGGATGCCCGTTAACAGAGCTAAACACCAGTCCCACCAGTACATGAACCATCAGCTAAAGAAACCATGCATGTCTGTAGTGCACCTTTAGTGTATTAATACGATCTCAATTTTATAAATCTCTCATCAAGGGATAACTTAATATAAAGTGGCAGTCTGTTGGATTAAATTAAACAAATATCTTAATGCTAAGGTATTCCTTAGCACAGTTATTCAAATCTACAATTTTCTATAAAATATTTTAGGACTTTGACTACACTTTCCAGTCTAAATTTGCTCTTCATATATCAAGGCAGACTTCTCAGGCTGATTCCCTGGGAAAGCAATACCCAAGCACTCACTTAGTGTCTGGCTTCCTTCTGCCTTCTCATTTCCCACTGGAAATTTCAAAGTAATTTCAAGTAAATATGACAAAATATAGATATATTTAAGAAACTTCTGTGAAGTCTTAATCCAAGTTTTTTGGACACGTTCTCTTGACTCCTTGTTGCACTTCTTTATTCACAGGCTATTGTGCCCTCTCGATGGTTAATTGTTCTACACCTGCAGGATTTATCCACTCTGGGGGAGCAGCTCTGGCACATGGTGCATGGCTGTCCGCTAACTGTGTGTGGGGTCATTTTTGGTACAGGATCTGGAATGCTGTAGGCAAGGCTGGTTCCCTCAGTGCAGGCCACCAGCCCGCTCCCACAGGAGCCTGGCTGGAGCTCCAGGATGGAGCTGGCTCAGATCTGAGTTATGGCCCATGCCATGACATTCCTGCTGCTTGGCCCAGGGACACCCTTTAGGTGCAGCTCTCTTTAAAGTACCAGAAGGCTCGAGCTGGTTTCAATAACCAGCACTAATTCAAATTAATCCCAGTGCCTTCTGCCACTAACTGGGCATGAGAGCCAAACATCCTCCCTGCAGTTCCTTGAAACCTTTCTGTCCTTCCATAGCTCAGTTCTGCATCCTTCCAGTACCAACCGGCTTGTGTCCTTGGACTAAAATGTTGTTCTTTGTTCATTGATTTTTTTAATTGTTTACTTCAAAATACCTGGAAACTCTTTCCATTAAAGCAAAAGTCTGTTCCATTTGTACAGCACACGCTGGCAATTATTTCTCTTGGTGAAATAAGGGCTTCATGAGCTCAGAGTTTTCTGCCACCATGTGTTAATGACAAGGTTTGAACCAAACCTTGGTTCAACTTTCAGTTTTACCAAAACCTCTTTTGAGTTACAGGTCTAGCTCAGGTAACTGAGTTCATGTTCCTGACTCATCACTGAGGCTCCTGGAAACATTCCTGGAGAGACTTTCAGCTCAGGCTTAGGAGGTCTGGGCTGTAACTGCAGAGGATTCCAGTTTCACACAGCATGGAGCAGAGATCTTGCCCCACATCCAAGTCTTAGGTTTAATTCATCAGCTATTTAGTGAATGAGGCTGCACAGTGGGAGATCTCCACCAGATTTTGGTATGCACTTCATATATAAACACAGCCTGTTTCTGCATTAAAAGTGGTCTCAGTGAATTGGCCTAACTATTGGTTTCCTGCTGACTTGGCCAATACCAGTCTTCTTTGAGTTTTGCTAAAGTGTAGATATGGAAGATCCTAATAATAGGCAAGGAAGTAAGTCTTGTGT
This sequence comes from Chloebia gouldiae, assembly GCA_003676055.1. Lineage (NCBI taxonomy): Eukaryota > Metazoa > Chordata > Aves > Passeriformes > Passeridae > Chloebia > Chloebia gouldiae. Next base: position 57,080 of record QUSF01000180.1, on the reverse strand, counting down.
TTGGAAACCTGAATTTCCAGTGTGACAAATGCCAACTGGAAGAAACAGAACAGTTCTCAATCACTTTTCCTGATTTTTTTTCAAAAAAAGGCCAAAATTCAGGTATCAAGCTCAAAAATCTTGGATTCTGATCTCAACAAAACATCAAGGAGCACAGGTTAACAAAAATAATACAAGGCAGGACAGCCAAGCTCATAGGTCACAGTTAAGGTTAACAGGTGCTGGTTTTCTTCTTGCAACTCTTCACAGAGTTACAGAATGGCTGGAAGAAACCCTGAAGCTCATCTTGTTCCAACTGCTCCATTTTTTGTTCCATGACCAGGATAAGTTTTACAACACCAAACACAGCAGGAATCTGCTGTGGGATGATGTGCTCTGTGAAAGCTGCATATGCTTCAAATCATTGATGTTTGTTTAGTTCTGCAACAGTAGAGACACCAAAGACTCTATCAAGGCTCCAAAGATCCTGAAAACCCTGGGAGAAGTGAATAATCTACACACACCTATTTTTGTCTAGCTTATATTCCCCTCTGAGCACTGAATGACAAGCATGGTCCTATGGGAAGTGCTGCTAACTGTCCAAAGAGATAGGCCAGATTAAATCAGAAATTGTCCAGAAACCTGTGACCCAGCCAGTGGCTTTGCTGAACAAATTAATCACCAAAGCAATCATGTGATTATTACCATTATAAAAGGTGCCCGCTATTAAATTTGGAATTTGAGATCTCTATTATTTATGAAGAGAGGCTGGCCCTCAGTCCCAGCTCTCTGTCAGCAGCATGACAGACTGTCAGCTCCCATAATCACACACATGAAATGCATGTTTTGCTCAGAATACCAGAATCCTCTAAAACTGTGACTGCAGGTGAGTGATAGCATTTATCATTCCCTAATCTCCAGGGTAAATCAGGAATTCAGTTTTCAACCACATGAGATATAGGAGGGAGCTGAAAGCCAAAATACAAGTAGGACCATGTATCACCATTTCTGATTAGCTGAAAGTGGAGGACAAGTGGAATGAAAATTCATTTTTTTGGATTACAGTTCTTGTGCAGTCCAATTCCCTCTCATAATTTAGACCAACATTAATACTTCCTTTATCTTTACTCTGGGCTGTTGAGAAGATGCAGAGCTTGTCTGTCAAGCTCAGACTTGCTTTAAGACTATTATCTAAAAAGTAGGAAAGCCATAAATAGTGCTTTGATCCTTTCAAACACAAACAAAATGCTCTAAGGCTGCTAGGGATGTGTATTTCTTTTCACACCTAGGAGGCTGCCCTGACATCCATTGGGATGGATCTGGATGGGATTTTGGAAGCACTCAGCTGTGCCCTGTGGTCCCACCAGCCTCAGTGGGAGCTTTCCCATTCAGTGAACTGGATTTACTCCAAACTCAGAGCTTGGCATTTCTGGGAATCCTGCTGCCCCAGCCAACGTGTGGTGGCAGAGCTTTGGACAGACAAGAGAGACTTTGTAGCATTTAAAGCTCCTTTTCTAATTGCAGTGAAGTACAGATGGGGTTCCAGGCCCTGGGGCCGGAGTGCTTGGAGGGAAGGAAGGGACTGGGCCCTGGGTGTACCTTGAATAAATAGAATGTGTCCGGGGCACTGGGTGGACACTCCCCTTTGCCTCCACAGCCACATCAGAGATTTACCAGAATATACTTTTACAGATTCTTTCTGGTCACAGTGAGGCACAAACCTTGTGTGTAAGCCTTCCCAGCATTCTCTGTCTGCCTGATTTTAGTCTAGGCAGAATATTGTACCAGGAGAGCTCCTAGGACAACCTACACAGGCACATCTACTGCACCCAGCACCAAATTTCCTGGGTTTGTGTGATGTTTTAGCAGTGGAGCCAATTTTTTATCTCTTAATACTACTTCTCTGTGAGTGGAAGTGTTGTGTGTTGTCCTGGCTGAGGACAGTTTGCAGGATGTTTTGGGCATGGTTGTCTCCAGCACAGCAGTGCCATGGCCAGGCTGTAGGTAAAGATCTGCCAACCTCCCCTGTCACAGCTCTGACAGTGACAGTGGGATCTAGCAGAATTGTCACTGTCACTATCAACAAGGGGAACCTTTCAGCTGAGTGTTTGAGGGGCATCTCTAACATTAAGAATAGGAGTTTCTGAAAAGGAAAATGAGGAATATTTCTGTGCCCATGCCAGAAAAACCAAACCAAACCAAACTAAAACCAAACCAAAACAAAAAATCCCACCACAAACAAAAACACATTGGAAACTGTGAAGTGCAATTGCAAAAGCACTGCTAAATCCTGAACTCCAGGAAACATGGCTATTCTGCTGGTACTCCAATATCCCCCTCATTGCTGGTGCCAGGAGTGTCAGGGCAGCCTCTCCCAGTCCTGCTTGGCTTGAAGCTGCTCTCTGAGACTCTCTGGAGTCTTCAGCAATTGTGAGCAGCTCCAGACACTGGAGCTTTATTCTGGTGTGTGCCATTAGAGCCATTCCTGCTGATGGGCTGGGAGCAGCAGGGCACGGTGTGGGTCTCTCAGCCAGCTGGGCGGTGTGCAGGCACTGCTCAGGGCTGGCTTACAGCAGCCACATCCCTGTGGAAGGAATCTCCTCGCTCCTCTGTGCCTCTGTGTCTCCCTGGCACCCAGTGTGCCCAGCCAGCATGTGCCTGCCAGACAGATCAGCATCCCGGGTCATCTTTTGGGAGCAGAGCTCCTATCAGGAGCTGCTGGAACGCTGGGGTCCCTCTGCAAGACTGGTCTTCCCCATGCAGGGCCACTCCAGTGGGATTGCAAGCCCACAAGCTGCACTCCCCTTTCACTGCATGTTTTCATGTGCTTTAAGATTTAGCTCAGGCAGAACTATTAAATCTCCAGAATTTCAGGCCTATATTCAGAAAAATAGAAATGTTATGTTGTTTTATCCTCTTTTATCAGCCCTGTCTCTTTCCTAACATGATGCTCACAGCTTTTTAAGTCACTCATCTGCAGGAGGTTGTGTTCTCTGCTGCTGCTGGTAGTCAGCACAGAACACAACTGAAAGGGTAGTTAAAGAAAAAGGTATTTTGAGAAAGGTAGAAATAGCTGTCCCCTCCAGATAGAGTTAATTGCAGTGGTATTGCACACCACACAAGAAGAGGAACATGTTCAGGAAATCTCATGGCAGCAATGTCTTCCTGAGGTCAGAGAAGCAGCAAGCAAAGAGTCTCACAAGTGTGGTTTTCCAGGACAGCTTGGGAGAAGCTCTGAGCTCACTGCTTTCCAAATGCCACTGTGTCACTGCAGCATTGCTGCAGTTTTTTACAGGATAAAACATTAAACACGCCAGTCTATTGTGATCCCTGCACGATCCATTTCAGGAACACCTCCTGGGTGCTCCCAGCTTTGCTTGCTGTTCGCAGCAGCTCTGTCAGGCATGTCCTCCACATCCCCTTCTGGGAGCCTCAGAGCAGAAGGGGAAATCTGAAATGCTCCTGATGCAGAGGATGGAGAGACATTGCAAAGTTAGTATACCTACACATGCCTCCGAAGAGAAATGCTGAATAAAAATCCACCTTGATGTGCTCTTGAAGGCAAAAGCCTTCTAATGCAGTCTGTGCCCATGATTTATAACAATGACTCATAATATTGCATTATACTTAATATGATGTAACGCTGATGCAAGATGCCATTTGTGGAATTTCAATGTCACAGGGAAAAAAAAAAAAGGAGAGAGCAGTCTGGTAATGTACCTTGCCATGCTGTCAGAATGAAATGCTTACAGCCAGAATGTGTAGAGCCTTTCAGTATCTACCTTGCTATTTTTTAGCAGGATAACCTGGAGAATAACATTTCTGTTTCCTGGAGTATAAATATCTCTCAGACATACATTATTGTGTTACTTACAGTAATTTAATCAACTTCATATTTGAGAAGACAAATCTGCTAACAGACAATTCAGTCTTGCAATTATACCCCCTCACATGGAAGTTTGCAGGGCAAATAAGGATTATGCCTTTAAATTAATTGAAGCTTTATCTCCCTTTTCTGACCCAGCTGTTATGAATTCTCCTCCTGTTCTCACTGTATGGCTTGCTCCTTTCTGCAGTGAATCAGCACTTCAGGAAACACTAATTCAAAGAGGAAAGACACCCTAAACTCTGCTTCTGAAGGTCAGAAATCGCTGCTCTCCAGTAGGTTTGACAAGATGAGGTAAGGCTCTGGGGCTGCTCGGGCCAGATTGGTGGGGTGTTGGTTACCCTTGCTCAGAACTCTGCCCCTGCCCTCCCAGCAGCCCAAGGAACTCATGCTACACAAGTGAGTCCTGCTGGATTGTCCCCCAGACAGACAGAGAAACAGAGTCAGAGCCCTTCAGCATGAGGGAAGTTGGCCCTGGCTGCAGGGCCCACAGGCACCCCTGGCTGTCTTTGTGGTGGGGAGAAGCTGGGACTGGGTTGTGTCCCCCACTCTGCTCCCAGGGCTGCTCCTCGCTGCATCCTGGGCGTGCCCCGGGGGTTTCCAGGCACTGCATGACCTGAGCTGTTCAGCAAAGGAACAGGGATGTTCTCCACCTATGACCTTTGAAATCCTCCACATCTGACACCCTCAGTTGTCTCGTTTCCATCAAGAGCTGACAGATTGTGGAATTACAGAGTACCTGAGCTGGAAGGGACACTCAGGGATCACCCAGTCCAACCCCTGGCTCTGCACAGACACCCCAACAATCCCACCCCGGGCATCCCTGAGATCACTGTCCCAAGGCTCCTGGAACTCTGGCAGTCCTGGGGCTGTGCCCATTCCCTGGATAACTGCTCTGACAGGGCTGTGTGTTCAGGATGTTCAGAGACTGCTGATGGCATCCCAGGGAGCACAGAGATATTGCCTGGGTAAAACAGGACTGTGAGAGGCTGGAAAGCCTTGAACTGAGGTGTCCACAAATCCTGGATCAGGCTTTTCCAGGTGGTTGTCTGTCAGTTCATACCCTGCAGTCCTTTCTGTGCCCGGTCCTCCCAGTAAGCCCAGCAGACCATTCGCACCTGCCAAGATGGAATGGATGATTTTATCAGTGGTTCTCAAGAAGATAACTTGATATTGATGGATCTGTGCTTTTCTAGAGTGTATCCTGAACCACCTGCAGCAGGTGTCACCTTGAAGAAGAACCTTGTCATATCTGAGCACCAGGTGAGTGGGCACAGCACAGTTTCACATTGCAAGACCAAAGAAGTAGAGAGGCCTGACTTTTGAACAGCATAGCAGTGCCTACAGGTGGTGGTAAGAAATCAATAAGAATTGATTTATTTTTGGAAGCCTGGTAGGTGCCAGTCTGTCTCCTACGTGCATAAATATCATCAAAACCTAGCCATGGGCGAGTGAAACAAGACAAGAATTTGTAGCCCAGAGGAAAGCCACCATGAATAGATTGTGTAGAGGCTGATAAGATCCATACTGCTCCAAAATGGAGTTTCACCTCACAACAAGGCTGTCTTTGTTGTGGAAGAGTGAGGTTATGAGAGTCCTGGCATGCCAAATACCTGTAATGGCCTTCCCTGCCAATTGTCTTTAAATACTATGATCTTTCACACAGGAGCAAAGCCTGAAAGAAATCTCTCTAGCAAAAACATCATTTATTCATTCTCTACAGGACAGTGGAGCAACAAGCCTCTTCTCAGTCCTGTACTCTTTCTCTCCCCTGCAGATTTAAGCAGAGATTTGTTTGAAAAAAGATGGGTAATTCTGCTCGTTGAGGGATGCAGGAAGAAGCGCAGAGCTATCTCTAGATCAGAGCAGTTCCTGAGCCTGCTGGAGAAATGGCAGATGGCCAGAGATAGCACAAACCACTGCTCTCCCAGATTACAATGTGGAGAGCTGAACCTTCCAGGCACAAGTTTCCAGGACAGCAAGTTGTGCACAGAAAGGTGAGAAACACAACGACCCTGGTGAGGAGGCTGGAGAGGCTCCTGGAGCTGGCCTTCCCACAGCCACCTTCAGCACTAGTGGCCCTCCTCTGCCCCAGGTCCATACCTGGGGGATAACCGAGGTAAAAAATGCAACTTTTCTATTTGTCTGCATTTTTGAGCTTTGTTTTGGGGAAAAAAAATTCTGGCCAGTAGGCAGTTCCCGCCATGTCTGCAGTCTGGTGTAGGCTGGTGTGCCATTTCCTGGGAATCTTTTACTGCCAGCACCCATCAAATACAAGCAGACCTTTAAAGGAAGTAGTTTTGTCCCAAAGGTGAAACTTCTCTGCTATTTTTTATTTCACTGGGTCTATGCTTGTACTGCAGAGCAGCCTGTGAGTGTTGGTGTTTTACCAGGCTTTTCAGGATGTGCTTTCATGCTACCAGAAGCTGAGTAATAAAGATCTCAGAACCACTCATTTTGCAAATATTAATGCTCAATTCTTGAGTTATTCTTGGAATTCAGGGTTCATTTTGCTGGTGTGAAAGTACACGTTTTTGCACCACAGAGCCAGACACAGGCATTTGGGATACTACACAGAGTAAGACCCATAATCTCACCTATAAAACTCCTACAGTAGCATTAAATTTAAGAAGGGTTAGGCTTTTGCTTGGGGTGGAAATGGCTTTTCTTCAATACAATCTGCCTGGCTCCAGCATAACTGGAGATGTCTCAGAGCCTACAGGTAATTACCACAACAAAAACAGCATCCACAAATTAACTGCTGCTCCCAACTTCCTTCTCCCATTTGCCTCTAAGTCACACTCACATGATGCTGGAATCAGGACTATTGCTTAGAAGGAGGTAAAAGGAGAGCTGAGGAAGCAGGGACTGTCATCCCTGGGAGATGGGATCAGCAGAACTCCTGCAGGGAGAGCCCTGCTGGGCTGTTTGTGGCATCTGGGGAGCACACAGACACCCCTGGCTATTCCAGCTGCTGGAATTGGAGCCACAGCCCCATTGGGACTGTCTGGGAATGCCTGGCCCACAGGGACCTGGGGAGCACAGCTCAGCTCAGGCTGGGTCCTGTGCCTACCCTAGCTGCCACTGGAGATCAGAAACACGGCCATGGCAGCAAACCCAGGGTGTTCAGTGCCAGAGATCCCCAGGAAACCTGTGTGTGGGAGCTGCTGGAGTCCTGCCTTTCCCAGTGCTGCCTCTGCAGCAGCTGCTCTCAGTCCCAAAGGATGGGGTGGTTGGGTGGGAATGCTGCTGTGCTGAACCCAAATCCGTGTCACAGGGTGACACAGAGTGACAAGGACTCAGCCCGGGGTCTTGCTGCTGAAGCTTTTCCCTCCTTGCAGGGGCAGCTTTCACACAAAGAGCAACATTTGGACAGCAGGATTGAAAATTATCCCTTTTCAGCTGAGTGAGAGGTTCATGTCTGAACCTGACAAGACTCCTGCTCACCCACACAGCAGCAGGCAGCTTTTTACCAGAAGTATCGTTTGACTTCCCAGATAAAATGTTTACTTGATTTTTTTTCCCCCTTTCTTATAGCTGCAAAGGGGAACATTTAGACAAATGTTTGACCAGCAGATGGTCCAACAGCCTGCAGAGGTGCCTACTTGTGTACCGTGAATGATGGCAGCATGGCAGCGCCGTGGCTGTCCTGCTGTGCAGGGTACCAAGCCCCATCCCAGCCTCGGGACAGACACGGGACAGCAGGGCCACTCACCTTGCGCCCGGCCTCGTTGTTGTGCAGGTTCATGAGCGTCCTGGCGTTCTGCTTGATCTCCCGAGCGTCCACGAAGACCTTAGCGAAGCCAATGCCGTAGCGGATGTCGGCGGAGCAGCCGCCCCATTTCCAGCCCTCCTCCTTGTGGTACTGGCCCTGCTTCTCCTTGTCGCAGCCGCAGTCGCTGAGGTTGCCCTGCGTGCAGGCCGCCGTGATGGCGTGGGCCACGCCGGCCGCGATGATGGCGTAGGTGAAGGCGGCCTCCCTGCTCCCTGCAAGGCAGAACAGCCGTGAGCGGCGGGTACAGCAGAGGGGAACGGCAACCCCTGGGGGCAAACAGCACCGCCTGCTCCTGGACATGTAAATCTGCTCCGTGAACGGGGCTCTGCTCCCCTGGGATTGACCTGCTGGATGCTCATCTCTAAAGCAATGGCTCTCCATGAGGCAGGGGGAGATCAAGTGTTGTTCAGGCTGACGCCTTTGGATTTCAGCTTTTCTATGTTTCAAACCCTGTACTGATTAATGCATAACTCTAAACTCCATATGGAGTGTTAGTTAACTGTCTCCATGTTCTGGTCAGACACAAAATCCCTCTAACCCTGAAACACAAGGACATCCTACAGCCTCAGGCTCCAAACAGTGAATTGGGGGGAGGAAACTGGGGGTAAATAACTTCACTACCTGCAGCTGTAATTGAAGAATTAACCCCTGATATGTAAATGGACCAAACTGATAACTGTGTGAAAAACTTATGACCATCATTCATCCTGGGTGCAGTCTCTGGGAGGCTTTGACTGGCCAAGGTGTGTCTATTGAAGGCTTTTATTATTTTATTTTTATTTTACTCACTTTATTCTCTTAACCTTGCCTAGCCTCTGTTCTAGGGGGCCACTCCAAGGTATCAAGGCAGTTTCATCTCTATATTTCCAGATGCTATTAGAACTAGGCAAAATAAACTTAAAAGAAAAGGGTGGGGTGGCAAATGTTGGAGCTGAAAAATAAAGAAAGAAAGGAAAACAAAATAGGTGGACTTAGGGGTTAAATTGTTAAAGCACCCATATTCAACCTTTTAAAAATTCAGCTCGGAAATAGGATTTTAGTTAAAAATTTAATTCTACACTAAATGGTATTTTTACAGGATGACTGCTTCTGTTTGACTCATGTTCTGAAAACATTTTAACTCAACTGGGACAATTTTTTCACACTGTAGGTGTCAAGAAGTTTTCAACACTGACATCTCTGACTCAATGAAATAAGTCTTGGGTTTAATTTCAAAATTTCTCATAAAATGAAGAAAAAATCCTGATCTGTTGTAGGCACTGTGACCAGAGCAAGGTGAAGTAACAGCCTTGCCAGAGGACTGTGAGACAGAGGTTGGGCCAATATTACTTTTTGCAACAAGGCCATAATGGCAGATTTCTGTTCCCTGACGGGGGGTTCTCACTTTAAATTAAGATTTAATTTCTCTTTGAAGTTTTGTTGCATCCTGGGTGTATTTCCCACACGTGGACCCTGGTGTGTGAGGCTTTTGGGGCCAGTTCAGCTGAGAGAGGGCCCTTCAATGCCTGAGGAGGTTTGCAGAGGTTGCCCATGTATGTCAAACAGCCCTTAAAAATTTTTGGATGTCCCAGACTGAGAACTTGTCCTACTCTTATTTCTCCAATAACAGAATGCACCCTTGTTCAATAGGATCAGAATCAGGCTCTTAATTAGGGGAGTGCAGATGGGAAGATCCACTTTCCTTCTCCAAGTGCTCGTCAGCTGAGTCCTGGCAGACCTCAGCTGCTGGCAAGAGTTTGCTACCCATGAAACAAGTCCATTTCTGCTGTTCATTGCATTTCACAAAAAAATCATCACTTGGGAAAGAAACCTTACAACACTTCAGCCTTGGCTGCATCCCTTTTGTGTAATATGATCTGGATTTCTCTCCTGGTCTCTTTAATGATAAATGTTCACTTCCTTATATCGAGGAAGTAAAATGGAAAACAAGATGACATTATCACAATCTGTTAATAGTCAACTTTGTGACCTCTAATAGCAAAGCCAATATTCCCTAATGCTGCAATGTGCTGCATTTATTAAGGAACAGTCAATTATCCAACTTCCTCAAAGGATTCCTTGTTTCTCCTTACTTAAACAAAATAAAATAATAAAATTATTTGTTTTGACCATGAAAATTACAGATGAAGCTTTCTAGAACTCTTGGCTTTTTATAAAAATCTGAATGTGGAAGAGAAAGGCGAGGCTTTAGGTGTATTTGGAGTTGAGTTCCTCCTCCAGTTTACACTCATCAACACCCTCACTATTTTAAGCACAACACTGTGGAAAAGGCACTGATAAACAGTGTACAACAAGAAGTCCCACTTTATCTCTCAGAGAGCAGCAATGCATCACACCAGGTTTCTGCTACACAAAGCAGCAAACCGGACATTGTCAAAGAAATATTTTTGAGTTGAATTTACATGTGGTTTTTTCCCTTTGATTTTGATGGGATTACTTTCATTCAGCACAAGTTATTTTCAAGATCTAGAACAAAAACCACTGGGAGATCATTTGAATCTGACATACTCAGCATTGTAGAGGCTGAGCAGCTTTTTTGCTTCTTAGAAGGGAGAAAATTGCAATGTAGAAAATACAAAATTAGTTGGTACAAGCAGAGTCAGAAGCCAGTGTCAAGCTTGATTGTAAATTACACGACATAAATTATTTTATAATTATTATTTATTGTCTTATTTGGGAGAAAATCTTAGCAGCTTTTAAAAACTGAAATTTTGAAGATTACAAGGTAAAAAAAGCAAGTGCCTAGAATTGACCCAAGTAGGAAGTGCCTTGGCACTTGTGCAGTGGCGATAGAGAGATGTGGGTTTGTCACGTCTGCATCCAACTATTCCTGTTTTTTCATAAATGATTGACTTTTTAAGTCTCATTACCCTAGCCTGGCTCACAGAAATGCCAGCATGGGAGGGATGCTCAGACCAGCCTGAGTGTCTTCTGTGACAGTGCTTGAGGTCCCAGGGGATTGTGCCCAAGTAGGGTAACCTGGGTATGGGGGTGCTCCTGCCACTTTTAAGTAGAAATTCTACTCCCCTAGTTTGGATTTCAGTAGAACTGAAATTCCTGGAGGATCTGAGGAGAAAGCGTGGCTTTACCAAGGTATGGCCAAGCAGGTGCTCCTACAGATGTTAGGCAAAGGTGGAGAGTCACCTGTCACAGAACCATGGAATCCCAAATGGTTTGGGTTGGAAGAGACCTTAAAGCTCCACTCATGCACCCCTGCCAAGGGCTGGGGCATTTCCACCTTTCCAGAGTGCTCCAAGCCCCATCCAACCTGCCCTGGACATGTACAAGAATTACAAGCCCTTCTTTCAGCTCCCAAATCACACATTCTTCTCCTTATCTCAGACAAACCATGGTAAACACTCCAGAGCTCAACTCCAAGCACTGGAACCTCCAGTGAAGGATCTGGCAGCAGTCCGAGCTTGCTCTGGCCATTCACAGGGCCGATGAGCTTGTGGGTTCCAGCCATGGCTCTGCTCCCTCACCCTCACCTGGGGCTCTCCTCAGCCCTAGCCAGTGCCTCAGTGCTGTGGGAACATGGGGGCTTCTCTCCAGGTATTGGATAGAAATATCCTCCTGCTTCTTCTTGTTTTTCTGGACTGCAGTGAGGTGTGCAGCACACTGCAGCTCCATTTGCTCTGATGGCAGAGAGCTTGGCATTGATGCAAAATTTATTCATCTGCTGATGCAGATCCTCTCCCAAAGCACTGGAGTCCTGTCTGCAGACCCTGCACTGGGCAAGGCACCTTTCCCAGGCTGTGTGTACCTGTGTCTGTGAGCTCTGCACAGTCAGTCACCACACTGGGGTGCCAGGCGTCTCAAGGGGAAGCACTGAGAGGGTCACAGGTGGGTGCAGACACAGGTATTAGCAGGGCTTCTCTCCCAACACTAAGCACAATTATACACAACCCATGCACACCTCGGAGCCTTAATTCTGCAAATACTCACTGCATGCCTCTGATTTTGGATATGAATATTTGCTAGACTGGGTTTGGGCTGATCAGCCTATCTACCACCGGCACAGACTGGTCTGCATTCTGGTTTTAATTTAGCTAACTTCATTTGGGTTAAGTTTAAATTTGAAAACTTTGTAAAAACTTCATTCACACAGATTAGAAATTGGAACTTATTTTTTAAAAGAAGTCCAATACCTTTATGTTGTTTGGGAAACAAAACCTAAGCCTGCAAAGTGCAGAGTGGATTTACTTGCAGGAAATCAGTAGATACTCAGCAGTTTGGGGTCTAAGGGTGTTTCTAAACAGCCTGTCCCACCCTATCAGTCCCGCTCATAAATTGACTAAGCTGTGAAATAAAAGAGAAACAAATTTCTGTTTATCTCACTGGAAAACATGGGTTGTATTTTCTGCTATTTAAAGCCAAAGGGTCAGAGAGGGAGTTATCTGCAGTGACATGAGCTGAAATATGATTGGGAAAATATAAAGATGGAAAACACAGTATACCATGCCAATTATGTGCCACAGCAAACATTACTCCTCATCTGTCTGTAGAGGCCATAACTCACAGCCTGGAAAAACGCAGAGCAGAACTCATCCTCTGCCTGCTTTGGGCTTTGCCTCCTCCTTCTTTGGTAGACTACAAATGGTTCAGCAGGTTTTTTTATTTTCATATTTCTTTAACAAAGCATGAGTGATTAATAAGAATGGTAGCTTAAAAAAAAAAAACAAACATTGAAGTAGCCTCTTCCTAATTTTTTCTTCCCCTTCTGTACAAAGTTTGGAGGTTTGGTGCCTTAAAATCTTGTATTCAGTTGGAATTAAAAGGATGGTTCCCTATAAGACAGCACTGTGGCATCACAAAGATTAGTACAAATAAATAAAATACAGAGGGGCTTTAAGAGGCATTCAAGACTCTGGGGGTTTAGGCCCTGCCCACTTCCATGAGCTAAAGTTCCTTTCATCAACACGTGAAACTCTTGCAGAGGAAACACTCTGGCTAAAGTGATTATTTCTGAAAATACCCCCTTTAAATGCACAGAGTTACTAACCAAGGCATGTGCACTGCAAAAATCAGAGCCATTATTGTGGACATCAACTAAGACTCTCCTTTTCAGAGGGCTCTGAGCCTCCACACCCCAGCCTTACTGGGGAGCCCTGCCCCTGCCACAGGAGATCTTCTACCTTCCCAATCAGATGCAATCTCTCTGTTTCTCTGGAACAAGTACTCACAAGACACATCTGAAGGCAGGTATGAAAACCTTGTGATGGGAATTCCAACTGCAGTGACCCTGGGGCAATGTTTTATCTTGTAGTGACAGTCCCTGCTGAGAAAGATTGACTTTTTGGCATAAAGCTGCTTTGGATGATCAGGCCATATTTTAGCCTGGCCTCTTTTTTGCCTGTAAATGACTGTTCTCCTGCAAGACACTGACAGTAAAAACTGGTTTTAAGGGCTGGAAACCTAGCACAGAAATTCAGACTCTGACTTCACCTAACTAGATAAGAAGACTCCTGTTAATTACCTTTTTTTTTTTTTCTGTGCATCTTTGGGGGGTTCAAAACAGCAGTGGTTGAGAAAACAGAGTATTTCTCTAAGTATTGACCAAACCACATAGTGCAGCAGCACTCAGAACCTTGTTTCCCACAGACTTGGGCAGGTAATCTTCCATGAAATACAAAACCAAGAAGGATTTTCCTGCCAGAGCTCCAGGAGCATTTGGACACCGCTCTCAGGGAAACACAGGGAGGGATTGTTGGGGTGTCTGTGCAGGACCAAGGGTTGGACTTCATTAACCCTGAGGGTCCCTTCCAGCTCAGGAGATTCTGGGACTTTGGGATTCCACCAGTGGTTGTTCACTTGGTCTATTATTCTGTAATTCAAACAATAAGACTTTATAACCTGACACAAGAGACTACAGCAGCATTTAAAATAAAAATGCTCCCTGAAATGATAGAAGATTAACTCTGTTCTTCAGCACACTTGTATTGGGATGATTTCACAAGTGCTTGTCTATAACACAGTGACAATATAATGATTTACTCATAACTTTCCTGTTATTTTTTGTGTTAAATGTACCCTGCCAGAGAGGAAAATGTCCTAGATCTTCTTCTCTTTCCCATACCAGCAGGAGAGCTGACAGCTCTGAACAGGTTAGTGAAGGGTTTACTTTGTAGGACAGTTGCCATTTGTTTCAACAGGCAGGAGTGGGAATGTCACTCTTCCCTTAAGTTGTTTGAAGCCATAGAAGAAAAGTTGATTTTAGTATCTGGAAAATGAATCCCTGCTAAATTCAATCCAGTGCAGAGCCAACAGTGCAGTGGATAAAGGAAAGCCAGCAGGCTCTCCTGGTTTAGTGTGTGCCTCAGGGCAGCCAAGGAGGATCCCTGAGCCAAAGGCATCGGGCATAGTGTGCAGAGCTGCTGTGTTCATCAGCTTTGGGACCAGCCTGTCTATGGGGATTCTTCTTTTGATTTCAGCTTTCCTTATTCCCAAGAGTAATGTCAGGTGGGTGAAGTATCAATGTGATTATTCTGAAGCATTTTCCAGGGTAGAAGAGAGTGAAGATTTAATGAATTTTAGTAAGGCCAGGATGAAGACCTGGCTGAAATGTTTTGCTGAAATTTTCCTTGCAGACCACTACTCACACCTCGAGACTCCCTCCATCCTCCTCCCTGCTTGGTCCTTGCAGCCTCTGCAGGGGTCTTGTGCCTCTCTTTTCTCAGATCTGTCCTGAGGAGTCTCTACTTGGCCGTGTCCCTCTGTGGAAGTGCTGTCAAACAGTTTGTACCACTTCACTTTCTTGTTTAACAAGTGCCAGTGCTGCTCACTTGTGGCAAAAGGCGAGGGGGTTTTTTTTCCCCCTATGATGTCAGTGTGGTGGTGCCCTCCAGATCTCATGAAATGTAGTCGTGTTCCAAGTCAGTCCTTTGAGACAACAACAGAGTCATTGCTGGCCACCTGCTCACAAGGTTGCACCCAGCAAAACGGGCCCGTGAGGCACAGCCTTTGTCACAGCTCTCACTCTTCCTGGGATCCAGCAGAGCCCAAATCTGATTTTCAGACTCTATCAAAGGCATCTCTGGCTGTTCAGATCCTTAGGCTTGAGCCACGTTTCACCTGAAGACAGACAGGCAGGAGGGTTTTGGCCTATCCTGCTTTAAAAACGTTGGTTTTGATTGTGGCCGTCCTCAGGAACAGAACTGCTGACCACCATGGCAAATATATTTGGTTTTAAGTGCGTCCATAATTGCAGTGTTGCATCATCTCCACGGTTATTTTAAAAATTCTCTCTGTGACTCTACATTATTAATAAGGTGTCTGTGGAATGGTCTAGAAAAAATCATCCCTGTGTTGATCTGGACTCCATCGTTCCCTCTGTGACCAGGGCAGAGCAATCTGATGGTACTTTGTGTCTTCTCTTTGTGCTCCTGGCACTGCTGTCACCAGCTGGCACGAGGCTACATCCACAGGGTGTCAGGAGGAGAGAATTTCTCTTTGGAAGTGCAAAACAGATAAAATGACCCAGGAAATGGAGAGTGAGTGCTGGGCACTGGTTGGAAGCTCACTGAAATGAGCAAGAAACTCAAGCCTGTGAGCACAAATATGCTCTAGGATGAATTCAAACGGTTGCTCACTGTACCTCTACAAAAAAAACTCCACAAATAAACTGTCACTTCACTGGGTGATGGACTGTATGTGAATTTTAAAAAATACTCACATGGTACAGGTTAGAACAGGGAAATATTTTGATCCTTTCCTCTAGAGAATTCCAAGTGTTTAAATAAGGCTAATATTCGTTTTGTCATTTTAAAGATAGGAAAATAGAAACACAGAAGAGAGTGCCATGATCTCTTAGCTACATAACAGCAGGGCCAGGAGGGGAATCACTGTGAACAGCAATAAGAGAATTTAAATAATTGCAGTACATTTGCATAACATTCATCGAATAGATTACCCAGCAAGGGTAAAAGCAAAGGAAGCTGGAACAGAAGATGCAGCTTGGTGTGCCATCAAAGCTGTGGGCTGGGAAATAGATCACAAGACTCTCTGGTACCTAAGAGAGCTTATTTGTAAGGACTGACAACACAAACTCCATTTCCATAGGAGTTACCTGGGCACATCCTCCCAGGTTGCTGTAAGACCCTGCTGGCTGCACCTGCCCGGCAGGGCCATGGCCAGGACAGCCACACCACTGTCACCCTGAAGTCATCTCCTCATCACACAGCAGCCCAGCAGTGCCACTCCAGAGGCAAAGGAAGTCTTGCAGAGACAGAGGGATGAGCTCACGCATGGCTCACTGATTTTATTGCAAGTGGCAAGACAAAGGTGCCCTGCACTCCCCAGGCAATAACTTCATGGTGCCATTGCCTGAAAGGTACAGTCAGTTCTTAAATGCCAGGAAAGGGACTGGTGTGCTTGAGGCTGTTGGAACACTATTTTGGAACACACCTTATCAAAGGCTAATTTAAAAAGCAACGACGTTATATTATCCTCACCAAATGGTAACCTAAGTTGTTCTGGTGCTCTGTCACCTTGAAACATTTCCTATAGTGCTTCATGGTCCTTCATGTCCCACATCTCTCTTTCCTATTCAGGGTAAGGCCCTCAGGCCTGATCTCCTTTTTGTGGACACCAAATTCGACTTATGGCTTTATGGCACATAGGTAACACCCTTTTTAATCAAGGCAAAATATTATCTCTTTGGATGGTAACCTGGAACGAACCCTGGCAGAGATCCTTGGGAAAGAGCAAGAGATGCCTTTTCCCCATGCCATAGAAAGATGAGCTGTGTCAGATGTTCAGAATTTCTATACCTGCTGATAGGGAAGAAGCAGAAGAACAAGGAGACCACCTGAACAGAACAGTTACATTAAAATATTTTGTGGTGTTTGAGAGCCTGAGTAGTTTTATCCTTGACACCACAGGAATGTCTGTGCAAAAGAAAAATTCTCCACTGCATTTCAACCCTCTATGACTTTTACCAAAGTTTACTTTAAAATTAACATATATAACTTGTTTAAAATTGAGGGTTTTGTTATTCTTTAAAATATTTTTATGGAGTTTTGTAATTTGGATGCCATTCAACTCTTGACTGTGTTCTGAAACCAAAGAAGAATTTGCCCTATCCATCTTAACCTCATAATGGATAGATAGAACATATTAAGAGTTATCACCTCAAAGACAGATCAAAGTCTACTTCCTTTGATATTGACTTTCTTTAAAAGGACCTAAATATAACCCGCTAGCTAAATAATTCAATTTTTGGAGGGAGGGAAGGAACTGAAAGCATGTTTACACAACAGACCACAACGACTCTGCAATTTTCTAATTTTTGGGAGAAGAAAACTCCTCACATTTTCTGTTTAAGAAAATGTTACTGTTTGACTAGAAGAGCCCAAACCTGCCAGCCAGCCAAATGGACTCTTACTGACAGAAGTGGCAAACACTTGCCTGCATCACTGACAGGAAGGGCTCTGATCAAGGAACAGAAACAATGAGCTAATCTGAATAAATGCTCCATTTTCAGATGTCTCCCAATGTTGTGCAGGGGGCTTTTTACCTCCTCTACTTGAGCCACTCTGATTATCAAAGGTTTTGAAAGGCAGGGTTTTCAAACTGAGCCAAGTCCTTCTCTTCCTCTTCTTTCCTTACCTACCTAAACTCTACATAATACCTACCAGTGTGCACTGTGTGATAAAACACACACTCAGTCTTCTCAGGGGTTCCAGAGCAGAGTGGCAAGGCTGTGCGTTTGTGTTTCCCTGGGAGTGCCAGGAATGAGGGCCTGGGACAGACCCAACCATGGGACTGATCAGGGCCTGGAGACAACCCATCCACAGGCCTCCCCCACAGCTGCTCGGGACTCCCCTGGCCCCTGATCTCTGTGCTGCCTGCTCTCCTCATGAAACATCCCTGTTTCCTACCATGCTAAGCATTGCTTGATGGGGTTTTAGCAACTTCATTTTACATGGAGAAGAGACTGGAAACTATGGATCCTTCTGGATGTGGAATGCAGTGCTGTGAGTGACTAGCTTTCAGTGGTGGCTCTAAAAAAGACTAGCCTGTATTTGGAAAATGCATTCCTTGGTCTTTGCATTTTAAGTGGAATCAAAGAAACATTGGGTAAATTTCACTACAGTGTTTTGCAGGATGGGGGCATGAGAGTTTTAACCTCAGCCCCATTTCTTCAGGTATTTACATTTGTTATTTTTAATGCTGTTTTAGTTCAGAATTTGGATATATTTTGTACCGCTGCAATGACCGAAGACATGGGAAATGCAAGCGTGATCTTCTGTCAGTGGATTGGACCAGCGTTTGTGAATGCCCTGACATCTCAAAGCAAAACATACCCACTCTTCCTCGTGGCACAGAGGTACAGCTGCTGTGGAAGGATTTTGTGTGGTGGTAATTTCTCACAGCAAGACTGATGACTGTGTCTGGGTCCCACCAAGCACAAACATCAAGCCAATACCCCTGGGGGTGCTTGCACCACAGAAGTGCAGTTCCAGCTCTGCTCAGCATTCTGGCTCTTACTGCTGCCTTCAACAAGCGCCAGCCCCCTTTTTTCCCACCCCTAAGTACAAGAATAAGGTCCTGTGCATGCAAACGGGAAGCTTTTTTGAGAGGCTTTCTGTGAGCAGGGCTGTGAAATAGTGCGGTGGGAGCTGGCACAGGCAGGTGCCCTGCCAGGAGGGAGCAGGTCGGCAGCGACAGCACAGCACCTAGGTGCACACACTCTCAGTGCCCGTCCTGCCCAGCTGGCACGGGCTGGGAGTGCCCGTCTGTCCCCAAGCCCATCAGCCGTGCCCTGGCCACCCCCGGGTGCACCCCATGCCCTCGGGCGGGCCGGCAGCAGAGCCGAGAGCACGTACCCACTTTGAGCTCCTTGCCGAAGACCGTCCGCTCGCCCAGGGCCGAGCAGTTCCAGCGCCCGTTGCGGAACTGGAACTGGCACTCGTTGATGCCCATCTGGGACCCTTCCCCGATGACAATGATCGCGTCGGGCCTGCTCTGGCAGATCGCCCGCTGCCGGGGGGCGAGCCCCGGGATCTTGTTACAGATGATGCTGGCTCCCAGGGCCACCACAGAGGAGAAACCCCTGCAACGACAAGACACCAGCGGTGGCTGAGGGCAGGCTAGTCCTGGAGGCAGAGCAGCACCCGCTGCCTTCCCGTGCTGCGGCTCCGGCGCTAGCAGGTGCCCCAAAGAGCGCCCGCCTTTCCCTGTCGCTGCCCTCTCCCTGCCCCTCTCTCCAAGCCGAGGCAGAAATCGGCAGCGCGTTGGCTCCTGTCAAAACAGGACCAAACTTCCTCCTTCGAGAATTAAAGTGCGTGCAGCGGCATTGTCTGCCCCGGCCGCGCACAGGCAGAGGGCTGGGAGGGTTCTCCCAAAGCTTCCGAGCAGTTAGAGGAGAGAGGGATAGAGGGAGAGAAGGAGAGAAGGTGGGAGTGAAGGGAGGGGGACAATCCACGCTCCCTGCCCCAGGGCCGTGCCGCCTCCTCCCGCACCCAGCGCACCTGGCCGGGGATGCTGCGGGTCCGGAGCGCCGCCGCCCTCCCTGCGCCCCTCCCGAGGCGGGCGACGTTGTCTCCCCGAGCGGCAGCGGCCGAGGGATGTCCCTGCGGGAGGTGCGGGCAGGTACCGGGCAGGGAGCGGCCGGGACACCACGCACTGGGCCGCCGGCCGGGCTGGGGAAGGGTCGGCAGCCCGGGGACCCTCGCAGCCTCGCACATCGCGGGGGCCGCCGCCTCGCCCCGATGGAGGGCTGCTCCGAGGTGCAGGCGCTTTACCTGTCTTTTGAGAAATAATCGTGATCTCCACCATCATCGCCCTTTTTTTTTTTTTTTCAAACTTCTCGAGTTAAATAGTAACAGGTCTGGGCAGGTTGGGCTGAGGGCGAAAGAGAGCGCGATTGTTATAAAGGAAAGAGAAAAAAAAAAGTTACTTACCCGATCTTGATATACACAATCCCTAGACTCAGGAAGATGTGGAAGATCCAGCGCCTTGTTTTCCTGTTCATATTCCTTGCTTGCCGTGGCTCAGACCAACACGCGAAACGATGCCCGGCGCGTTCGGGGCCGGGGCAGCTCCGTCCCTGGCGGTCACGGCCACCCGGCCGAGCGGGGCAGCCCCCGCCGCGCCCCGCAGCACCCGCGGCTCGAGTCCCCGCCGCCGCTCAGCATGGCCCCGCCGGGGCTGCGCTCCGCCCGCGCTGCCGGCCCCGCTCCGGCCGCGGGCGCTGTCCGGGAGCGCGGGGCTGGACGGGCTGCTGGCTCCGGCGAGAGCCAGCCGCGTCCCCACCTTCGGTGTGAATTGGCTCTCTCTCTTCTTCACACAACCACCAACCCCCCCCCCCCTTTTTTTTTTTCTTTTTTTTTTTTTTTTTTGTTTCTTTCTGTCTTTTTCAGATGCTTGGGCGTGTTCTCCAAAGGAGGGAGTTGTCCAGCTCGAGGGGGAAAGCGAGGCGGGGAGGTGGGCAGGAGGGGAGCAGGATCGGCAGACGGATCACCTGCCTGCAGGCAGGCTCAGCGCGATCCTCCTCCTGCGGGCAGGGCCCGGGGGAACGCGGCGGGGGCTCCGGGGGGTGTTACCGGGGGACGCCCCCGGGGCTGGCCCCGGCCCGCCGGGCGGCATTGGGGACCCGCACCCCGCGCTGCTCCGCGCCGGCAGCCGGGCCGCAGCTTTGACTCCGCGCTCGCCGCCCGCTCGCCGGGGCCGCCGAGCACCTGGGGCCGGTTTTATGCGCTCCCGACGCTCCTCCCCCCCGGTCTGCCTCCCGCGTGTCGCGGGCTGTCCCGCAGCCTCCAGGTCCCCGCGCCGAGGTGAGCCCCGGGCGGCCGCAGCATTCCCGGAGCGCCGCCCCGCTCGCACCAGGGGGCTCGGCGTCGGCAGGTGAGGGGGGAGCCGCCAAGAGGGAGCCCCGTGTGCCCGCAGTGACCTCTCCGCCGGTTTTGTGGCCGATCCTTCCGGTGAAAGGGTAGGGCTCAGTCCCCGTGGCAGTGGGCGCACGTCCGTGTCCGCGGTCCGAGCCCACGCCGGAGGCGGCCCGATGGGCTGCGGCGGCCCGGGAGCTCCGCGGAGCCGCCTGCCTGCCGCGGGCGGGGGCGCCGGGCCGGCCGGGAAGAGGATCCCGGCTCCTCGTTGCGGGAATTTACACGGATATGGTGACTATTTTATTATCCACTTAAAATATTTCAAACAGGGAGGTTACCTAAATGATAACAGGGGTGTGGTGCGGGAATTGTTCTGCTGATAATGTTTTTCTGATGACAGAAACACGGTGACGGGATGCCTCAGCGTCCCTCGGAGGAGCCGGGCTAGAGCCCCCCGAGGAGTCGGGCTGGAGCACCTCTCACGGGGCAGCGGCCGCACGGACCCCCTGCTCTCCCGAACCACCCCAGGGGGGTCCAAGCGGGGCGAAGCCGGTCCTGGGGGGTGGGCCAGGTCCGTCCCTGCCGACTTCCCGGGGCGTCCCAGTCCAGCTCTCCGTCGCTCCCCATTCCCCGGTGCGGCGGATGATTCCCATCACTTTGGCGCCCCGCAGCCTCTGTGTGCAGCCGGGCCGTGCTTCCCACTCCGCCCGGAGCCAGCGGGCGGCCCGGCCCCGGCCCGGGACGGAGTACGGAGCGAAATGCAGGGGTGAGGGGGTGCGGGATGCGGGAGTGCAGGACTGCGGGGTGCAGGGTGCGGAGAGTGCAGGGTGTGGGGCGCAGGATTTCGAGGGGCTCGGGTTCGGGGTTCGGTTCTGTTCAGGGCTCGGGCGCGAGGACGCCCCGAGCCCCGCGGGCAGCGCCCGCCGCAACCTCTTTGTCAGAGCGGCACCTGGTGGGCACAGGCGGAACTGCAGGCCTGGACAGCGCAGCGGGGAGGAGAGAGGGAACGGGGGAGAGGGAAAAGAGGGAGAGGGGAGAGGGAAAAGCAGGCAGCAACGGGCAGCCCTCAGCACCTCCAGGGCATTTGGGGCACTGGGAGCAGCTGCCCCGAGGCTTTTACAGCCTCCAGTGTAATACAGGCTCCCAGCTCTGGAGCACACCCAGCACCAGGAACAAGGGGATGGGCCAGAGCCCACAGGTGTGAGTAGAGGACAGTAGGTATTGATGAGAACAAATTCAAGGCTTGAAACAGGTCCTCTTTGGGTGGAGAAACCGCCTAGAAGAATAAAGTTCCATTAGGAGGCAGCAGAAAGGCCGTGCTCCACTCCCCTCAGTCACCAGCAGGGACCACGCTGTTGGTGAAGACAGAGCTGTGCTCCACTCCAGTGGCACGAGCAGGGGGCAACAGGGACAGGTGTGCAACAGCCAGACGTTTGGGAATCTGGGGGAGCTGCCCTGCCCACACAGGACAGGCTCCTCCAGCAAATACATCCACAGCTTTTTATGCTTAATTTTTCTGATTTTTTTTCTTTATTTCTAATGTGGAAGCTAGTGATGATCTGTATAATTCAACCTCAGCTGTTTAACACAGCACACTGATATGGGACAGGTAAGGAGGAAAAAACTATTTTCTTTGGGTTCAGGAAAAGTGGAGAATGGCAAACTTTCCTGAGAAAATAACTAACTGGACTAATCAATGACTTTCTCTTACTCCATTCATTCCTAAAAAAGTTGTGACCTAGATGCATTTGAAGCATACATAAAATAATATTCCTGTGCAGATTACAGGTCATTTGGCTTGTTTGGCAAAGTTTCTCAGGCTTTTTAATAATTTTTAAGAGGCTGTAACCTTAAATCATCCTTTCAACCACAATGTCTTTTAGTGGCCTGTAGTAACTAATCCTTACCTACCATGACAGGGTCTGCGTATCCCGATTCCTTTTTTACACTGTGTCTTCATATTACTTCTAATAAATAGATTTTAATATCTGCATAATAAAATAAATATGAGGCATTGTGATAACTATCTACTTCTCTTTAGAGTAATAAGTTACAGGCAAGTTGGTAAAATAACACAAAACTTAGAATAATAATTAGAGACTGATGACAGAACAGTAGGAATCGGGAAATTGCCTGTGGCAAGAGAAATTAACTCAAAACCTTGCTCTAAAAAGGATTTAAGAGAAATCCCAGAGCTCACGGTAGGAGGAGGTTTGGCTCTGCTGCTCCTCCCAGTGCCTAAAGGGGAAGGCTGGAGCCGGCCTTTCCACAGGGGCTGGGGGTGACAGGGCAGGGGGAAATGTCCTTAACCTGAAGGAGGCCAGCTTTAGATGGGATTCTGGGAGGAAATTGTTCCCTGTGAGGGTGGGCAGTCTCTGGCACAGGGTGCCCAAAGCAGCTGGGGCTGCCCTGGATCCCTGGCAGTGCCCAAGGCCAGGCTGGACAGGGCTTGGAGCAGCTTGGGGCAGTGGGCGGTGTCCCTGCCCATGGCCAGTGTTGGAACATGATCGTTAAGGTCCGTTCCCAGCCAAACCATCTCATGATTCCCTGGTGCCTGGCAGTTTCTGATCATGACCAGAGCCGTGGGGCTCTCCTGCCTCTCCTGAGATGCTTAATGCTGTGAGAAAGACACCCCAAGCAGAGCAAATAGTT
Source organism: Chloebia gouldiae (assembly GCA_003676055.1). Classification (NCBI taxonomy): domain Eukaryota; kingdom Metazoa; phylum Chordata; class Aves; order Passeriformes; family Passeridae; genus Chloebia; species Chloebia gouldiae. The sequence goes on along the minus strand of QUSF01000180.1, from coordinate 33,961 downwards.
TTATTCCAGATACAATCTCTCTGCTCTCACCTTTTACTACCCATGTCTTTATTTAGCAGCAGCAACGTTCTTCTGAACAAAGCCTGGGCCCAAGCTGCACCCTGGAGCCATTCATCACTTGTTGCCACAATGGTGTTTCTATTGTTAATTGTTTGTCAGGGCAGCTTTTTGGGGTTAGACAGTGCAGTGATTTAGTATGGCAGCTAATCAGCTCTGAAAATATATTCTCAAAATAAATTAGATCCAAAAAAAAAAAAAGGCAGCTTGAAAATCTATTGGTCTGGATGCAATCCTTTGGGACTGCTGAGCTCCCTCACGAAGCCACAGCTGGGTCCGGGAGCTCCAGGGGTTCAGTGCTGCTCTGCTCCCATAGAGCTGGGTGAGGAGATCTGCACAGCACACACTGCTCTGTGTGCTTCTGGTCAGGGTTATTAATGGCTCATTTTTCATAAGCATAAAGAAATACGAGAAACATCCCCATCTAAAATGAAAAAGAAAGGTTGCCTGTCTTTTTTTTTTTTTCTTTTTATCTTTTTTTTTTATTTTTATTTTAAGATGGCCTCTGATAACAGGAATTCACAAGGGGAAATGTGGTTAAAAGCCCATTTTGTAACTAGATCCTAGATGCACATACCATCAATACTCCAACTCTGGCTCCCTTTTATCTGGCTAATCATAGCTGCACTGTTTTGTTGTCAAAACATCTCCTGTAGAAGTCAGACCAGAGAGACCTTTCAATAGCAAAAATGTGAGGTTAATATACCAACTCTCCCTGTATTAAGAATCTCCTGCCTCCTAAAAACACGTGATAAAAAAAAAGATACTATAAATAAATAAATAACATTCACAAAGCCAGGTAATTTCCCGTGCTCTTCTTGGCCCACTCCTGATACGTGCTACTGTCAGCAGCCATGGTGACTCCTCAGCTTCCAGCCGTGGGGCTGCAGAAGGAGCAATCAAATGCTGCAGAGCTGTTCCCTCAGTAAAGTCCATGAGGGGCAGAGCCAGGCAGGGTGAGAGCTGCCTGCCCTGCCTGGCAGGACTGAGCACAGCACCTTCCCTGCCAGGCTGAGCACCCTGTGGCAGCACAGAGGTGCCATGTGCCCTGCTGTGATCAATCACCTTCTGATCGATTCATGTGGTGACACTAACACTGGTGAGCTCAGGCCAGTGGTCAGAGAGCCCAGGACAGGTGACACCCCCTGAGAGGGCAGCTCTGACCCCAATCCCACCCAGGGAGCTCCATGGTGGCCCCCCAAGCCAGGCACAGGGACACCCCAATGTGGCATTCACATTCTCTGGACAGAGAGACACAATTCTGTCTCAGGAGAAGCACAGAGAGAAGAAGAGAATACAATCTTTATCTGTGCTCCTTTGTTTTCCCCATGTGGAATGTGGTGTGCAGTGATGGCTGGGTAGGATTCTGGTGAAGGGTGTTTGGGTTCAGTGACCAATGGGACCCAGCTGTGGCTCAGGCTCTCAGCAGAGAGTCACGAGTTTGAGTTAGGTAAGTAAGAAGTAATTATGTAGAATAATATAGTATCTCTTTGAATAGTATATTAATATAATATAGTATAGTTTTAATAAAGCTATCCTTCAGCATTCTGATCTGGAGCCAGACATCATCATTTCTTCCCTGGATCCAGGGCTCACTGCATTTTTCACTATACCCCCACAGTTAGTGCATCCAGGAAGCAGAAGGAGTTTGGGCAAGCACAGGTGCCTGGCACCTAATTACCTGCAGCTTCATCTAATTAGGAACTGACAGGCTCAGAGGGCTTGGGGGTGTGATGGGGAGGGGGATGGATGATCAGAAGTCAGTAGAAGATTTGGGATGAGGAAAGAGGTGCTCTGATTGCAGCATTTGAGTTTTACTGACTGTTCAGTGGTGTGGGAGATGCAGCTTGTTTGTGGCGCAATACTGTTCAGCACCAAGTAGGCTTTCCTCTGCCACGGCCTCCAATGTATCTTATGGCTTTTGCAGCTGGACATGGCCTCAGAAGCTCCTGAAAACATGGTCCAGGGTTTCCCTAGGTTTGAGTTTGCTCAGACTTTTTAATCCAAGTACAAATAAAGAAACACTTTACATCCAAACCAAAGTAATGGCTTGTTAAACTGCTCCAAGCCAGAGCTGCTGAGCTCCATCCACCCTGGTTTCTCAGGTAGGATTATATGGTTCTGTCTGACAGCTGAGGATGTCTGCATGAAGCCATGACCATCAATTCTAAAAACCAGTGTTAAAAACCACAGGAGAACCTAGAGGTTCCTGTGCTGTTGTGCCAATCCCTCTGTCTGTCCCTGTGCTGCCTCTGGAGCAGCGCGGCTGCACCCAGTGGTTTCCCTGGCTCCTGTGGCACATTTAGGCTCACCCTGGGCTGGTGCTGGATCCCAAATTGGGATTGGGATCAGCCCTGCTGCCCTGCAGGCTGTGCCCCCCTCCCCTGGTACCACCTGGAGTTTGGACCCTGCCTTGCTGCACACACCAGGGAAGGAACTAATCATTAATACATATGAAGAAAATTCTCTCTCCAACAGTAATACTCAACATCAGTAGCAGAACTGGAGAAATAAACTTCTTTGCACTGTCTGGTCCCTCAAGGAATGTGCAAGTGTCACTGGATGCCCACTGCACATCACTCAGTGACTTCCAGATCTACAGGGGCTCGTTTCTTTCTTTTTGTTTACCCTTTATTCCCTGACAGGCATAAACACAGCTATTTGCTCTCAGGGATGCTGTGCATCCAGACTTTTTTTTAATTATTCATTTTCTTTGGGAGAATTTCCTGATTCCACCCCATAATGTGTTACTTGTTGCAAACACACTGAGGAATATGTGGTATTTACAAAAAAAAAAAAATTCCTTCATTATCACAGCATGCACTTAGATGAACACTATTTTTGCTTTTTTTTTTTAAGATATGACATTTCCTTTACATGTTTATTAATGGACACAAAGGTGAAAAGATGAACTGTCAAAGCAGATTATTCATTGCCAAAGAAAGGTCTTAAACACCATGGATCTGATCCAGAAAACATGACACAGTCTTCCAGGCACTGTAAGAACCAGAGAGCTGTGGGTGCTGTTAAAAGAAGGTTCCAAAGCCATTAGGATCTTCCCAAGGCTACAGGAAGGTGCAGCAGCAAGAGCACGTGTGGAGAGAAGGGAGCTGGGCTGCAAAACTGGATGTGGATGGGCATCCTTGCTGTCTGTGGCCAGCTGGGCTTGGCCCTGAAGTCCTGCAGGAGACTTTTGGTGACAAAACCTGCTGGGAACCAGGGGTTGGCCATGGGAAAAGCTGAGCTCTGGCAGCTGCTCCAGCATGGGGGCAGTGGGAGGAGAGGAGGAGGAGGCAGAGCTGTGCTGGACACTGGACACCGCAGAGCTGGGCACTGGGCACTGGGAGCTGGGCACTTCAGGAACACTGGGCACTGAGAGCTGGGCACTGGG
>QUSF01000180.1:0-30503 GCA_003676055.1 Chloebia gouldiae | reverse complement strand
TGGGCACTTCAGGAACACTGGGCACTGAGAGCTGGGCACTGGGCACTCTGAGAGCAGCACCCTGCTCTGTTCCTGGCTGCCCAGGCTGGCTGGGTGATGTGCCCAGTGCGTGTGGCTGGGTGGGGACCAGTCTGGACAACAAGGGTGGTGTCCATTCCCCAGCCATGGCAGGGAGGAGTCCTACAGCTCTGTGTGGAAGGGGTAACAAATAGCATGAGGAAATCATGTGGAGAAGAGGGGAAGCAAACTCATGTCCATGGCAGGAAGGAGAGAAAGGGTGGAGAAAGTGGAATGATGGGGAGGAGGGCACAGAAAGACACGGGTCCACTTTGTGTGGTGATGAAGTCTGACCTTGGGCTGAAGCATATTTACAAATCTGACAATCAGAAGAAGACATTTTGAGACTGTGACTAGATTAATATCTCTATATAACTATAATTAAAATGAGAGAACTCAAACCCTGCCTTTTTCCAAAACAAAACTTCCCTTTTACATCTATTCAAAGATTTGAGATGCACTTTTACAAGGCTGATGTCAAATGTCAGAAATGCACGAGGCCATGGTGATATCATGGTGTGAGAGAGTCACGAGCAAAGCATGTAAACTTTATGAAGTATTGTCATTTTTTTCCCTTCCGTTTTGGCCATTGCCTAAACTAGAACCATAAAATTCATCTTAAAATAGCACTGCTGGCTAAAAAAAAAAAAAAAAGGAAAGGTACTGAACTGGGTTTTGTTTTTCAGCCAAGTTTGTCCAAACAGTTTGCTAATAGGAGAGCTTTGGGGCAATTTTGTGAACCCTATGAAAGTGGATTGTATTGCAAATATCAGGGGTCTTATCAATAATCTGTCTCCTTGCAAAGCCGGGAACATTTCCCTATCTACCTGTGCAGAGATAAATATTATGTCCAGATGAAGGGCAAAATAGTCTTTCATTCAACATTTAGTTTTAAAGGATGTAAATAGCATTAATTGCTTTGTCAAAAATGCCTTCATGGGAAACACTTGACTGGTCTGTCTCGTGGTTTTGGAGAGGTTGCCTGTGCAGACATTTCCAGCACGTCTGGTGGCACAGGCCTGGTGTCTTCAGCCATGCAGGCACACATTTCCAAACAGTGGCTGTGGGGTGAACACTTCAGAGCTCTGGGATGGAGCAGGGTGTGGTAGGACAAGAGGGAAATCAAGGGCCTTTCAATACATCTGATACAGCTTAAAGAAAGGAGATGCTAAAGTATGTTAGTGAAGGGAAAACTGCAGAATTCAAGGTTAAATGAGAACAGCTAAACATAATTAGAATTAAAAGGGATGAAGGAAGGATGAAAGACAGCGAGATGTCAGGGAGATGCTGTTGGAAGGGAAAACAGCAGTGTCCTCCTGGAGACATGATGAAAACCAGTAAGCTCATATTTCCTGGGAGAACAGGGGATCCAGAAGAGAGCCACAAGTGAGAAATTGCACCAGATGGAGTTGCAGATACATTTCTTCAGATTCAGCTGGATCTTACAGCTGTGTAGTTGGAAAGGTAATGGTACAGCGGTAGAGAGAATTAATTTTCTGCTGTGTTAAAAGCTCTAGGGGGATAAAAAGCAGTGAAATTCAGTTAGTAGGCCAGAGTCTGGGAGAACAGGATAGACTGGACTGAAATGAAGCTTGAAAGCAAATGAACAATTTTCAAATTGAGAAAAGGACAGGGAGGAGAGGTCTGCAAACAGAGTTTGAATTATCTGGATTAGCAGTGAGCGAAACACACTACACATCACAATTTCCACAACAGAGGTGAGGAAGAGCAGTGCTAAGAGCAGAATATTGCAGATTAACCATTTCAGGATGCCTGAGTCAAACAGGAGCTGAGCTCAGCTGAAGGAGTGAGGAGATGCCAATGTAAGGAACTGGTTGGGCTGTCACTCCAGAACCTGAGAGCGCCAAGAGTGTGTGTGGGAATCTGGGAGGAGCAGGAAGAGCCTTGGATCAAGCATGGAGGGGATGGGGAGAGGCTGGGCAGGAGCAGGGGCTCAGAATCAGCAGGAACAGGAGGGATCCCCAACCACTTGGCCCATGTATGCTCCCGACCCAGCCAGCTCAGAGAAAGGAAGGTGCTGGAAGAGGAGGAGAGCAGAGGTGAGGTGCTGAGACCTGGAGGACGTGCCGATGCCTGGGAGAGCACACGGAGTCCATGAAGGGCCGGGAGAAGAGAGAAGGAGGAGGAGCGGTGGCACCGGAGGCTGCGGAGAACAGGGGCAGAGGGGTGGGGCCCCGGCAGGACAGGGACACGACCCAGAGCCGGCAGAGGAAGGGATGAGGAGCACGGTGGGGAGAGGATAGGCTTGGCACGGAAAATGGGCGGGCCCAAAGCAGATAAGAGTCCGGAGCTGGAGGGACGGAGGGTGAGGTCAGAGCCGCGGCGGACGGGCGCGGGTACCAAATCACAAAACAAGAGCAGCTCCTGCCTACGGCTTCCAGGTACAGCTCTCGGCTGCCTGTGAGAAGCAGTGATTGATTACAGAATTAGGCTGCTGCTATTTTGGCCCTGTGACTTCAGATGCTGTAATCTGAGGCTGCCGTGACTTTAACCTTGCAGCAAGGATAACTCTTGAGGCATAGGGATGCTTTTCGGGGAGACACGTCAGAAAGCTTTTCCACAAACTGCGTTTGTAATCCTGCCACTCCTCTCATCAATCACCAGGCGAGCACAAAACCGGCGGTGTGCTTCCTGCTGGCGTGTTGTGAATTTTCAAAGGCAAAGTGCACTATTGTTTGATAGCCAGTTATTCACTGGCATTGATAAACAAGCTCTGCCCGCGGTTACTGATGCAAATACTCACTCTCCTAATTTAGACACAAGGAAAAATTAATTCAAGCTTCCAGTTGATCGTTTATATCTTTGGCTTTTGTAATACACATCACAGCACGCTGAAAACAACTCCACCATAAAGGAAACTCATCTGTCCAATTTGATAAGGTGTTTTACTCCCATTCTGTCACTGAGGGAGGCATGACTGAGTCCAAGCTGAAGGGCTGTGGCTCAAGGTGGGTTTTTTTTATGTTTTGGAGACATAAAAAAAATTAAAATAATTTTGTTAAACCTTAAATTAAAAACAGAAGGGAGGGATGTTACTACAATCAGATGGAAACTCCGTGTACAGCTAAGCAGGCAAATAAAGCAGTAGGATGTTTAAGTAGTTTGATCTCATCCTGCCTGCAGTCCACCCTTCAAGGGCTGATGGACCCAGCTCCAGCCAGCAGACATCCAAGACGTTCAGGGAAGACTGGTGGGGAGAAACCAGAGTGTTGGCAACGCAGCTGGAAGTGGAACTGGCAGAGGGGCATAAAGCTGTTAACAGGCTCAGTAATGGTGAATTGCAACTATCTACTTATTCCTTTTAATAACTCAGGAGCTGTGAGATGGAAAGGTATCCACATCCCACAGGAGCAGGGAAATTATTTTATTAATTTTCAGGTTGTTATTAAAGTTCCTGCACAGGTCACAAAGGGCGCAAAGATATTGTGGTCACTGTGAGCACGTGGGAAGGAACAGCACCCGGGAAGTGCCTTCTCCAGCTCCTCCATGGCCATGCTGTGGTTTCACTTTCCTGGCTGCTGGCAGGGGTTCAGCCGCCTGGGAGAGGAGCAGGAGGAGCCTTTCTCTGGAAGGTGGCTGGCAGCACATCTCTGCCCAGCTGCGTGCGAGGTGGAGCCTCTGCCCGAGGTGAGAATGTGAGGGGCAGGCGATGCCTGCTGCTCCCAGGGCAGCAGCCTCTGCCTCTGCAGCGAGCACGCATCGCTGCGCTTCCTTGTGCCTGCTCCTGCCTTGCTTGTCCCAGTGCAGAGAACTTTCCTGCCTGGGTGCAGGGCACAGCCTGAGTGGCCCCAGGTGGTTTTTTTCACTCGGCTCTCCCCCGGGAACTGTCCATGCCAGGCAGAATTCCCAGAGGAATGCCAGCACTTTCTCCAGCCTTGTGAGCAGATGGGGAGAAGCACAGACAAGGCTGTGGCATCTCTGCTGCTCAAAGCGTGCTTGAGGCAGATAACTGGGTGTAAAACTGAAAAGCAGCAAAACATTTTCACCTCCCAACATCTGTCCCAACTGACAGTGTGGGAGCTTGGAGAGTTCAGCCTAGGCTGGGCACAGGATTGGCTCAGTCATGAGAATCAGAAGATTGTTTCACTTGGTGACCAGAGCTGGGCCTTCACTCACTGTGCTCCAGGGCAGAGATGTGTGATGGGCAGCACTCGTTCTGCTCAGTGGGCAGCCTGGCAGGTGCACTGCCCACCGTGGGCTCTGCAGGGGCTGGAGGTGCTGCTGCCCCTGCCCAGCTCTGCTGGGGGCCCAGGCCCCGTCCCCTTGCAGCCAGCATGACTCTGCCCATCTTTGGGACACCTGAAGCTCCTGGGAACAGTGTAAGAGCCAGGCAAGCTGAGCTCCCCTGCCTCTTCAGGAGGTGGGGTGGGCTGGGCAGGAGAGGACACTGTTCTGGGAACAGTGCAGGGGCTGGGAGTGGGCACAGTGGTGCCCACAGGAGTTGCTGGCTGTGAGCTCTGTGCCTGCACATGACACAGCATAGGAAATACACACGAGAGGTGCAGGCAAAAACTGCAGCACCTTGAGATTTGCAGCCCTGGTGTTGGCTTCAGGCGTGTCCAGTCACAAACACTGATCATGATGTAACTGGGCTGATGAGAAAGAAAAAAGAAAACTATCAGAGCTCATCTTATCTGAGACAATCATGCATGCTCAGGAACTGTGTAATTCAGTTGCTCTGCTTAGCCAAAACTTAAAGAGTTTCTAAAGTTTATTTCCTGTCTTTATAGCAACTGTCTGGCCCTTTATTTATTTTCACTGAAAACTACTAATGTGCTAAAAATAATTTTTGGAGCAATTCTTGTGGCAGATTGTATAACAATCACAGGCTGAAGTCAGAGCAGTTGGGAAGTGAAGGATGCCTCCTTGGGCAATCCCTTCTCATGAACTTTCATCATTTTTATTTTTAAGCTTTGTGCTATAGCGTTCCGTGTCCCTCGCCACCGAGAAGAGCTGACGGCTCGCATTGTTGTTACCTTGAAAGGGCAGTTATCACAGCTAATCCACCCTCCAAGGTTTTTCCTCAGGATAATTATTGTTTGGGTGATTCATCTTGCAGACCCTGCCCTTCCTTATTCACACTAAATATCCTACTCCCTGCAATATTCTGGGTCAGGCTCGTGCCACACACGTGATTTCCTCTTGGACATGCCAACAAGACAAGATGGATTTAAAGGTCAGCCAGCACCAGGCTGGCCACCCTTGGCACTGCCCCAGTGTCACCTGTGGGGATATCGCCACACAGGGAGGGTTTGGGGTTGGATGGGCACAGGGTGGTCAGGTAAAGGTCACTCATGTGGGGTGGGGGGACAGTGCCTCTGTTGTTGTGCTGGAAAATTTCACTGCTCCTGTCTTCAGTGGAAAACATTATCACCAGCACATCCTGGCATGTCATTTGGCCTCATTTATTATCGTTGAATGTTGGCTTAATGCTTATAGTGCATTTCTAAGGTACTTAGAGAGGGTTGTGGTTTTTCAAGGAAGCATAACTCATGGAGGACAGGGGAAGAAGAATCTTGAACATTTTTGGCACCCAAATTTTACTGAACATGAAAAACATAACCTGGGCAGGCCTTAGCATGATCTGTTCATGGCCCAGAGGCCACAGGGAAGGGAATATGCCTGGCAGGCAGGATTAACTCCTAGGAGAGCTGGGCTCTGCTGTTCCTGCTAGTGTGCTTGTCCAGGTCTGTCAGTACATCCTGCACTCCCCACCTTGGCTTGAAGCAGGCACTTGGCTTGGGTTCCACCTCAGCATACAGAAACAGGATGAAAACCAGAGATGGCACCAAAAGGTGGGTCAGAAGCTTGGCTTGGGTTTGTTTGGGAGCTTTTTCCCCTGCTTTCACTTTGGTGTTTGCACTAGAGGGGTGGGCTCACAGCTCACAGCTTGTTTGGCTCTCCCTGATGGTGTGACACAGTCAGAAAGAGGGAGCACTGACAGAGGGAGCCAGGAAAACTCCAGGTTGGATGAGATTGGATTGACCACCTTCACCTGGTGAACTGGCAGTGTTTGAAGGTCCCCAGGGTAGTACAGGCACAGCTCCTGCTGTGACCCTCACACACAGGTCGAGCATGACACCCATCCCAAACACAGGAGGTCACTTTCGGTATTGAGCATACCCAGAGTTGACACACACTGAGGGAAATCTGCACAGGTACCAGCCAGAGCAGGCTGGGAACAGAATCTGAGCAGCTCTCCTGCAGCCACTGCCTGCCAGCAAACAGTGGGAGGCAGGGACAGCCCCAGCCTGCCCTGCTGCCCAGAGGCAGCTCGTGGGCTCTTCATGGGCCAGGAGCAGCTCCTGGGGATGCTCCTGACTGATGTAACTGTTTTTAGCACCAAACTGATTTTATATATGATGGTAGTCTCACAACTTCTCCCTGTATGGTACATAGTTATGACCTGTCTCATGAGAAAAAACACAAAATGGAATATTCTAGTGGCTTTTACTTCAAAGAAGTAAACCATGGCCACACTGATTTGTTTTGAAAACTCTCCCAGCAGCCTACACTTATGTTTACAGTTTCTTTGGATGTGTAACATCTACAGCTCAGAAAACTGGGGCTGTAGTGGCACAAAAGATTAAATCTGCTGCTGCTCCCTTGAGTGTTAAATGCTTTGAATTGGCTTCACCATGTTTAAAATACTATTTTTTTTTAATTTTCTTTTCCTGGCACAAGAGTTCTGAAACAACACTTCTGAGAGCCGCTACCTGGGCAGGGAAGGCTCCTTCCACTTACTGCCCCAAAGTATAAAAATTGCTTTTATTTGGGTAAACAGTGCTGAAACACCAATGTTGAACAAGTACACCTTATAAAAATTTGCTTGGGATTTTATTATTGTACAAGAAAAATACCCAAACTACCCAAGAAGTAACACATCCACTAAACATGGCCAGTAAATAAACTAAAAATATGAGGGAGTATTATATTCACCATGGTTTAGGCTGTAGAAAATATAGAGTTTGGTTTGGTTACTTGCCTCATTAATAGGTAACCATTTTCAAAATCCTGGGTTGGAATTGATTGGGTTTTGATGAAGCTCCCAAAAATGCATGTTAGAATAAGCCACCTGTGTACTTTCTGTTAGGTATCAAACCAACACTTCCAAAGCTTTGTATGGAGCTGTCCCATGAATTTAATGTGCAAATCCGTGTTAAAAGCTTTGCTCACCATAAGCAGAAATGTGGAAACTCAACAAATCACCCCTGGAAAAATGGCATTTGTGAGTTATATTCTCAGAAGACTAAAAACAGAGCTCCATCTGTTTGTTTTCCTTTATGAAGTGGCCAACTGTAACACTCCCTTACCAACCCTAAAAAAGAATTTATGTAAAAGATGGTGACGCAAACTCTTATCTCATGACTGTGTCTCATTAGGTCATCAGTGGTGGGCAAGAAATTACTTCACTTTTAAAGTGTCTTTGCTATCTTCCCTGACCGTGAACCAACTCAAGAAAATATTTTGAGGCATTATTTGCACAGCAACCTGTTACCTTAATAGTGCAAATGTGTCAGTGGAACTGCAGTAAAATCGGAGCTGTTGATCACCTGTAAGGCAGCACTGACACAGAAACCCTCCCACGGGCAGTCATTAACAGAGCTCAGAGCTGCCCTGGCCAAAGGGCAGCTGGGCTGTTCTCCCAGGAGAGCTCCACAACTTCAAACCCTGCTAAGCACCCAGCCTCTGGGCACCCAGACCTTTCAGCTCTATTTCATGTTGTGTTATTTTATTTTATTGTGGGAAAAACACTTGTCATGGCTTATCTGTCTGACAATGAACGTGTTTGGTAGTGGAAAATAGCATCCAAACCTGTCCAAGGGCCTCCCGGCCCTGGACCGGGAAAAATTCCTTCCCCATATCCCATCTGTCCCTATCCTCTGGCAGTGGGAAGCCATTCCCTGTGTCCTGTCCCTCCATCCATTCTCCCCAGTCCCTCTCCAGCTCTCCTGGAGCCCCTTTAGGCTCTTGAAGAGCTCTGAGCTCTCCCTGGATCCTTCTCATCTTCAAGTGAGCACCCCCAGCTCTCCCAGCCTGGCTCCAGGGCAGAGGTGCACATGAGATGTTTTGTTGTCACCTAGTCACAGAGTTTTTTCTAAATCTAAAAGCAACGTTGGACTATTTTCTGTTGCCAGTTTTGATGGAGAGAGCTGTGTTTGGATTGGAGAGGGATGGCACAGCGATCAGCTCAGTGCTGCTCTCCACTGAGTGGAACATCCTGTTCAGTACTGAATTCACTGATCAGCACTTCTGACTTTGATTTCTGGAGATTAATTCCTGAGCACTTGCACTCCCCACCAGTCACCCTAAAACCAATAAACAGAGTTCCAGAGCAGCTTAGATTTGGCTGCTGTCAGAGCCACAGCTCAGTGAAGTCTGAAAATCCCTAGGATATCCCTCTGTGAGCCAACAGTGACATGAGTGGGCAGAGAAGGCAGAAGGCTTTGTGTACAGCTGTGCTGCATCTGGATCCAGACACAGGCTCAGAGTTTCACAGGAGCAGAGTGCTGCTCCTAAACCAAAGGAAAGGGGATAGAGGGAAACTGGGGAGGGTGGGATTGTTGGGGTGTCCTGTGCAGGGCCAGAAGCTGAACTCAATGATCCTTGTGGGTCCCTTTCAGCTCAGGATATTCTGTGATTTTTAGTTCCTACATTTTAAGAGCAGTCCAAAGGAAAGCTCCTGTGTTGGCCCTGCTTGAAATACAACACTGAATGGAATTTGAAGGACAAGCAGTTTAGTGGGTATTTTTATTTTAAGAAGGTAATCTTGGAATTTCTTGGCTCCATTTCAGAATTTCTGCAACACAATGGCGTTCACTGAGTCATGGCAATCCAGTGGGAACACAGGTTTTGCCAGGGCTGAAATGTGAAACAGAAAACAGATATTTTATTAGGAGTAAAAATGTTATCACACACCTCAGAAATATACTTTAAATGCTTTGGAGAATTTTATATGGTCCAATTCACTTCACAATGAATAAGCAAACAGCCTGGTTTATGGCAGGTGTCCCTGCCCACAGCAGGGGTGGAAAAAGATGAGCTTTAAGGTCCTTTCCAACCCAAACATTTCTGGGATTCTGTGATATGGTAATAATTAACTTCTGTATCCCTCAATGTGCTAATAGCATCTTTCTCTTCATGGCTGGGCTAAGCAGACATGGCCAAGCTCCTCAAAGCAAACATTCTGAAAGCCACCAGTGCCAGCAGCCTCTGCCCAGAGTGGTCCAGGCTGGCACATGGCCTCTGGAAAAGTGCCCAGTGCATTTCTCACATCCACACCTTTCTGCTGCCCACTCAGTCAACAATAAACTTCTCCTAGAGTAGATTTTAAAAATCTATTAAAAGCTAATAATTATTCTAATAATTAAATTTTAAAATATTTTAATTTATAGTATGTTAATATAATTAAGAATGCTTATTAATTAGTATCTTAGCTAAGTCTTAATATGTTATTAAATGTAATGAGTTAATTGTACACTTTATTTCAATCAAGTGTTTGGCCAACACCCTCAGGCACAGGCTGGGATTCTTGGAGTCTCCTGTGCAAACCCAGGAGCAGGACTCAATAATCCATAGGGGTCCTTTCCAGCTTGGGATACTTAAGATTCTGTGAATTATTCTGAGTTCAAAATGAAATCCTGCCCTGAGATTAAGGGAAGGATTTCCCTTGACTCAGCTGAACCCAGGTTTAAATAAGTCTGTTCCTGTCAAAGGACAACTCACCAGAGCTGCTCCTTGGCGCTGCACCCACTTCAGCTCTCTGCACAGGAGTTGCACATATTTCATTGCACCTCTGTGTGACAGTCAGCTGGAACTTTTACCAGCCTTAAACAAGAATCCTATTTCCTGCCTTTGCATCCCTCAGATACTCATGTACTCTGCTTACTTCACACTCCTTAGTTACTCTCATGCCTAATGTTCCACCTATTTCACTTACCTGTAGGTTTTCCCACTGGTCTGATGAGGTTTGCTCTAAACTTACGAAGAGCTGCAGTGCTGTCTGTGCATCCTGTTCCTTGCAGCACAGAGGCAATTGGGGCAGTGCTGGGCAGCTAACGAAGAACCCATCAGTAATTACATCAGGCTCTGAGAACAGCCTCAGCCTTGCTCTCTGTAAAACAGACATTGAGGGAAGGCTCTGGCTGCTCTTTCGGCATAAGCCCTTCAGAGTTTTGTACAAGGACAATAGCTTCAGCAGGCACAGTGTAAGTCAGGACACGTTTACTGTTGCAGGAGTTGGGAAATTCAAATTATACCTCTCCTTTTCTTCCTTATCCCTCCTCATTTTAGGGAGCTACTGCAGAAGCCAATTCCAGCTGAGAATCAGGATTAATGTGTGGCAGCATTTTGGGACACTGGCATTGATTGACCACTGGTTGCTCCTTTCCCTTCATTTACACAGAGTTGTTGGGAGTGTACTAAAGGCTGTCTGATACATAAGGTAAGGTACACAGGGAGTAGTAAACTTCCTCACAGAACTGGGACTTCCATGACTTGATCCCTTCCCTGCTTTTATGTTGTACTGGGTTTAACTAAGCAGCTCAACATCATCTGTATATAGTTTTAATGTCAAAGGAGTATTTTTTCAGAAACATTCTCATTATTCAGAAAGCACATTTTCAGTCACCAAAAATACAGTCCTTAGTAGCATTATGTGGCTTGTAATAGCTTTATTTTGAAGATTGCTTTAATACAACAGGCTGGAAGCGAACAGTGTCTGATTTTCCAAAGCCGCTTCACTGGAGTGGTTTCAAGTGTCTGAAACAAACCGACCTGAAAATCCAATTCCACTACAACCAACAGAACAAATAAGAACAAATCTGATTTCTCATGTTGCAACAACACACACACTGACATGTGATGCCTCCAGTAGCTCCTGCCAGGACTCATCTTTCCAGAACTAGACATGAAATTTACAGCTTCAGCTTGGGGGCTGAAGACCACACTCTGATGGCTCTAGAATTGAGGGATATCTGTTCTTTTGGGAGGCTCAGGTAAAAGCAGTAATCTTAGCTGAACTTGTCTCTTGACCAATGTAACTGAGACTTGTCTTCCTCTCTTTCAATGGTTTTTGTTTTCCCCTTGCATATATATCAGGTATTTTAGAATTTGCCTTGTAAAGCAAAAACCTGTCTGCACCGATGACAGCCTATCTTGCTAGTTACCTGGGGACAGAGCAAGAAGGGCTTTTTTGGCATAAAGATGTCACAGACTATTTCAGGTTGGAAAAGGCCTTTTGATAGAAACCAACCATTAACCCAGCACTGCCAGTATCTACTATCCCATGCATCTCTGGCAGTGGAAGCCATTCCCTGTGTCCTGTCCCTCCATCCATTCTCCCCAGTCCCTCTCCAGCTCTTCCAGCTCTCCTGGAGCCCCTTTAGGCCCTGGAAGGGCTCTCAGCTCTCCCTGGAGCCTTCTCCTCTCCAGATGAAGATTCCCAGCTCTTCCAGCCTGGCTCCAGAGGGGCTCCGGCCCTGGGAACTGGTCCAGTCCTCTGGACTCTCTCCAGCAGTTCTACATCCCTCCTATATTGGAGATCCCCGAACTGGACACAGCAGAGGGAAACTCTTGGCTGCCATGCCCCAAATTCTCAACAAAAGATTTTTAATGCGCCAAGTTCCTCTACCATGACCATGGCATGAGCACCCAGTTCTGCAAGCTCAGTTCATTAGCAGTGATTTCTCTCTCAGAAAAAGCCTAACAGGTCTCAGGTTTCACACTACAGGGGGAATTCGGAGCACACCTTTCTGCATGGAAGCGCACATACACAAATTGCTCTCCTGGGATGTGGATCTGGGCTGGGGCTGTATATTCTATTTTTAGAGCAATACTGGAATGCTTCCAAGACCACCATGACACAATCACTGCACTATGGGTGGTAAACAAGTCCCCACTGCTGCTGCAACCCTTTCTGCACTGCTTGCTGTGCATTCTTTCACCACTGCCTGTATTACAAGGGTTCTTGTAATGCTGTCACCTTATCCATGCACCCCTCAGAATACACACACAGAAAAGGCAAACCCTGAGCCCCACTGCACAGCTCCCATCCACTGGGTGGAATCCACACAGATCAAGGTGAGAAATAATCTGGCGAGACAAGACTGCTGAACCAGCAGCTGCAGTAGGTAGCACATGATTTAAACCTTTTGTAAGCATACTACTTACATCTATAAAATGTTAGGTGTATTAAAGCTTTTAAGGCATTTGGTACTGCCAAATTCAAACTCGCTGGTGTCTGAGTCTTACCTGTAGGTAACTTACCAGCTGCAATAATGTTAAGACTAGTCAAGATTTTTATGCAATTTAAACTCATGGTCAGAAACCACGTCTGGAATAAGCAGAGCTCATGCACATGCAGCAGTAAATAGATGTTCCCCACCCAAGCAGTGAAGTCTTGTACCAAAGATCTTAAACAAAAGTTAATACTAAAATAATTAATAATTAGAGTGTTGGAATTATAGTGAAGACTAAATATGACCTTGAGTTTATTTCAATGTGGGCACTGCTTTTTCCTTTAAAATTCACATCTTCATTTAGGAGAAAGTAAAGGCAATTCACCATCAGTTGCACAAAATGCTGTATTTTATTAACTAAATCAAAAAAGTAGTTAAATTCACACAAAATGTTCAATATAAGCAATACCTAATGTGTTTATAAGCTAGTTCTGTGTCTGGTTTACAATTTAAATGGTGGCTGGTGTGAGCACAATGCTTAATGCTGCAAAGTGCTCAGAACTGACATAACAGTATCCCACAGAACAGTGCCCAGCCGGAGCACTACCAGAACTACTGCTGTGGTGCACTGCAATTACATCAAAAAACATGGACTGATTTTTAACAATTCCATGAGAAACCACGCCACCATTTTTAACTGGAAATTTCCCCCCTGCAGCACTGTAAATAATGCACCGAGAGCTTGTTTCACTCCAAGTGCCATGCCTGGTGAGAAAGCACCAGCTTTCAGGGGAGCTGGAATCTGATACTTTTGGGGAAGGAAAACTGGAGTTTTTTCACTTGAAATGCACCAAGCCAAAGGAAGGTGTATTTCAGCTCCCTGTGAGCACGCAGTACCAGTACCTTGATGTTCAGAAGCTCACACCTCTACCCTAGCTTCAGGGGCCTCCAGCTTACTCTGGAAGGAGTGTCTTCCCAGCACACCCTCTTACTTACCACAGCCCAGTGTCCCTAAAGTGGCATGTGCAACCCCAATGTCACCATGCTGCATTCCAGCCAGCATTCCTACACTTCCACTGGGGACCAAATCTGCCAAGACAGTTTTCATTAAGCCTCAGCAGGCTTAGAAATACCTTGTGCTTTCTCTCCATGTCCCAATGCTGCAGAGGTTTGCAGGCTGGAGCCCAAAAGGTCCTGGTGTTATAATAAAGCCCTAAGAAAGGCAGCAGGTTGTATAGTTACCTCCTTGTGAGCAAAATCCCTGCCCTAAAACTATGCAACCTACTACCTCTTCCTAGGAGCCCCATGCTTCCTCTGTGCAGTTCTTCACTCTCTGCAGGTGTTTAGCTCCCCAGCTGCTTTGCTCTTCTGCCCTGGCTGGGCACACACTCCAAGGTGACACTGTCAGCACTGACAATGGCTCACTGCCTGTAACACTCACCAATGGCTCCATTTTCACTCTGCATAAGCTGAGCTCCCTGTCCCAAAAAGCATTTATTTCCGTGGGGTTTTTTGTTACTACAGCAAGCTGCTTGCTGCACATGCTAGCACAGAACCAGTTGGGTACCAGACTGGGTACACCAGGCACAGACGGACTGAAGAGAATGCAATAAACTTCGTAAAGTCTTTTTAAAGAAACGATACCACCTCAGAGAAAAGTTCTGGCTCTTGGATGCTCAAACTCCATAGCTTCACACCCACCCAAAACTGGCCAACACTTAAATTTTGCATTGGCTCTGGAAAAGTTGCAGAAAAACATGTGGACTTATTAAGAAAGGGTCATTTTAAGTCTTCCCTCCAACTTCTACCAAGCAGTTGGGAGTCACAGAGTTTTAATGCATTATGGTAATTGGGGTGCCAGAAGAGTTTAAATCACAATGCACAAGCTTAAGCTCTCTGTATTTTACGTTCTCCTAATTGGCTTAGAATAACTTTCCTCTGTGGAGTGTTCTACCCTCTACCTAAGCATGGGCATTTTCCATTCCCAGCCAGCACTTGGCCACTCACCTTGAGAGAAAAGTTATGTTAAGTCAAGGATATCTTGTGTGGGTTGCACCATTCACACTGTCAGTTCTGTGCATTCTGGCACTGCTGCTTTCCAAGCCTGAATTAATCTCGTTTCACTCAATGCATGTTTTTAGCCCAGGACTGGCTGCAAGGGAGCGCAGTTTGTTTTACTCCTCAGGGAAGGCAATAGATTGTATAGTTATCTCCTGAACAGGGTAAAATAACTACCCTACAACTATACAATCTACTACCTCACTCTGACAGAGAAGCAAGAGCTCAGCAGCCACCCTCAGTTTCATTTTGAAGGATGTTTGATCCAACACCCCAACAACTGGAATTTGTATTTGATTGCCCCACCATACACATACAGGAATAATCTGTTCTTAACTTTTTAGTCATTAGGGCAGAAAAAATAATGCAGAATGAAACCTAGCTTTTCCAAGAACTAGAAAAATCTAAACACAATTCCCACAGCTACTACACAAGTATTTTGTCATGTCATAAGCACTACAAGTACAGAAGTTCAGCAAAATCTGACATTGAGCTTAAAACTGAGAAGCTTCCATTGTTGATTATCTGCTGCTTTAGGAAAGACAGTAGATTGTATAGTTATCTCCCAGTGGTGGGTATGACCCTAAAACTATACAACCTACTACCTCATCCCACAGTGCAGGCATCTTCAGAGCTGGGGCAGGATTGTTGCTTCAGTCAAGACAAGTCAGGTCAACTGCAGACAGCATTTTTAACTCACCACAGAAAAAGCCTTCCCCTTGCTCCCCCTAATCACAGAAGGAAGTTATTTTTAAAATAAGGTTTCCTAATTTCAAAATTTTACCAATTGCCTGGGTCTTAAGTAAGCAAGCTGTAGCAGTCATAGCAACTATAGTCATTAAACTTCTGTTGAGTTACCAGTCATGTTCCACAGGAGTCACTTCTCACCTGAAATCAGAACAAAAGTCTATGAGCAAAACTGTAGGCAGACGTACATTCTTCTTCTTTAGAACTTAAAAATAATGCGATCTAGAACCCCAGCTATATGACTTACTTATACAAATCAGGATGAGGCCCTAATATTTGTAAACCTGATTAAAAAAATATTATTACATATACTAACCTTTTCACCTATTGCACCAATAGCTAAAAAAAAAAAACAAAACAAAAAAAACCCAAAAAAAACCAAACCCATGCACTGTCCAAAATATTGCTTGGAGCTTTTTCTGCTAGTCTTGTATTACACCTTGTACACCTTGTGCACAGGAATTCTTTTATTAGAAATAAAACTCAGTGAGATTATGGGCTCTATCCTGACATTCAGTTGTTAAACTGCCTTACAAAAAGGTCACTGAAAAGACATGTTTTCCCATCAGAAAGAAGTCTGAGTTTCTCTAACTGCCCCTGATGTAACTTTAAAGTCAATTTCCACATTAACACAGCTCAACATCATCTTTGAATACTGAAATGAAAACACCTGCCAGACAGATGTGTGACTCAGAATTCCCTTTGTACCAAGGACAGCTCAAGAATAGGACTGGAAAGGAAAATGATTGTTTGTCCAGGTAGTGTATACAATAGCTGAAAACACTAAGAGAAAAGCAGTTTTTAAAACATTAAATACATTTTACTAGTACTTGATCCCAGTTGCAGCCTGCTGTTTTCAGCCCACTCTCCAAACAAAGCCTGCACAGAACAAGAGCACCCTCATGCCCGCTGGTGTCCTTGCCAAGCACACAGCGCGTGATCCCGTGCACTCACACAAAGGGATGACGTTATTCCTTGGACAGACACAAAATCAAATTACTTTCCAGCCCCCTCAGTGCCTTACTACAGAATCCTTTATACAAACAGTGATGACAAATTTGAGTGAATCAACCTTAAAATCTCACTTGTAACTGGTATAAATCCAGTTGCAAGTTATAAATCCATACGTGTTTTTGCTAACTTACACATTTACCAGAAAATAAACTTCAGCTTGGATACAAGTACTTGGTCCTGATGCCCAAAGCAGGAATAAATCAGAACAGCTCTGGGCCAGAGTCAAACCTTTACAGAGCACTGGCTCCCATCACATCCTTTTAAATCAGTTCTGGCAGAGGTGACATTCAGCAGTGAAGCTGACATTGCTTTCAGCTCTCTGCTCCTGCATCCCAGCTTTCAGCAGCTGAGCAGAATCCCTGTGAATTCCCATTCCTCAGGGGGAGAGGCAGCCTGGACTGGAGCTGAGCTGCACAGCACCAACTCTGCACCTTCTGTTGGACAGTGACCCCAGGAAGTTAATGAAGTTCCTCGTTCAGTGTCTGAGGCTGATAGCTCTGTGGTGTACTGAAAATGTATGAAGCACGTTGAAAACCTGGACCTGGGTGTTACACACCTGTTTAAATTTTATAAAATGTAAGGCAATGCTTCTCCATTTCTTTTTAAAATTAAGCCTGAAAGACATAAGGATTACAATAAACCTAGAAATAGATCAGTTTCGTTTCTCCACCTTTAGACAAAGCTTAGCTGCAAACCTAACCAACCTGACATGTATCAAACAATTTTTATTTTTAGTATTCTGCTCTACATTAATCCTGAATTTTGGGGCATTTTGAATTTGTGGATTATTTTTAACAGTCTTTCCAAGCTGCATCACCTAGGCTACCATGTTTTTGGACAGGTGAGATCTGCCAGGTCCCCTTGGGGACCCCCGCTTCTCACACCATGCACCAGGGTGTTCTGGCACTCACAGCAGCAGGGAAGCCTGACAAATTATCGTGCTGGCACAGCCTCTACTGAGCTGCTGTGTTCTCATCCCCAGTGAATCCAGAGCTGCAGAAGCTCCCTCCTGCTGATGTCACCACACTGTTGACGTCACAGCAGTGCAGCACAGGAGTTCAGGGTCATGCACCTGCAACGTTCACTCTTTCAGCACAACACATTATGAGAGACAAGATTTAACACAATCCCTAACTCATCTGCTTTCCCTGTTAAAAAAGCCAGGTTCCCAAGGGCTGCTTTTCCTTCCAGCACGTGTTTAAAATCCCCAGAGCAGTGCAAGGGGACAAACTGACTCCAGCTGTGGAGCTGGACAATCTCAGCAGCCCCAGGTCCCAATGCTGCAGCTCTGGCCGCACAGCTCCCACCACATGATGGAGTTCCCGGATTTACACAACAGCTCCAACACCATTTCCTCAGTTTTACCCCTGGATTCCAGCAGCACTCCCTGCACTGAAGCCACACTTCCTGAATCCCAGGAACTTGCTGAGTGACCATGTACTGCCTTCTCCAGCTGCGCTGAGCATCCCAAGCTCCTGCCTCAGATGTGCCCATTCCATGGGGTTTTTGTGTGACTGGAGTGCATAACAGGAAGAAAGGGAGCAGCACAATTAATATAATAAGATATCTAATATATAATAATTAATAAATAAAATTAATATAATTAATATAAACTTAATGATTCCTGATACTGCTTCCCCTCACTGCAGTCACCCACCCCTGCACTGCCTGTCATCACATGCAACAGGCACATCTCAACCCCTCTTCCCAAAACAAGCTCAGGAAAATCAGATTGTGATTGACACAGAAGTCTCTGCATCAACTAAAAGTGTTTCCTCTTGCATATTCAGTTTTGAATTGTACCTTCCTTTGTCTTAATAATGTGCTAACCTGAAGGTAACATCTCCTAGCTCAAGCCCAGGCACCTCTTTTTCCCCTACTCAGACCCAAAACTGAAACATTTAATACTTCCTTTTGTACCTGCCAGCCCACTGAGCAGCGAGACACTGGAGCAAGAGTAAATCACAGGAGAAAGTTGCTCTGAACTGGGAAATTGTACTGAGGAGAAAAGGAGAACAAGTAGTTCCAGCACATACAAATGCACAGATGTGCTCTTGGGAAGCACCACAGCCCACACACCCAGACAGGAATACGTGCCCACAATGTTATTTTTTGGAATTTTTTTCACAATATTAAGATTAATAGCACTGACTGCTACCAATAATGCCTTTATCTACTGCCTCAATTGGAAATACAGTTGGATTTTTTCTTTTTTTTTTCCAAAAATCTCTACCCCACTTGCATTTAATTAACACAGAGCACTCTGGCTTTAAGTAATTATCACAAGATATTACTGTTGTGCTGTATTTTCAATTAGTGTGCTTGGTTTCAATTTATTTTTCTAACCATGTAGTTATAGATGGAATATAAATATCCAGAAACTGTGGCCTGAGAGAAACGAGAAGTCACCACTGCCCACTCAAGCACAGAGTAAAGCCCATCTCCTGTGGAAAAGTAAAGTCTGTGAGCACAATTTATTATTTCTGCTATGAACACAGAACACAAATCCTGGCATCTGTCCCCACACACACGTGATTTTACAGCAATAGTACTAATCTCTCTGCATCCAAGTGGTGCATGTGCCACAGCACTGCACAGTGCTGCTAGAAACCTCAGGAAGGCCTGAGAATGATGACACCAAAATGGTCACATTTTCTACTCCTCTTTAAAGTACTCTTCTCTCAGAACACAGAGAGAGATCTTTATAAATAAATAAATGTACACTTCAGTCTCAAACATTACAAAGGCCTCAATGCCCTTCTCAAAAGAAAGCATCAGTTTGGTTATCTGGCCCTGCTTCAAACATAAATGTGTGTGTGTGTGCATATATGTACACATATATATATGAAATACATAACTGTGTATTTATTCACTAGATTTATGTCTCCTAGAACATGCTAGGAGCAAGTAGGCTTCTTCTGCAAAAAGTTCACATACGGTAACAATTACACAAATTCAGAAAGAAAGTTAGTGCACAAAAAATATTTCAAGATTACTGTTATGTTATGTTATGTTATATTATTAACTGGCAATATAAACAGACATCTATTACCCTAAGTCCTGGAAGCCTTTCACTATTTGCAAATGAACTGATGTTTTCCACCACTAAAAACAGGAAAATACAGAAGACAATTATCAAAAGGAAAGTGAAGTAAAGATACAGCTCATTGCAGTGGGAGGACAAAATGAGAGAACTCATGTTTTATCTAAACTTCCTTTTGACTAAGGAAGCACTAAATCTCCAGCATTAGTATGCAAAATAATTTCTGAGCATGACCTATGTGATCTCAGGTTGCACGTAAGATACACAGAGTATAACCTGGGAAAAACTCAGTGAAAAAAATCACAGCCAGCAATTTTCTATTAAAAATGTCACAATACAGCTATTTACTAGGTCCCTCTTCAGGAAGCTAACTATCATAGGGCAAAAAAGCCTTCAAAACCATTATTGTATGTTGACTGCAGCAAATTTCAACCACCAGTGCAAAAAACTTCTTGGGAGTTCAGACTATTTAACACCTGAGTGCTGCCGTGAACTGAACTGGTCAAATTTGACAACAGAAGCCACCGCAGCAAGTAACTGTTTGGTGAGGCTCCTGGCAGCTGGGGATGTTTGATGATGCCCTGTTTCTTAAATATTATTTAAGTTATTGCTTTTGAAGGGACAGATTGATTTTCTCAAAAATTCTCTGATGGATTCAATTTGCCCCACTGCTGCTAGTGAGCATTGTTCATGTGTACAATTTGAATGGGACAAATTTTTCCCTGCCACTAAAGCACCTCAGTCACAAAACTGCCCATGCAGAGCAGTACAGATCGAGAGCAGCATCAACAAGGTGGGACAGGAACATCACTAAACAAGGATTATCCCAACCTTGATCATCAGGTTGAGTTTTCACTCTGGAAATAAATTACAGAATTGTTAAGGTTGGAAGGGACCTCTGGAAATCATCCAATCCAACCCCCTGCCAAGGCAGGGTCACTCAGAGCAGGTGACACAAGAATACATCCAAGTGGGTTTGGAATGTCTCCAGAGAGGTGTCTGGAGATGTCTCCACACCCTCCCTGGGCAGCCTCTTTCAGTGTTCTGCCACTATCATGGAAAGTTGTAATGTAAAATCATAAAAACACTATTTGATGGGGTAACACTTTCATCTAAAACTGACTGAGCCATGCCAGAATACAGTCACCAGCTGTGGCGTGCCAGGGCTGGACCCTGCTCTGTGCCGCTGCCAGCCGTGCAAGGGAACCATATGTGCTGATTCCTGAGCTGGCCCGGGGGCTGAGCTGCCCACGCCAAAGGCAAGAGCCACTCCTTTATAGCCCAAAGGCCAGCCAGAGCTCTGGACAGAAGCTGTAGGTACGTGTTACACCAGGGCACCTCTGTTGCTGCTGCTCAGGTGCGCAGCCAGCCCCGCCACGCCGTGACGGCCCCGGCTGCGACGTACCCGTGTCACCCCGCACGCTGCCGGGCAGGGCCGCACCGGCCCCAGTGCCTGCGCCCCCGGCCCGCTTCCAGGACCAGCCGCTCGTGGCGAACCGGCGGGAGCTGCCGGGGACGACGGGCCCGGGAAGGCGCAGCCCCACGCCAGGTAATGGTGCTCGCCATAAACGACAGCCCCGAGCACCCTCCATGCCCCCTGACAGGGGCTGGGCCCCCAAGGCACTTCCACCTACTTCCTACTTCACCTTTCGTCCCTCGGTCCGAGCTCTGCCCCCTTTGCCGCCCTCTCGGTGCCCGGGCAGGGCTGAGCCCTCCACAGCCCCGGTACCAGGGGGGCTCCCCCGGCCAAGGTCCCCCGGCCCCGGCAGTGACGTACCTGGCGCCGACGGCTCCCGGGGGCGGCACTTCCGGACCTTCCAGTGAGCCTGGAGGAGAGCGGGGGAGAACGAGGGGAAAAAGGCATGGATGAGGGGAATAAGGACAATGAACCGGGCCCGCGGCAAAGGCGGCGGAGAGGCCGGGCCGAGGCCCCGCACCCGCCCGTACGGGCCCCTCGGCTCAGTCCCTCCGCCTCCACCCTCCCCCCGGCGCGCTCCGACCCCGCGGCCGCTCCCGCGTCCCCCGGCCGCCGCCCGGCCCCGCCGTCCCGGTACTTGCGGGACCCGGACGAAATCGCGGCCGCTGCGGCCGCCGCTCCCGCGGCACCACGGGAAAGGCGCCACGCCCCGCCCGCCGCAGACACCGCCCGCCCGTCCTTCACCCACCGCTTCCCGCACCCATTGGCTGTGGGGCCGCGAGGTCCCGCCTCCGCACGGGACTGCAACTCTTCATTGGTCAGCAATTTACAGGACTCCACCCCCTCCGCCATTTATTTCGGGCGCGTTCCACAGCGGTCCCGTAATGGCGCCCCCGGCGGCCGCGGGCCGCGCCCGCCTTTCCCCGCCTCCACCTCGGCCCTGCCCTACCAGGCGTAGGGACGTCGCCGCCCTGCCCTGTCCAGCCCTTCCCTTCCATTTCCTTTCCTTTCATTTCCTTTCCTTCCCTGGTGGGGGTGAGGTGCTCTGGCTGTGTCTGCCCTGCGGCTTGGCCCGCGCCGCTCGGGCGTTGGGGGCGGCATTAGCACCACTACAGGGCTCAGGGGCTTTGGCCTCCCCGTGGCCCATCGCACAGAATCCTGGAATCCTCAGGGGTGAAAGAGCCTTTTAATGTCATCTAGCGCTGACTCTTTGACCCCTAAAGCACCCAGCGCCACACCGGACACCTTTGGCACGCCTCCAGGGATGGTGACTCCACCACTGTGCTGAGCAGCCCCTCCGCCCGACCACCTGAACAGTGAAAACATTTTTCTAATATCAAATGTGAATCTCCTGTCTCAGGTCAAGGCCATTTCCTGTGATCCTCTCACTGCAGGCACAACACCACCTCACTAGGGTCCAAAAAACCTTTTCTGGTTGTATTCCTGATTGATTTTTGTAACCTTTGGGGATGCAGAGGGTCTGCAGGGAGCATCAGAGCCTTTCAGAGAAGTCCTTCAGCTCCTTAGTGTGTCTGCAATATCACACTCATCAGGACTCCTACAAGCTCAGAAAGAGAAATGCTATGTTTAAAATGGAGCTTCAAACATAGCATTCATTTTCCATGTCTCTTAATTTTCACAAGATTTTTGGGATAGGTCTTGATTCTAATAAATAAGAATATTGGCTATAATACTTAATATAATATTTCTAATTATATATAGCTATATATATAATTCTGTGTCAAATACTGAAGTAAACAAAACTGTGAATGCACAATGTATACTTGTCAGAATTTTTTTGAGAATTTTTTAAAATAATTAATTTTGTCAGTTCTTAACAAAATTTTTAAAGTTTATAGAGTTGTAATTAAGAAGTTTTTGTGTGTCTGGTGTTCTGCTTCACTTCAAAAGCAGTAGTTTTTATCCCAGATTCAGAAAGTGTGCCTTGGCGGTGGTCATGACAGCAATGAACAGATTAAACAATGACCAGGCTCTGACTGGGTAAGGCAAATGCTTTGCATGTTGAACCAACTAAATCATGATGCTTTGACAGCTAAAATGCAGTTTTTAATCTTGTGGAGATAAAACTTTAAGAAGTAAATCCGCCTGGCGCTGTACTGCGCGTTATTTGTAATGTCGAGTGTGTTTTGCCTGTTTTTCTGAGCGCAGGGCGAGGAGCTGCGCGGAGCCGCGGCCGCAGCGAGCAGCGCTCCGCGGCTGCTGCTCTTCCCCCGGCGCTCACGAAATGGGGCGGGAGCACCAGAACGAGCCCGGCCGGGAGCGCTCCGAGCTCTGCGGTACCGCCCACAGTCGTGCTCGCTCGGACGCCGCTCGGAGCCTCGCTGGCTCGCCGACACAATTGACTAGAAGTCATTATCTCAGGGTATTTGCCAGGAGTGCTGCTCAGAAAAGGGAAGATGTGTCTCCTTTCGGGCATAATTTTGGAATAAACTTCTATATCTTAATGTTATTTATTTTTTTATTATAATAACTTTGATACATAAAGACTGTGAGGTATTTGTCAACACCTATGATTCCTAATAAATACATTTTTGCCTTAGTAGGGAGCCAGCACTTACAGGATGGAAAGTGTGCAGATTTCTAAAATGAAAAGAGATAGAGAAAAATTCATAGCAAGTTTATGTTTTCTGCATGTTCTTTAAAGATTTGGAATGACTGTTCTCCTGGGTACAGACTTCTTCAAGCTCAAATTTACATCTCTCCAGTGAGCCTTCAATTAGACTATTTGATAACTAACAGGTTCCTCCATCCCTCAAGTAAATGATCTGCAAAAATAAGTAAAACAGTTTGAGTAATGCAGGAGCACCTTAATTCTCTGATAATTCAGTATAATGTAGAAGAACACTTTGCTGTAAGGTTTGAGTAGTTATCAAGACAGTACTATTTGGGTGCTGCTTTTAGCCAGGGGTATAGAAACCACATAAGTCATCCCTCATCTATTTTCAAATACATCATGTGATGTACAGCAGCTAGGAAATTAGAGTTAATGGATTAATGACTGAAAGAAAACCGGTAACTGGACAAGTTTAATCATGAACAGCTGGATGAGGCTGCCTGTGTCCATACACACTGATCAGACATTGCTTTTGGGAATGACAAGGCCTGGTTATCATGTCAATCATGCCCCAAAAACCAGTACTGAGCACACAGTGTTTTGTGGCAGGGCTGGTGCTGCCTACAATCAAGGGAATCACCAATGTGAGTTGAATTTTGGACTTGACAATGCTATTGCATGTAAACCATGAAATGTCTCATTTAATGGCACATTTCTCCAATGCCGTATAACGCAGTTCTTGTAAAAAAAAAAAAAAAAACAAAAACTAAAACCTCCCCCAAAAAAACCAAAGATTGAAAGATTGGATGCAGCTACCTGGCAGGACATGCTCTCCTCAGTGGGAGGGCACCTCTTGAGATCCATCCCACACAATCCTGCCCCAGCCTGAAGGTCACAGCAGGCTGAGGTCACAGCAGGGTCTGAGGTCACAGAGGTCCCAGAGCCCCGTGGTTCCAGAGCACCACAACGCCCGAGCAGGCAGTCCTTGAGCACAACTGTTGCGGCAGCAGCGGCGGTGGCAGCAGTGGTGCTGACATTGGGACAGCGGTGTCAGGAGAGTGGTGGCAGCAAGAGCTGCGGGAGTGGCAGAGGGCAAGGCACCATGGCCCTTGCTCTGCGCCTCCTTCTCCTGCTCCTCCTGGCCGTGGCCCTGCCTGCCAGGGCTGCCCAGGCTGCTGCGCTGCAAGCGCAGGGAGCAGGTGAGCCGGCAGCCTGGCTCCCCTTTCCCGGGACAGCGCTCCCTGCTCCCCGGGAAGCGCTGGGGATGGTTTTCCCGTGGGCTTTAGGAAGGTGACCTCTGTGGGAGGGAGAGAGTCCCAATGGGCCTGGGGCTGCTCCAGCCGCCCTCCCAGGGATGTTGCACAGGGCCTGCAAAGAGGGTGGAGAGTGACCAGGAGGCAGCCCTGAGCTCCCCAGGCCCCTGTGCAGCTTTGGCCTTGTTCATTCACATCTGGCTACCACAGCCTTACCCTACTCCCTTACAGTGCCCAGTTCCCAAAGGCACAGGGGGATCCCAGCACACCATAAATAACAGAATCACAGAATGACTGGGTTGGGAGGAGACCTTCAAGATCAAGTCCAACCCAGCCCTAACACCTCAGCTACACTACGGCATGGTGTGACACTTCCAGTCTTTTTTAAAATACATGCATGGATGATGACTCCACCACCTCCTCAGGAGACAATTCCAGTACTTTATCACTCTTTCTGTAAAAAGCTTTTTTTCCTAATATTCAATGTATATATCCCTTGGCACAGCTTAAGACTGTGTCCTCTCATTCTGTCAGTTGCTACCATGGAAATTGTTCTGATCTGTGCTCCCTTCTAGATTGGGATGCTGGAAATGTTTTTCCAGCACCTTGGCTGGAAGATAATTTGGATCCAGTGAGTCTTCCCACAGGTAAGATATCTATGTTCCTCCATAGAATTGTGATTGACAACCTGGCAAGAAGCAGGTGACAGAAGCTTCTGCAGCTGTTCAGGTTCAGGTGTGTCTGCAGAAGTGAATTTTCCAGCTCCAGGGCTGGATGCTGTGCACAAGCCTGGTTCCCATTTCAAGGGAATGTGTCCTTGCTGAACCCACAGGCTGAGCCCTGGCTTTGTGGGATCCAATCCTGGGAAATGGAATTATTTTCTCTTAAGGTCCTCCAAAAGGAAAGACCCAAGCTAAAGGAGAAAATAAATATCTGAAGCCATCCAAACTTCTGGACCAGATGCTGAGTGATCTGGAGACACACCGTGGTGGGTGCATTTCCCTCAGCCTTCCCCTGGGATTCAGCAGCCGGGGGCTTTCTCTGCACATCTGGACAGGCCATGCCCGGCACAGTGGGAAGGGATCCATGGCAGCCTCGTTGCCCCACTGCTGCTCTCACGGCCTGCAGGGCTGTTTCCCAGCCTGGCCTGGCTGCAGCTTCTGCCCAGCCTCTGCAGGAAGGCATTTGGCACCAGCTGACAGGGAGCCCAAACTGCACTACGGGCCATGCACAACCTGAGATCCCCTGCAATTTCCCAAATTCTGAGGAGATCAGGAAGGGAAGCTGCTTGAAGGAGGGAGGGTTTTAGGGAGAGACCCCAAATCCCATCTGATTTCCTGAAGCCTATCCATGACTTTGGCAAGCATTGCCTCATGAAAATGCCCCCTCCCTTGTGGGAAACAGCCCCACCTACTCCAGCTGTGCCTCCTCCTTTCTCCAGAATTGGATGGAGAGGCTGTGCTGAAGGCCGACTTTCCCGGAGGAAGCAGTGATTCTGTGCCAGCCTCTGCTGCAGGAAGGGAGGCGCTGCCAGGCACAGTCACAGGAGGTAATTGCTGTGCCTCTGGGCCTGAGCCCTGCTGAGGCTTGAGCTGCCCTCTCTGCTGCTTGGCAGTGCAGGCACAGCCCAGACAAGGCCAGCACAGCCCAGAGGAATTATTATGCTCAGGGCACGCGGGTACTGAGCAGTCCTGCTGGGGTCCCTCCATGGGAGACACATCCCAAAACCTGGGAGCGACTGCACAGGGTGCCCATGGTGTGGAAAGGGCAGACGGGAGATCAAGGCTCCAGGGTGTCCTGAGAGGGCCTGTCTATGTGCCCTTGGGCTGGGGGATTTGTCCCAGCAGTAGGAGGGCAGGAGGGACAGAGGGAGGGAGAGATACATGTGGCACTGCCTGCTGCAGTTTTCCCCTGGGCATTAGGGAGGGTTTCCTCTGTGGGAAGAAGAGAACCCCCAGGGCCCCGGGCTGCTCCAGCTGCCCCTCCACAGATGTTGCCTGGGACTGCAAAGAGGATGGACAGTGACCAGGAGCCTGCCCAGAGCTCCCCAGGCCCCTGTGCTCCTTTGGCCTTGTCCATTCACATTTGGATCCCATGGCCTTACCCGACCCCCTTGCAACTGCTCAGTTCCTAAAGGCAGAAGGGGATCCCAGCAGACCATGGAAATGGTTCTGATGTGTGCTCCATTCTAGATTGGGATGGTGACTTGGATTATTTGGATGTCCTGGTGCATAACCATTTTAAGCCCTTGGAGGATGCTGAAGGCAAGTTCTCTGTGTTCCTTTCCTGACAGAGTAAATCAGTGTCCATCTGGCAAGAGCTCACTCATGCTACTTTTCCTTTTAACATCATCTCAGGATTGAAGAAATCTGGAAACCTTGCACTGCTCCCTTCTGGAGCCCTGAGTGATCACACGGGATCCCTGTCAGTGGGAGGAAGGAGCATTTAACTGTCCATCTTCCACCCATGTGCAATGCCAGTGTGTCCTTCTGTGTGCTCTGTGCAGCCCAGAGAAAAGCAGAGAAGGAAGGGGCCGGACCCAGGGCTGTGCCCCGGGGCTGAGCCTTTCGCTGCTCCTTTGCCGGCCCCAGGGAGCCTGAGCTGTTTCACAGGCCCCAGGGAGCCTGAGCTGCTCCTGCTGCCACTGCCAAGCCCTGGCCCTGGCTGGGGATGGGTTAAGAGCTGCTGGCAGCTCCAGGGAGTCCTTTCTGCCCCGAGTGCCCTGCAAGGGGCTCCTTCCATCCCAGCGTGGGGCCACCGCAGGAACGTGATCCCCCTGTCCCTGCCCTGAATGGAAGGCAGAGCTGAGGGAGTGCCTTAGGGAGCACCAATGACCCCGGGGCACTCACTGTCACTCCAGCCTGAAGGAGAATCTTCAGCAGTGTCACAGGATCTGTTCTGTCCTGCCTTTCTTTGCAGATAATGCTACTGGTGAAAGTGATCTGGCTTCCCAACCCATGTTCAGGACTGAGCCTATGGGATACAGGAATGACCCTCTGGGAGATGCTGAGGGTAGGTCAAGGCCTTTCCCTGAGGAAAGCTGACAGCTCAGAGCCCAAAGGTCAGTCTCAGGGAATCAGGACTCCTGCACCAACGTCCCTCCCGCTGCAGCTGCTCCCGCAGCCGGCCCTGAGTGCCCAGAGGCCCAAGGCACAGGAGCAGCCCCGAGCGGGAGCCCTGCTGCGAGCCCAGGGCCAGAGCCAGCCCTGGCTCCTGACTGGGCAGGGGCTGCACTGGGTCCTGACAGGGCCTGGCTCTGTCCCCTGGGGCTGGGGGAGCTGTCACAGGGTAGAGAGGTCCAGGACTGGCAGGGGCTGCTCAGGGATGGGTTTGGCTCCTGTCCCTGAAAGCAGCGACTGCCCAAGCAGCTGTGCTGGCCCCGGGCTCTCCTGCCGGCCTGCTGGGCTTTGTTGGGTGCCACAGCCTGTGCCAAAGGGCGCCAAGGTGCCTGCAGGCCCCAGCTCTGGGGCAAACAGAGAACGTCCTGGCCCTATCCACCGTGCTGCCAGCTCAGCAGTGCAGCACAGCGCGAGCTCATGCTCCCCATTGCTCCCACAGATGTGGCCGGCCCCACAACACCTGTTCCCGATTCCCAGAAGGGCATCGGCATTGGTTTCTGTCAAGGAACTCGCTGTTTGCTAGGGTTAATGGCTATTGTGGCTGGTGGGGAGCTTGCCTTCATGTTGTGCTGTGTTGGAATCTGGTGTTACTGGAAGAGAAAACAGTGAGTGTTTTTATCATCTTTCCTTCAAATGGTTTCTTTTAAAAGTCTAATGTAGATTGGAAACATTTCCAGCGAGGCTGCAGTGGAGCTGTGGCCAGTCCATGGCTGTACAAAGAACTCTGCTCAGGACTCTGCTGCTGCCCAGTGCTTTCTTTGGCCTCTTAATTGCTGGGCCTTGTCCTGGGGGCTTCCTGGGTTTGCAGCCAGTGCTGGCTCCCACTGAGGCTGCCTGGCTAAGAGCAGCCCCAGGGGCACAGGGCAGAGGCAGAGCAAGGTGTGGAGGAGAAAGAGCGGGGACGAGATTGCCCCTGAAAGGCAGGCGCGCTCCGAGGCCCGCTGCTGGCCAGGGAGCCTGCCCAGAGCCGTCCCCTGCTTGCCGGGGCCTTGAGGGGCAGCTGTCCAGTTGGGCCAAGGTGTGCCAGCCACTCCAGCCATACTGGGGAGCCTTGCCAGCTCTGGGCCCTGCTGTGCAGGAGGCTCCCTGTGTGCCACTGGCAGCTGGGGACCTCCGCCACTCCTCTCTCCACAGGCACCAACTTGAAGAAAAGCTGAAAGCTGGTGGCTGGTCCCAAGACCTTTACAGCCGGAAGAGCAATACCAGCAGTTCTGAGTCTAGCCAGTTTTTATTTGCACCTCCAAGCTCTGTTGTCCTTTGAGGCCACAGGCCCAGCCCTCCATTCAGGCCATAAAGTGAAAGCTCCAGGAAGGGATTTGGAAGTGCTCAACTGAACCTTCACTGAGAGCTTCCAAAATCAGCTATTCTATTGCAATAAAGAGATGGATCTATCACCCCAGTGTCCGGGTGGTACCACCAGCAAGGCCCACCCAGCACCAGCACTGGCTGAGCTCCATGCCCAGGAGCAGCCATGGATGCCCACGGTGTGGGCAGGCAGGAGCCAGGCAGGGGCTGCTGTGACCAGCGGCGGGGCCCCAAGGGCCTGGGGGAGCCCATGCTGAGCGTCCTTGGGCTGAGGGCACATTCCCTTCAGTGGCATCATCTGGGCCTGGACCTCCTCCAGTGGCATGGCCAGGAAAAGAGGGAAACCATCAAGAACAACTCCAGGGACACAGCCTGACCAGCAATGCCGGCAGGCAAAACAAAGCTCCTCCCCAATTAACACACACTTGATAGGACCTAATTGATGGGCCATCACCAATCCAGGGTGCTGCACAGGATCTGCTCCTCTGGGCGGGGAAGGGAAGGGAAGGGAAGGGAAGGGAAGGGAAGGGAAGGGAAGGGAAGGGAAGGGAAGGGAAGGGAAGGGAAGGGAAGGGAAGGGAAGGGAAGGGAAGGGCTGTGTGGCCTTCGGGCCTTATGGAGCTGATGAACAGCTATGGGTATTCTCAACTCAGTCAGAGAGAAAGGAGAGTTTCTAACCAGGCTAGAGCCTGGGGAAGAGTTGCAAAGGAATGTAAATAATTCTCGATCTCTCTTGTTGTTCACATTGTTTATAGATGTGTTCTGCCACTGTGCATCATTCACTGCACACCAATGGTGTAAGATGTCTTTACTTTAAGACCAATGAAATTAGTCTGCACAATGCTCTCTATAAAAGAGCGATGTATTTGAAATAAAGTTGTTAGTGTTCACATCATCTAGCCTTCTGAACTGCAGTTCTTTCATTTCCGTCCTGCCTCAATGGCATTATCTGGTGACCCGATGTGGAATTGCAGCCTCGGCTGAAGACCTGAACCCCAGAGTCTTGCGGGGGGGGGGGCTCTCTGTGGCTGCGGCTCCATGCCAGCCTGGAGGCTGTGGCCAGACACCTTTGCTTTCTTGAGAGGTAATGCAGAAATCGCATACCTTCTGGAGAAGGCTTGGTCCTGTTTGGACTGCGGGTTGTCTCTTAGAAGCCAAGAACTGAGTGGGACAGTTTTCCCTGAAGGCACGGATTGTCTGTCTCTAAAACTGGACCTCTGTAAGGGAAACAGCAGACCCTGAATCCAGCCCACCACTCTCTCAGCTTCCTTCAGACTGCACCAAGCTCTGTCCCTCTGAGGCAGAGGCAGCAGGAGGGAGCACCAGCTTGGCCCACAGCAGCATTGTGGCTGCTGGTCCCGAAGCAACGGTGTCAAACAGGCCCGGAGGCACAACAACCCAGCTGCAACCACACTTGATGTCCTGGTCAAAACAGTTGGAGTAGCTGGCTTGGGATTCCCCATAAGGCACATGGGGGCTTTGGAGACCCCATAAGGTGCACGAGGGGCTAGGGTCCCTTGTTAGACACACAGGGATATTTTAGGTTCCCTCTGAGGCATGGAGGGCACTGGGGTCCACTTGAAGTCATGCATGAGATTTGGAATCCCATGTGAGGCATGCAGGGGGTGTGGACCTCTCCCAAATTGTGCAGGGTGCCGGGGGTCTCTGCTGAGCTCAGGACGGGGTTTTGGGGTCTCATTTCAGATGTGGAGAGG
>QUSF01000179.1:288806-334283 GCA_003676055.1 Chloebia gouldiae | reverse complement strand
TGCCCTCCACTCCAAATTTGCTTTCTTACCATCCCAACCACCTTTCTTCTCAAGTTTTTTTTGCTTTTGTTATGACTGCATCTCAGACTGTGGTGCAGTACATTGATTCCAGCCGGGTAGCTTAATACGAGTGCAAAATTGAACTGCAGTTATGTGGAGGTCTGTCAGCAAATTTATACAGTGGGTCGATTTTTGGGCTACAATGTGTACATGCGAAACACATACTATTAATATTTTTATCTCCCACATTGTATAGCTTTGGAAAGACATGTGTCTGCTAAGGAAGGCAGGTGCCTTCCCTGAAATGGAAAAGGTAAACCTCCTTCCTTCAAATTGTTATCAATTTGAAATTAAAGGGGGTCTCAAGCAAAAATATGGGAGTAGGAATAACAGTTCTTTATTAGGGAAGAAAATTTAAAAAAAAAAAAAAACAAAAACAAACACCCCCCCCAAAAAAAAAACCAACAAGGAAAAACCCCCATAAAAATGCAGTACACCAAAACAACACTGACAGTCAGAATACAAGCTGACACTCTGCTGTTGGTCTAGGTGTTGGTAGCAATCCAATTGGAATTGTGGCTGCAATCCTTTTGGAGTGGCAGGTGTGGTTCTGTCAGGACAGTGATCCTGTAGAAAAGGGTGTAGTCTTTCACTGAAGAGGAAGTGGAAGAGGCAGCTGCTCCTCTGGGAATCCAGTGGAAAAGCTGTTCGGCTGTCTGGAAATCTCAGATTATATCCACGTAGGAATGCTTGGCTCCTTCCTCTGGGCAGAGCATCTCACAATGGAATGATGTAACTTCATCAGTCATGCAGTGACAGTCAATGGTCCATGAAGATATCTCCCTGGAGGGAGGATTGGTCTCTGGAAGAGATAAGGAAATTAACAGAATTAACAGAAGATTACTTCCACAATTAACGGAAGATAACTTCCACACCTCTTACTGATGGCACATAGAATACATCTTGCCTTGCAATCTAGGCCACACGTCTTTCTGGAGAAGCAGGAAAAACGGGTTATCTGTCAGGCCAAAAACCACCTTTAGCATATCCATTATTACCCCAAGCACGGATAAAAATTTATGTGTCTTTTGATAACCTACACCTGGTTAGAAGCATTGAGCTTCATCTGTCAGCCAATTCCCTTACGATTTGTAGATGAAAGAGGGGATTTTTTTACACTGTGTGAAAGGCTGTTGAGGAAAACAGGCAAAGGTCTTCTTGGTATTGAAGACCAAACTCAGAACCTGTCCTCATACAACTCTTATAATAGGAGTAATAGCCGAAGCAACAATCAGTGGATAGAATCAGCATGCATTCTTGTTCTTCTTGCTAATACTACGTATTTAGATTCTCCAGTTGCTTGGATCTTCATTACATGATGTCTTAAACTAATCTTCCTTAAAATTGCCTTGTTCAGAGATCATGTTGGAAGACTGCATGCCAAAACAACATGATCACTTTAACTATAAAGTGACTTAGATACTCATGTACAGACATAAAATAATGCATTTATAGCAAATCAAACAGGACTTAACTTTTTGGGTGCTTTGTTTTTATTTGGTCGCTTCGTTTTTTGTTGTTTTTTTTTTTTGGGGGGGGGTTTAACTTTATTTTTTTCCCCATATATTTGAGCCCTAGTTTACTTCTGGGTAATAATTTTATGGGATTGGAGTTTTCAGCAGATGAGAATAAATTATGTACGTGGTACAGTGCCTCAGACAACCCACATCTCTGTGTCTGTTGAGATTCAGAATATTTACGCAAAGTGCTGTAAATCTGTATCTATCAATATAAGAAACGTTGTATCAGTGATCAGTTTGATGAAAAGATGAATCATTTTCTACACAGGTGGTCCATGAAAACAAAAATCAGTGACATTTCACTTCTAATGCAAATTAAGGAGAATAAAATTCAGCTGTCAATTTTTACACCTGTTAAGCATGCCACAAATAGTGAGATTCAAAAATATCAGTTAATAATAAATATATGTAGGAGGTGATGATATTATGTACATATTTCCCCTTTGTTTTCTGACCAGTGAATGAGACTTTGTTCTTAACCCATTATTCTGTCATTGGGCATCAGCACTATTTACACACATTTGTTGTCTTGCTGCCACATACTGGTTTTACCTCAAAAGAAGAGTAGCCCAACAATACATAGGTAATTTCAGTCAAGCTTTTCCTACTGTATGTATATATCTGCCTGTCTTAACATAACAATGACAAATGACACCGATATAATTTTAAAAATCCTTCCCTATACAGGTTGCTCAGAGCGCTGCTTTAGTTCAGCCTAAACATAAATGTTTTCAGGAATGGATCCTAAATCTATCTCTGTGGGCAACCTATGCCAGTGTTTCACCACTGGCAGTATTAATTATTTTTTCCTTTATTTCTAGACTAAATCTACCCTATTCTGATTTAAAACTATTACCCCTTTTCCTATTACTATAGGCACTAAAAGTTTGTCCCCATCTTTCTTATAAATCCTCTTTAGGTATTGGAGTGTGCTATAAATTCTCTCTGAAGCCCCCTTCTCTCAATCTGAACTGCCCCAACTCTCTCAGTGTTTTCTCATAGATGTGGTGTTCTGTCCTTTTAATCATCTTCACTGCACTTCACCTAAATATCTTAAGTCATTTGAACTTGTTCTTTCACTATTTTATATGTATTTGATTTCTATTTTTTTTCCTTGGTTAATTTAGTAATCAGAATTTTCAATGGGCTAAAATATACCTTGTGGATTTAAGCTTTTGTAGTATGATGCAAACGTAGGGTTTCACCTTCTTGGAAATGAGATCTTGACAGTTGCAAATGAGAGTGTTTTCGAGCATGAAGTTTTCATGTCCTCTCTATTCTGTGTTGAAACAAAGGCATCTAGCTACCAATATCTATCACACAAATGAGCTGACTTATGCAGTGAGCAGTCAAGGGAATAAAATCATTGAATTCAGCTGCTAATTTTGTCTAAATACTACAGGTATTATAAAAATCCAGGAATGCCTCCAAAACTGCCTTGCCTGTGTAGAAAACTGCAGTTTAGGTTTTTCTTTTCAAGTTTTAAGCTCATTCAGACCTCCCAGCTTAGCCCATCTCTTGTTCCACAGAGTGAAAACTCTCTGGAGGTGTGAGTTTTCCAACACTCTGTTTTTTTGATCCTACAAATGTTGTCAATTAAATATTTTTTACTTAATCTTCTCATAGCAGCACTTAAAAAAAAAAAAAAGGACTATACATATACATATATGTGAAAAAATAGGCAATATCGTCTCTTTAGAATTGCACCTGGACTGATGTTAACCCATAAATTTTGCCTACCCCATCTTTCCAATTTTCTTATCCGTTTGATATAGTCTGATACCAGAGTCTTTTTCACTCTTCAAACATCAAAATTTGGACTATAATATCTAGCACATGTCATTATTCTTTTGAATCTTACTCTATTCCTACCCTCCTTCTTCCTGGCCACTAAATGATAGATTTGGCATTTTATATATGTGGGAAGTTTACAATATGATCTCAGTTCTTTACTATAGGAAATTTAATTTAGGTTACCTATAGATTTTGTACTACCAGTATTTTTCTCTTGTAATGTTGACAAAATTTGAATTTGTAAGAGTGAATACAAAAGAAAATCAGCCAATTGCCAAGGAATCACTCTGAAAGCAGGTAAATATGAGACAATTATGACTGGCTTCTACTGGCTGATGGTGTGCTTTTCAAAATACTTTGCTTGTGCCCATGCAGTGATTCATTATGCTTTATCCTCTCTTCTGTTTGGACTTCATAGATAAAATTTTTACTTTTCCTAAATATGGCTAGTTTTAAAAATGTCCTCTGGGAATGGGTTTAGGCTTAGAGCTAGCAAACAGTTGTCAGCTGAGAATTATTTCAATCAGGAAATCTCCAGTTCTACAGAAAGACCTTTAAAAAATATGGAAGCCTGGTTCTTTAAATTCAATTTCCAATACTGCAAGACTGACCCATAAATACCAATCATGTATAATCTTGTTTTAGTTACAGATATTTACACATTTGAGAAGCACTTATAGCAGGAAAAATGCCTTTTAAACAAACCAATTAGATTGAGGCTATGTGGTATTTTGAATTGCTGGAAAACAGAAAACCCATCAATTTATGACTGGCAAAATGTTTCAGTAACTTTAATGTCTGGTCTTTTTCTAATTTAAAAAATATTAACTCGCATCAATCCATCAGAATAGTGTTCAAGGAAAGATATCCAAACCAAAGACAGGTTGTCAAAGATGACTACCTGAACTTGATTATTTAAAATACTATTAATGTTGTAGCCCTAATTTATTGGAATCTGTTAAATGGGGTTGAGGGAATACTTTCACTTACCTTTTTGTTAATAGAACTTCTTCCAGACACAGGCTTCCCACACCCCCCCCAAAAAAACCCCAAAACCAGAAACAAACAAACAAAAAAACCCCAAACCAAATAACCCTCAAACCAAACAAAAAAAACCCCTCAGGACTGAAGAATAATTCAGGACTTTTAATCATCTTTTGGCATGACCTCCAATAGCACTATTCTGCCCATCACCTCAGTAAATTACTGAGCTGTCAGTCTTCCATGTTTCTGCCTACATAAAAATAATTGTAATTGTATGAAATGTTGGACAAGTGAAATTGCAGTAGAATGATCCCATTCTCAGATTTACTACAGTTTTATACTGGGAAAACTGAATATTTTATTATCTGAATAGCAGAAGTGTGAATTTTCTAGGTAGATTTTTAATGCACGTAAAACCTCCTTAAAATGTCTAGGAAACACTGCATTTCCCTCTTCTCCAACACCCCACTCCTAGGCTAGATCAGTAAAGCAGAACAATGCAGATATTCAGGAGAAGTGTTTGTCATATGTCATCATCAGCCTTGTGTTAAGCAGCAAAAAGGAAACTCCTCAAAACCTGCGGGAGTCTGATTGAATGTGTGGTAAAACTAATTTCACAGAGAAAGTAAATTCTCTGTGTCCAGCAGAGTGAGGCTGAACAAATATGGTCATGTCTTATTTTCATTGGTACTGAATTGTCCTCCAATATAAATATTAAACCAAAATGTTAGCAACAGAAATTCACAGTGAATATCAATGCAATTACACATGCTTACTTCCTTTATTTTCACCTTTCTTATTATCTGTCTGCTCTAACCAGACATTGCATAGTAAATCAAAAATTGTGTGAAAAAACATTTTTTTTACTGAAATAGCAATTGAGTCTGAAATATGTCTGTGCTGAAGTGGGAGGGCAGAAAGAGCTGGAAGGAGAAAGAAATTAACTAGATGGCAAATAGAATTGATTCCTTAATACAGAGGGAAGAATACAATGCTTTCTTCCTTTGCTTTAAAGTATAAAAATCATTGAATACATTTCTAAGCACTGGGATTGAATAAATTAATTATAAATAATTTGCATTCTGATATTTTCTTCATTATCAGTAAACAATCAGCTAGAAGGTTGTCTTTTTCTTTCTGTTTTCAAGGGCAGTTGTCAGGGGAAACCCTTTTGCCATGCAAAATGAGCAGGAATTGATATATATCCTCAAAATGCTTTATATCCTTGTGCTATATATCAACGTGCTATATATCCTCAACATGAGCTACAATCTTCTTATCTGTTAGCAACCATAAACAAGCAGGAATGTTTCTGTACAGTTCTCATAACTTAGGTCACTTGTTGAATAACTTTTGCAAATACATACCAATTACTTTTTAGCATCTCATTTTTGAGTGTACAAAATTCAAGTTATGAGCAATTGATGAGTTTTGATTTCTAATGTATATATCATTATCCACCAAATCATGTGTAATAGGAATAACAGAGTTGATAAACTAGAGAATCCACTCTGTCATGGTTTGACCCCAGCCAGCAGTCACTAGGCAGCTCCTTGTTCATCCCTTACCAAAGGAATTGGGGGAACCGTAGAAGCTGGAAAACCCCTGAGCTGAGATATAGACAGTTTAATAGGGAAAACAAAATCCATGCACACAAGCAGAGCAAAGCAAGGAATTCATTCACTGCTCCCTATGGGCAGGCAGGTGTTCAGCCATCTCCAGGAGAGCCGGGCCCCATCGTGTGTAGTGTTTAATTTAAATAGACAAATGGCATGACTCCAAACATTCTCCCCTTTCTCTTTCTTCCCCCCACCTTTATGTCGTGAGCATGATGTCACAGGGTTTGGAAATCCCTTTGGTCAGTTGGGGTCACCTGTCCCAGCTGCGTCTCTTCCCAACCTCCCATGCACTCCCAACTTCCTCATCAGTGTGGAAGTACAAACAGCAGAAAAGGCCTTGGTTCCGTGTAAGCCCTGCAACTCATCTCTGTGTTATCAACCTTGTGTTCAGCTCAAAACGCAAATACAGCTCCATACCAGCAACTGGGAAGAAAATTAACTCCACTCCAGCCAAAATCAGCACAACTGGGCGTTGAAAAGTAGGTTTTAATCTAAAAGTATATATGTCAGTCTGCATAATAATGAGAATGATTCTATAAATTTGCAGTTGTGGAAAATAACACAGTCCATAATACATAACAAAGTCCATAAATGTGATTATTAGAATTGTTTTTAAATTGCTTGCATTTAAACTAATAGCAACTTTTGGGTTTTAGTTTCCAGTGAAGAAACATTACAAAGTGTGGTCTATGCCCCAATGAAATTAATGAAATTAATTGAACTGAATGAAATTGTCAATTTTTGCATGATTAGAAAGGAAATAATTGATATCTGCAAACTTTATTTATCTGCTTTCCCCAAAGATTAAGATTTTGAGTGATTCCACATATAAAACTTTGTATTTGAGTTTCAGAAGAAAGCCTAATAAAAAAAATTGAAAACTAGGTGGGTTTATTTTTGTTGTTGTTGTTTTGGTTTTGTTTTGGTTTGGGTTTTTTTAAGACTGTTTAGAGAAAATTATTTACTTCAACTTTTTTTTTTTTTTTTGGAAACTTTATTGTTTTTTGGCTATACTGGGCTTGGCTAGACTGTCAATTTTCTATGTCATTTCAATTTCAGATATTTTGATAGTGGACAATTTTAGTGGAGAAATTTATACATTTAGTCTATGCTATATATTAAATTACACAAAACATGATGTAATTCTAGTTTTTTTGACTTATGGTAACTTTTGGTACATAGTTTAGAGAGTGGAAGAGGAGACTGCAGCTTTTAAATACAAGCAGAAGTTGCCTGTGTTCATGCTACCTGGGAGGCTTGTGGAAATCTATATTTGGAATGTAAATTTTTTGAGGTAAGTCAAAGTCTGCCAAGAGCATTGCCCCTTCAGATGGAAGATGACTCATAGTCTGGAATGTGGAACCATAACACACAGTTATTTGGATAGTCTGAATATTATTTTGTGACTGGTGCTCACAGCAAACTTTTAAAGGCCTAAAATAGCATGAGTTGGTTAATCAGGGGAAAACTGTTGAAATCATGTGTATTTTCCAGGGGCAGATTGCGGAAATCTCCTTAGCACCAAGAATTTCACAAATGCTTACCATAAAACCCCTTGTTGTCTGTGTTGTCCCACCATGTTTTTTGATATGAAAAAGACTGCTGAAGTCCAGGACATACAGACCACAATGAGAAAACCGTCAAAGAAATGGTTGCACAGTTGCATTAATGCCACACAGAGTTCCAAGAAAGCACTTGACAAGTGACATCTCTGTCACAATGACTTGTACTGGAAGTAGATGTGCTTTCTGGACCATATGGCATGACAATTCCTTTTTCTAGTCTGCCAACCACACTTTCTGGTAATGGAACATACTTGATTTAAAAAAAAAATTAATTTCTATACTTCTGTGAAGGTAAGCCTGTCTCTTGCAACAAAATTAGAAATGACTACATAATGTTAATTTAGAAAAGAAGGTGCAGAAAAGATCATTTCCAGTTTGTACATATCCACTAGCCCACAAACATGATACTCTGAACATTGAGAAAAACAATATTATTTTGTGACTCAATGAAAATAGTTTACAACCCTAGCTGTTTGTAACCTAGACATCCTGACTCAGTAGGTTGACTTATTGTGTCACCAAGTGCAGGGTGCACACTATTAAATGAGGAGAGAATGTCAACCATGTTGGCAGGAAATGGCCAGTCATACAGCTGACAGCCAGTCTTGGCAAGGAATATATGCAATGGCTTGGTACTGCAAGCTGTTTGTAGTTAGCATTACCAAAGCTGCCAGCCAATTGCCTCATAAGGTCTCCTGACAGGCAGTAATCTAATCTGGCCGCCTATTTGTTCTTAGTTTTTATCTGCTAAACACGACTTCATCTTTCCTGCGATTTAATTGTATGCTCTTTGAAATCTGAGCATTGTATTCAATCTCATGGACATGAGAACAGTGGTGTTATAATCAAAATCATATAAAACTCGGCCTCCGAAACAATTTTTCATAAAGATGTGCTCAGATTTCAAAATAAACCTTCTATAAGAAGGAAAGAAATGTGGTTGTATTATTTTCCCCTTGTATGTCCTACTTCAAGCTGATGTTTGAACATAGGGATTTTTTCCATGATAAGGAATTCTAAATAGATATCAGAGATAGACTGGAGGGAGGACTGCAGGTACAGTGGAAAAAAAAAAGCACAGAAATAAGTAGCATGCATTGTGCTCAAACAAAGTAACTTACCTGTAAAATAAGTGAGGTTGAACAAGATATGTTCAGATTTGCTGGTTTTATTTCATTGAAAAGCTGTTGGCTTAAGATTCATCACTGAAGAGTTAGTGTGTTCTTGCTTTGATTAATGAAATGTTATATGCCTTGAGTTAATGTGCCTTGATTGACATGAAAACTATTATTTCAGATACAAAAGTACTAATCTACTAGGTCTGTTCATGTGAAGTCAGGGTGGTCTAGTAGAAGGGTGCTAAATTAGTGACATTTCTTTGCTCCTCCAGAAGCTGCCTGTGTTGTTGATGGCATTATTTGATTAGGACTAGCTCAAGAAAAGTGTTGTGTATCAAAAAGTGTTTCCAATAAATATTAAATGCCTCTGCCTAGCAATGCATTTCTCAAAGGAGCCAGTTTAATAGAATCAAGCCTTGCAACTGCCAGTATTTCCAGATGTAAATTTCCACTGACTCAGTGCTGGTGGTCCAGTGCTTGTGCCCAGATGTCACTCGCCCTGGTCAGCATGTAGCAGTTTGGTGTTCATGGCACCAAGACCTCGCTGATATTCCAGACTAGGTGTTGCATAATGCTTCCATGCAAAATGAAATGAGCCTATCTAGTTTATTGTGCTTACCTCTGGGCAAATTGTGTTGGTGAGGAAGATGTAACCCCAGGAGGTGCAGGGTCATTTCTGCTCTGTGGTGAAGCTGACTGACTCTGGGTTTTCTCAGTTGGCTTCCCTTTCCTCCAGTGTGGTGTTATGAGACCCACTCTGAAGTGCTCTTTGGAGACCTTGCTTGGGGCCATGCCTTCCTTCCACCCTTTTTCTTTCCTAACAACATAAAATCAAGGGATAGGGATGTTCTGTCTTACCTGAGATCTTGTGAAAAAAAAAATTGTGAAAAATTCATGTCTTTAACAGTAGATGCCTGCTTGCCAAAATATACTTGGTTTTCATTGTCTACATTTCTCAAGGCTGGCAGGACACTTCATACTCTTGAAGGAACACAGATGACAAAGGTGATCAAGCTTGGATATTGTTTCTTCTAATGTGTCAGGGGATGACTAAAAAATCTGAAACTGTTACCCAAAATCAGCAATTTTTAAAGCACTGCTGGGTAGCACAGCTTATGACAAGGTTCTGTTTCCTGACCTGGAAATATTAAGAATCCGCTGAGTGAAGCCTCTGGGCATCAAGGAAAAAGTCGTTTTCTGGCAGCACAAATCCTTTTAGAGAGCTAAAAAAACATTTGCCAAAATCCTATTAATATCTAAAGATAAAATTATGTGCCAAAGTTCATCTCTAAAATAAATATTAAGAACAATTTATATATTAGAATATAATTTACATACATATTATACACCTATAGAGCATATTTTTATATTATCTATGCATCAGAAT
Source organism: Chloebia gouldiae (assembly GCA_003676055.1). Classification (NCBI taxonomy): domain Eukaryota; kingdom Metazoa; phylum Chordata; class Aves; order Passeriformes; family Passeridae; genus Chloebia; species Chloebia gouldiae. Next base: position 324,236 of record QUSF01000179.1, on the reverse strand, counting down.
ATAAATTATAAAATAACTTAATTTTAACAAGTAAAATAGAATGAAAAGTTGCCATTATGACTCATTATCTGTAGCCAGTCTATTACTATTAATTACTTAGTAAGAAAAGATCCAGCAATTTAATGCAAAGTAGAAACCAATTCCCAATTTTTTTCCAACTCTAATTATTTAGGTGTCACATGGACATTTAAGGATCTAAGCAGATATTCAGAATGAAATGCTGAGGAAGAAAGTGCAGTCAGCTCTAGTCAAAAGTAAAGCTTTTTCACTCACTGATGGGAAAAGAAATGGGAACTGATGCTTGAGAGAAGGGAGAAAAAATGAGGCCAACAATATGTGTTCACATGGATTTACTAACTGTATTGTGCAAAATGGATAAGGACAGTATCATCCAGAATAAAAAGTATTTTTAATGTAAACTCCATTAGAAGCCTCCTGTTTTACAATTTTCTTACAGTAGTGGAAGAATAATTAGATGGTCAATTGACATAATATCATTTGATCTATTTACATGATTTCCTTTTATTTCCTATGGCTTTTCTCTTTTCCTTCCTAATACAGGTGGTGTTTGATCTGTCTTGAAAGGACAAGATGTACCTCCATTCATCAATGAAATGCCTGCAATTTCTGTTGCACCTGCTGAAGGCTTCCCTATTCCTGCTGTCTCCCTATTCTAGCAAGATCTCAAGAAAATCAGTCATTGATAAGGAGATTTTCCTGCAATAGACGGAGTTCCTCTTTCTAGGAGCCTCTCAAAATAAATAAATTGAAACTTCTTTTGTATAATCTGAAAAATATGTTCCCCTATAAGAATTCTTTCTTTTTAGAATTTGTCCCTCTTTTCTTAGCTCAAAGGGAAAAGCAAACATCACCAGGCTCAAAAATCACTGAAGCCCAAAAGAACTTGCCCAGAACACAGGTCTATTTTTCAAAGTAGATCAGAAATTTGCCACAGTAAAATACCAGAAGAGGCAACTAGGATGAAATATGGATATCAGTATGTCCCTGTCCCTTTGTGTCTGTAGGTTTATTTTTCCAACCAATAAAAATGTCAGTGATAAAAAAGTATGTGTTAGATTGGAGAAATGTGGGGTTTTTTAATGGTTAGAGAAGAATTACAGGAGCATTTTAAGATTCTGTCAGTTTTCCTGGCTAAAAAGGAATTCCAAATCAACACAGCTCTTTTGGCTTAATATTTGTAAACATAAAGCTTTTTGAGAAATGCCAGTATTCTCTCTTTAATGTACCATGTCCATGCTTGACAGCCAGGAGAATTGCACATGTAAAACAAGAGAGAGAAGTGGCAGAGAGGAAAGAAAGAAAGAAAGAGTCTACCAAAAAAAATTTTGTATCTTCTTTACTGATTAATGGTCTGTTTTGCATCAACTTAAATTTTTCTCAACACATTTGAAGCTACCACTGCTATGAATTGACATGATGTAAAACCCCAGTGGGAAAGACACTTTTGGGATGAAGTTTTCCAACAGACTCGAAAAGGCACAGTCACATTGTTCTTCCCACGCTTTGTGCTCATAGGAAGAAATTGGGCCCCACATCATTCAAAGTGTAATTAACCATGAAAATTAATTATAAATTTCAAGGGAATAAGTCCCTCTTTGCCATTACATGAAAACCAGAATGAGTTGGATCTAAAAAGCACTGAGTAATTCTTCCAGGTAGTGCAGGACAATGCTTATATTTGGGGCTTGACTGAAGTAAAATTTTATCTGTGATCTTGTCCGGATTGATATATTTTTTGTTTTGATGATGATGAGGATCATGGAGTCATTCTCCAAAATGCTGCTACAAATACAGGCTCCAGTAGAAAGCCAAGGGTAGTTACTTTAATTAGGAGTGTATTGAATGTGATTGATCTCTATTGATGATTACCCTAGGGATAGTGGAATTAATACTAGGGACTGCAGCCCATAATATATCATCTCATTGTTCTGAAATATTCTTTGCATAGTATTAATATCACTCTTTTATCTTAAATTCCAAATAGTGAAGTGACTGTAAACTTTTATATACTTGTATTAAAATTTGTTTATTTGTGCAGAGATAGATTTGAATTTGATTTTTAAAGTGATCAAAATACTCTTATGTCTCACCTTTAAAGTGAAAAATTGAATACTTGCAAGTCTTAGGCTCCCCTTCCCTTCCCTTCCCTTCCCTTCCCTTCCCTTCCCTTCCCTTCCGCTTTCCCAGAACTTCCTTTTCCTTTTCCTTTTCCTTTTCCTTTTCCTTTACCTTTTCCTTTTCCTTCTCCTTCTCCTTCTCCTTCTCCTTCTCCTTCTCCTTCTCCTTCTCTTCTTCTCCTTCTCCTTCTCCTTCTTCTCCTTCTCCTTCTCCTTTTCATTTTCCTTCTCCTTTTCCTAATCCTTCTCCTTTTTCTTTTTTATTTTCCCTTTCTCCTTCCTCTTCCTCATTCTTTTCCCTTTCCCCTTCCCCTTCTCCTTCCCTTTCCTTTTCATCTTCCTCACTTTCTTTTCCTTTATTTTCCTTTTTTTTCCCCTCTACTCTAATTCACCAACACACTGTTTACATGGTAGTTCTCAGGTCTTTTTTCTTACCATATTCCCAAAGGAATATGGTGGCTGATTAATGTGTAAAGTGTTGCAAAGTCTTTGCACATGAAAAATTAAATAATTCAGAGCACAAAAAGTCTCTTCCCTGCTTGCCTAAGGCAAGTAATTTGAATAGAAGTGAGAAAAATATCATTTTGCCCATTATCAGCTCCACACAAGGTGGATAATGGGTTTGTTCTTGGCATATGCTGGGGCTTTTCATAAGAATTCTCCCAAATAACTGTCTCAGGCTGCTATTCAACTGCAAGACATACTTACGATCATCCTCCTATTATTGTTATTATTATTACACCACCAGCATTACCATCACAATTATCCATCAAAACATCCAATAGCTCAATTGTAGAAGATCCCAAAGGACACGAAAGAAAGAAAAATCCAATTTCCAATTAACAATTATCGTGTTAGATAAATGCTCTCATTACAATCAGACCTGTTCTACAACATCTTAGAGACTGAACCCTTGTGAGAGATGCTGTCAGATAAACACTGGCACAGCTCTTGAAGGAAGATGATTCTTCCATTGAAATCTACAATGTTTATTAAGAAAATATGCTTTTTTAAATTTTATTTTTTAGTATGAATCTCTTTTTAAAACAACCATTTCAAACAAAAGCTATATTTAACATAACACTCTCTTATATTAAGCATTAGACATTAGATATAGCATCAGGTGCATAAGTTGCTTTCTGTCTCCATCTTTTCCAGAATACAGATCAGATAAACCTTCCTATCAATTTCATACTCTGCTCTTTTTGTAGCTTAGGAGATATGTTTCCAAATTAACACTTCAGTTTTTTACTATTTGAAATTTCTGTAATAATCTCTGATAGTAAAAAGGCCCCCCACAGCAAAATAAGGAGACCAAACCTGTAAAATTTAGAGCCTGTGTTACTATTGTTTCTCTTACACGCATTTCCCCAGGAATAGGCACTAACCATCCAAGTGACAACTTACAAAGGACACCGCACAGAATTAAATTTGGTAAGGTCTCATTGAGAACCCCAAAACAGTTAAGCACAAAAATTGTGCTCCACCATAAGAAATAGTTCTTGTAAATTACTGTAATGTTTTAATATTACAGTTACAATCAACGACACTGTTCCAAATATTTTAACCTTCAGCACAAGCACTTCATTACCTCACTAACCACCATTTCATCACTCATCAGTTCATAGTTAATGTAATTTTCTTTACCCTTTAGAGTTCATATGAGGGAATGCAATCAGAAGAAAAAAATCCCTCTTTTTTTTTTTTTTTTTTTTTTTTTTTTTTTTTTTTTTTTTTTTTTTGTATCAAACATTCCTGGATAGCACAGCATTGTAGAAGAAATAATTTCATTTAGCACCATTAGCATTAACCATGACATCCCAGCAGCTGGATCAGCTTGTAGCCGAGTTTGTCTAAAGACTAATTGCTCATTTGGTGTACTACTATAACTGGCAACTGGAACAAGCACTCAGTAGACAAACTAGAAATAAAGCTGCAATCTGCAGGTGGAAGTTGAAAAAGGGACTTGGACGTGAAACTCCTTGTGAGAAAGTACAAAACTGACATGTCATCCTGTCCACCACATACTGACAAGTTTCTCCAACACAGACATGGTTTGTTTGAACAACTGTAGGCCACTTTGGTTACTGCCGAGGCAACATGTCTATTCAGTAAAAGAAGCTGCTTGAACAGGCTGAAAATATGAAAAAACTGCAGCTTTTTCTGGAGACCCACTAGACAAGAACTATGTAGGACTTGTTGGTTTTGAGAGGTCTGAAGCAGTATCCTAATTCTGAGCAACTTTAGCCAGCACATTTCATCCAGGATCTCAAGCTGCATGGTGAGCAGAGCCTGTCATCACTCGGTTAACCTCAAGAGGCAATCTAGGAGCTGAATTGCCAACCAGAACATCCAACCAACAAGCACTGTAAGAAGAACAGAGCCAGATGTTATACAGCAGCAGGAAGTGGGGCTGTTCAAGATGCAGGTCTCTGCTGTGGAGACCAGACACAGCCCAGTCTTCTTCACTGAGAAAGAAACCTTTGTCACACTTGTCTAAAATAAGACTCTTCCAGAGGGAGCATCACCCACCACTGAAGCAGGCACACTTTCAAATGAAAACCCAGACCTTTGCTCAGCCTGCAGGAGTTGAAGCATTTCATTTTTTCCAGAAAAAACTGGTAGTTTCAACAGCACCCAACACTTCCAGTTCTCTACTAGTGTTGTAATCAAAATGGTTAATCTGCCTTTGACCTAATAGCATGGAGCTTATTTTGGTTTCCTCAGTAAGGAGGGCTCAGGTGAGGCAGAGAAACCAAGACTTCCCCTTTCCAGTGGGTAAAGCAGATCCTGTATGCTGGGTGAAAAGAGAGAAGAGTGGTGAGAAAATGGTAAAAAAAAATTTCTGGTTTTAGCTGTTCACAAGGGAATATAATATGTATTTGGGAATGACAAAAAATCTTCTCTACTTGTCTGGATAGATATTGGATTTATTGATACAAATTTATGAATAATAAATTCATTGTAAAAAAACTACTAGAAATTCTTAAAAGCATAGCAACTGGTTCCTGTATCCTTTTAGCTGGGCTTATCTGCAACTGTAGTATTTATTATAATTAATAAAAGCCTGAGTCAATCAATGTGTGAGGCCCAACAGCTCAGCTCAGTCAAATTTTTTTATCTGTGATTGCAGGAATAATCCATCCCATCCCTAATGTTCTTGGGACACAGCATGGCAAGAACAACCTGGCTTTCACTTCTGCTTTCCAAGCCCATGGAAGAGTGTTCATCCCTCACAGCTGCTCTGTTACAGGAGCAGCTGCCATGCCCTGCTGCAGGTACCACACCTGTGAAAAATGCATATGTTATTATTGGCTCTTTGCAAATATTAAATTGAATAATCTATGTATTATGCAGGGCTATTTTATAATACTGTATTAATCCTTTTTAAGTACTGTGTTAAATATAGTTTTAGGTTACAACATAATGTTAAAATAGAAACTATGCAGTGTAAGATATCTTTTACTAGCTCAAAAAAGGGATAAGATAATCAAGAAATTCTTCACACAGAGATAAAAGCAACATGAATCCTGAAGAGTTACAGCCTCCTTATCAGAAAAGACAAACATTTTTCCACCTTCTCTCTGTCTTATGGAACCACCAGGATTAAGGGGAAGAAGTTGACAAAAACCAGAAAAATTCTTAATTTGCAAAGAATTTGTGCATCATGTATAAGATATATGAATATGCAACAGGCTATTGCTTTTAAGGGTTATTCCTTTGTTCACAAGGCATGTTTTTGGCAGCTTAGTGCCCAAAAACATCCAGACATCTGTAATTCTTTGCTTTTTATTGTCTTGTAGTGTCCCAGTCCTAATTGTCCAAATCTTTATTACTCTAATTTTATTACTATTTTTATAACTATTTTATTACTAATAAACTTTTAAAAACAAGTGATTGGTGTTTTTCACACTTGTGGAATTATAAAGAAAATACATATTTAGAGGCAGTTTGAGTCCTGTACTGTCTCTCTCCTAAGCAGGAACTTCTTTTTGATCAGAACTACCTAATTTTCATCACAATAGGGGAAGATGGGATTCCTACACAGCCTGAACTCGATTGTCTGTGCTTTGTGTGCTGCCTTCCATGCAGATGATGAGATAAGGTGAAGTTGCCCCAGGGCACTCCTAGCTTTGACCCACCTCGCCCTCCCCAAGTCCCTGTCAGCATGGCCTTGCAGAAATAATCCGTTTACCACGAGGTGGAGCTGTTAAATGCAGTTAACGAGGGTCCTGTTTTCTCTTTTTCAGCTCTATTGATTTTTTCCACACTGAAATTTCAACATGGGCTGCTGCTGCTCTTCTATTTGTATTCATAGTGCTAGCGATCCATTGAGGTTTTCTTTTCTTCTTAAGGGTTTATCCAAGGGCTGTCTGGGTGTACTCTTACTGTTGACTTCATGCAAGGGTCAGTCAGAATTTGTACTCTTGAGGTCCCCTCACCTGTAAACTGTGCCTTGGAAGGTGAACAGATGTCATACAATGGCCGGGGACTTGTTATTGCTCAGCTGGGAGCAGGTAAAATATGGCTTATTACTTTCAACATTAATCCATTGTCCAGTCTAATATGGTAATGTCGACACTAGCTGTAAAACCTGCATCAGACCTTCAAGTTCTTTAAAGGTGACAGGGTGGGTAATTTGTCCCTGTTACCAAGTGGCTGAAACAGATCATAAACTCATGCAAATGAAACAGGAGAAAGGTACAGAAAAAGCAGAGCTGCATTACCTTTGGAAGAAGATGCTCTGGTTACTGAAAGACAGTACACAGAAACAGGTTAATACGACTGAACTATAATGTTTCTGACTCCTACTCATCTAGGTACGTATATAGGTACAGTGCAGCTGGACATAAAATGGAGCCTTAGAAGGGTCTCAGGGCACTGGGACACTCAGGGGGCTGGCAGCACTGTGGGGGCTGATGGGCTGGGAGGCTTTGAGGGTTCTGCGTAGGCTGTGGGTGTGCTGCAGCTACAGCGGGGCTGAGGGCACGCTGCAAGGCACTCACTGCTCCCTTTGCTTCCTAGAGGCCTCTGTCTGCTCAACGTTTCCAGAAGGGACCAGGGACTGAGGGGGAGCGGGGGGAGATGGGCCGGCTGTGTTCCCTCTGTATCTTGTCCCAGCCCTATTTGCACCAGGTTAGCCCTGTGCCTGGATATAGTTATGTCTCTGTCTGTCTCCAGTTCTACCCCGGTATGCATGGAACAGTAGAGCTATACATGGTTCTGTGTCTTTAGTTACAGGGACATGGAGGTGTAGCTGGGTACTTGATCATTGTGTAGCTCTGTATGGGCTTGCATTGTGTAGAGCCATTTTTATACAGAAGTCAATGTATTTACACAATTGTTATCTTTATCTCTCAGATAGATAAAGATCTATCTATCAGATATATAGATATCAGATAGATATTAGATAGATATTAGATAGATATTAGATAGATATCAGATAGATATCTGATATCTAGATTTGTGTATAGGCACTGTCTGTTTCTGCCTCTCTTGTTTGGCCCCACAGGGGGCTCCCCTGATGGGGAAACCCTCCTGTAATGGTCCTGTGTCAGGATTGAGAGATGCATAGGACTTTTTTTGGTCTTCAGGTTGTTGTTTATTGTTATCAAAAACTTCAGCATGCTGTCTGCACCAGACTTTGTGCTCAGGAAAAGAACAGCAAAATGGCTACCAGATGTACAATTTCAAGGTCTTTTAAAGTTGTTGCATCCAATTAACTCTTAAAACATGCTTTATTTCCACTTATTTACCAAGAACTCTACCAATAACTTGTCTGTCCATGTAACCTAAGATTGCGGCATTCCTTGGCCAATCCCTCTGTGCCACCAACACTGCAGAAAATGGAGTAGATGATGAAGAAGAAGAAGCTTCGGACAATACCCAGTGTCCTCCATCTTGCCTCCATACTACAAAACCCCAAAACCTAAATCTTTACCCTGTGATAAACTACACTATTCTCTATAATCTATTTTGCACTCTTATAGGCTCTAGTCTATCTCAAAGTCTTGGAAGCTTTCTCCATGGGTGAAGGTCAAAGCCAATGTTTCTCTGGAGGTCAGAACACCTCAGAGCAGACAAAGAAATAGTCCCTGTGCCCTGTGTTTCCACAAGGCACCACTTTGTAATCTGTCAGCGCTGAGATGATGTGAACTGGTAGTGATCTCTTGTCACTTGCCATGGAGTCAGCAGAGAGGTAACTATGTGCAGTAAGCTTGTAACAGAACTTGGAATTGTATGTAAGGAGCATGGGTACAACCAGCTGTAACACATTTCCTTTTTCAAGTCAAGTTGGCTTTGGTGCACTTCTGTCTGGGCAGCGATGCTGGAGCAAGGTGCAGCCAGTGAAACTTTGGAACTGAAACAGGTGTTGGTTGGTGTAATTTGCAGCAATTAGCAGATGCCTGCCTTAGGATCCAGGAGAGTTTGGCAAAGAGTGCTGCCAGGGGCTGGGGAAAGACAGACAGGCCTGCCCAGCCGATCCCCTGGTTGCAAAAAGGTGGGCCAAGCAACCTTAAAAGTGTTTGGGCAGGCAGTGGAGCCAAATTTAGGGAGAAGGCACTGCAAGGGCCTGCTAAGGAAAGATCCAATTGCCACTGGGAAAGAAGGCAAAGAAAAGAAAGCCGCAATCCAAGGGGACATGTCACTTCTTTCAGCACACCCTAACCCAAACTTGTCCATGCTTCCAGGCATGCTTTTCGGGTTTCAGCATGGGCAAATCCCCTGCCCATCAAGAGCTACCCGTGATTTTTTGTCTTGGCCTCCAGAGCCAGAGCAACCTCCTGCTGCCAAGGTGAGCGTCAGGAACACAGCCAAAGTGCTGCCCAGGAAGGTCGGCTGTGGGCTGTCTAGCAGTCGAGGGCAGAGCACAAGCCCATGTGGTGGAGGCGTCCCGTCACACTCTGAAGAGATGGGACATCGTAATGCACACTGGGACCCTCTGGACAGCCTTGACTTGGGCTTAGGGGAATGCAGAGGAGCAGCAGTGTATGGATTGTGGCCAAAAGTGCTCTGGTTTTTCCCCCAGGCTGTGGAGGCCTTGGGGAGACATTGCCTGGTAGCAAGGCACAGGCTTGTCCACACTGTGCTGTCCCTTGCAGGTGCTGTTGGCACTGAGTGTTGCAGAGCATGGGCTGAGTTGTTGCCTTCTAGCCCCTAAAATCAAGAGCCAAACAAGACCGAGATGATCAAAAGCTCTTACTGTTTCATGGCGCTCCTCCAGATGTGCTTATGGCCAAATGAATACATGATGCAGGGCTTTAGAACTTGTAGGAGTTTTGCAAAGGAGCATCATGGACAAGCATCCCCAGTTAAAAGTACAGTCAATGAAATAATTCCTCCTCTTGGTTTGGAGCCCTACTGAAGCCTTCCCCTTGGTTCTAACTCTCCACTAGCTGTGTCAAAATACATGGCAAAGTGAAATGTCCTTGGTTCACTGAACAAACAAGATTCAAAGAGGATTCCAGGAATGTGTTTGTCTAACAGGGTAGGAGAAGTACTGCAGTTAGCTAAGAAACTAGAGACATAGACAAGAATTATCTACAAAACTACAACTAGATGAGAAAGAAGTAAAAAGCAAAATGATTTTGGCCTCAGAATATCCCCTGCAGACAGTGGGGAGAGGACATGCCCCTGGCAGGTGAGGCTTGTGGGTGGGAGGCTCATGCTGCAGCCAGACAGACAGGCCTTGAGGGTCTGAAGAAGGAGCAAGAGGTAGCTTGTCCTCCTCCAGGAGGAACTGGTGGTTACCAAGCTGCAGCAAGAGCCTGTGAGCTCAGCAGCCTTTGCTCCATCCCTGTCCCTGGATCCAGGCACAGCAAGTTTTGCCAAAGCCCCAGGCCCCATCCCCTTGGTGCTGGATGCACCAGTGTGTGTGCCAGTGTCAGTGGGGCAAAGAGGGGAGACACACCAGTGCTCTGTGCCAGGGGATGCCAGGGAGGCCACCTGTGGCTCACTGCCTGCCTCTGCTCTCTGCAGCCGGGGTACCACCCTGCACCCACGCTCTGACTGGGAAAAGAAGTGCAGCAAAAGAAGTTTTGCACTCTCATTAAATCCTGGTTTATGCAGGGTGTCAGCAATGATTCCATAGGGGCCTCAGTGGAAAACTGCAGTGTTTCTGCATACATTTTAACCCAAAAGGAATACATCACCAGGCAGTGACTTCTCAGGTATCCAGCTGGACACTGAGTCAGAGGCAGCTGGTAGGAGGCTGTGTGTCCTTCCTTGGGAGCCACCAAGAAAAGGCCTTTGGTAGAATATGCATACCTGGGCAGGGCACAAAGATGGCACTGTAAGGCCTCCCTCATTGCACTCTGGCCCAGACAGGAACTTGTGGATGGAGATACAAGCCATGCACACATTAGAGCATCCTGTTTGGTGGGCTGTATTGATCACCAAACCCACAGTTAAAGCAGTGATCTTCAGGAATGCACTGTTCCTAGAATGATCCATTTCTGCTCTCTGGTTAAAGCACAGCAGAGTCACTGACAGAGGACTCTACATCTTGGAAAAGGAAGGTGGCAATAAGGCTACAGCACCCCTCAGCATCACCCTGCAGCTGGCCAAATCATTGGCTGGTTATCTGGGTCCTTGGGTTGTTCTGGGGTAAAGATATGGCTTTGGTCCATTTGGTTTGGCCATTCTCCACCTGCCATCCTCCCCTTTTTCATTTGAAAGTCCCCAAGAGCTGTGCCAGTGTTTATCTGACAGCATCTCTCACAAGGGCTCCATCTCTCAGATGTTGTAGAACAGGTCTGATTGTAATGAGAGCATTTTAGCTCTAACAGGATAATTGGAAATTGGATTTTTCTTTCTTTCGTGTCCTTTGGGATCTTCTACAATTGAGCTATTGGATGTTTTGATGGATAATTGTGATGGTAATGCTGGTGGTGTAATAATAATAATAATAATAGAAGGATGATCATAAGTATGTCTTGCAGTTGAATAGCAGCCTGAGACAGTTATTTGGGAGAATTCTTATGAAAAGCCCCAGCATATGCCAAGAACAAACCCATTATCCACCTTGTGTGGAGCTGATAATGGGCAAAATGATATTTTTCTCACTTCTATTCAAATTACTTGCCTTAGGCAAGCAGGGAAGAGACTTTTTGTGTTCCAAATTATTTAATTTTTTCATTTGCAAAGACTTTGCAATACTTTGCACAGTAATCAACCACCATATTTCCTTGAGTTTGGTTGACACCATCAACCTATATTTCATGCCCATAGAGATCCTGTCCAGGAAATCTCGTGGTCACAAAAACAAGTCAGTTGGTGGCTGCTTGTACTGTCAAGTTGTACTGGCTCTTTGGCCACATCTGCTCTAACAACACCTGAAAGGTTCTGCCACACCCCTGTTGTGTAAGGGAACACTTGTGCTCCCACAGCCTGCAGTGTGAGGGGGACAAGTAAAGGCACAGGAAGATGATGTGAGAACAAATCTATCATTTTCTGTGTAATTTCTGCTTACTATCACAGCAGCCAAGCCATGCTTGTTTGTCACTTAGCCTCTTCATACTCAACCTGTCTTTCTCCAGCAGGAAAAGTAAAGGCCAAGTGAAACACTAATACTTGACTTTGACAGCTACAGGTTGAGGCCTGGGGAAAAAAGTTATCTGAATACCCCCATGCAAAATTTCTGTTGCCAAATCAGAATAGAGAAAAGAGATTAGAGATTAGAGACTAGAGGCTAGACTAGATTAGATGAGAATAGAATATTTCATTTGAAAGGGACCTACAAACATCATCTATTCCATCGTCATCATCTCCCTGATCCCTTCAGGAATGACCCAAAGTTGAAGCCACATTAACGACACTGTCCAAATGCCTCTGGAACACTGACAGACTTGGGGCATTGGACACCTCCCCAGGAAGCCTGTCTCAATGTTTGGCTCCCCTCTTGGTAAAGAAATGCTTCCCCATGTCAGGTCTGAACCTCCCCTGACACAGCTCTGATGTGTCATTTCCATGTGTCCTGTCATGAATCCCAGAGAGAACAGATCAGCACTTCTCTCTCCACTTGCCCCAGGCAATGGCCAGTTTGTGAAGTTCCACACGGCCAAATTTTCTTCCAAAATGCTTTCTTTGAGCAGGGGTGGCAGGATGCTTCCAATATTTAGTACATCTTTACTTCAGGACAAAGGTGGAGTGAAAGAAGGCATGTGGAAGTATCAGCAGAGGAGAAGAGACAGGGATGGTGAAGCTGGGAAGAAGCAGATGTGGGCCAGAGGTCTGTGCTCAAATGTCACCTCTTTGCTTGTATGCTGTGCCCTCACATTCTCCCAATGCCCCACAGTCACAGAACCAGGAAGGCTTTGGTAGGGAAATGCCATGTGACAGGCTCAATTCTCTCAGCAGTAGCTCAGAGAGAAGGTATGACGGTGGTTGGGTGGGTTGGGCTTTGCTGGTTTTTACCCCAGGTTGAACAGGTGTAGAAACTGCAGTGCCATCAGCCCACACTGTCTTCCTCTCCATCCAGGGATTTTCCATATCTGGGTAGGAAAGCTCCATTTTTTTGGGAGAGGATGTGCTTTTCATGACATTTCAAATAAAATGAGGTATGAAAAACCCAAACAGACACTCCAAAACAAAACCAAAAGAAAAAAACACAAAAAGACATTAAAAAAAAAAAAAAGAAGTAAAAGTAGAAAAAGGAACTAAACTGAACACAGGTTTCTTCAAAAAGGAGTTGGTCTCTCATCAAAGCAAATGTGATCCAGTCCTGCCATCAGGGTGGCCTCTGCTCAGCCCCTCCACTTTGTCCAACCTCCCTCCTGTCTGAACCACTCTTATCACTGAGGAACCAGAGAACTGAGGCCCCATGAACATGTTACATCCTTTGTCTGCTGCACTTTTTGCAGGGTTTTATCAGGCTCCACAGAAAAATTCTGTGTCTTCTCTGTAGCCCATCCCTCCTCTCCATGCAATTCTTTCAGGGCAGGTCAAGCAAGTAACACATTGCTTAGGAAAGCTCCTGAACAACAATAGGGTGCTATTTTTTATCTGCTTTCAGCCTTTTCTGCCTCTCTTACTCCACTTTCATCCCATCTGTAAAGAAGAGAGAGGAGTATAACAAACCATGTGAACAAGTTCACTGAAACACTGAGTTTTTCCTTGCTAACTTTTCAAGCTGCAATGGGTGTATCTTTGTACTTTAGTCCATTTTTTCTAATCAACCTTAAACTATCCAAAATACACAAAAAATATACCTTAAAAGCAAAAGCCTAAAAATCAGGAAGGTCCTCCAGAAACAAATAAAAACCAGTCAGCCAAGAACAAACTGATTTGAACTGTGCCTGAGTGCTATGTCTCTGTGATAGAAATCACTAGACCTTGAATGTCAAGGGATTTGTCAATTGCTGCTTCAGTGCTGTCATAACTTAAGGAGGATGATGAAAATTTGACAGCTCCTGGTTTTTCAAGGGAGCTCAAGGATTTTGTGTTCCTGCCTCCAGTGAAAGGAAGCAAACCAAGAGAAATCTGGAAAGTTTAGCACTGAAAAACCTCTACCATGACTTTTCAAACATAAATGCTGAAAAGAGAGGTGCCGTGTTGCAAAAGACTCTTTGATAAAAGTTGAGGTAATTTTCCGTGCTTGCATGCACTAAAGGACTTCCCATGTAATTTGAATCCTTGGGAAGTCCAGTGTTCATTGGTTCCATTAAAATATAAAGGTTATGCAAGCGATCACTACTCAGCATGCAGACATTCATGTCTTTTCAAAACAAGTTCTATAAATTGACTCTCAAAAAATGTTGCAGAGCATTCTTTGCTTCTTCCTGAAATGGACACATAAGCAAATACAAAAGAACATTTTTCATCTCATGAGAGTGGCAATTTTCTCCAGGTTACAGTATGAGAATCTTGAGTATCTCAAGAGTAATAAATATATATAAAAATATTTAGCTGCATTTTCCATACAATGATTTTCTATCCTTTGACATTACTGACACAGCTGCAGTTTAGGAGTTACTGTCATGATTGGGTATAAGGAAGGATGTTCATGGACTTGTTTTTCACATGTGACCCATTTTTTGGGATGTTAGCTCAAAACATTAAGAAGTCTCTGTAAATTTGCTATTTCAGGACCTTGATTTCTTCAGTGTAACACCCTCAATACTCTGAGTATCCAAATGAATTCTTGCTAAGCACTACAAAAAGCATATCACAGATGTTTGAAATTATGATTTTGATAATAACATAGTTAATCAAGCCCAGAGTTATCTTTGGGGAGCTTGCATTTTGGGGGAGTTTTTTCATTCCTTGACTTCAAACGCCTACTGCCTTCAGGGAAGAGAGAGAAGAAGAGCAGGTTAAGAGCTAAGAGAATTTGGCATGACTACTAAATGAGGGGGGAGTTCTCTCTGACTAGTGTGAGATTCCCTAAGGCACAGACACACTGTCAGGAGGGGGCAGCATCTCCCCAATTCATGAGAAATACTCCACGCACTCCCATCTCACAGCCTCCCCCAAAAGGAAGGGGCTGTATGCACTTAGCTCTGTGCTTTGGGCCCAAAGACCTTCCCTGCCACTCGCACTTGTGTATTAGCTATACAAAATTTCAACTGGTTTTATATTAAATGATTTTGTAAGTAGGGAAAACTTGAATAAGAGAGTGAATGGCACTGGGAAATGGGGAGACAGACACACCAGGAGTTAGAACTCACAACTTGACATAAAAGACTAGTGGGAGAGGGAACAGGTAATTTCCAGCCCTCTTCCTTTACAACATGCTCCAACTGAGACACAGATAAATACATAAGTCTATTTAGATAAATAATATGCTATCATTAGACCAAGCAGGAAGGAAAGTTAATAAAGCAGGAAACCAAGTGGGACACAATGAGGAAAACAGATAAAGCGAAACTGAGGCAGGGCCACCCAGATGTTTTTTTCCAGACGTCTTGAAATAGAAAATTGTTCTATCCCCAGATTTGATAAAAACAAAACAAAACAAAACAAAACAAAAACCCCAAACAAACAAAAAACAAACAAACAAAAAAACCCCACAACACCCCCCCCAAAAAAAAAAAACCTGGTCTATTTTTCAATAATTCATTTTCACAAAAAAAATATTACATAAGCCTTTCATGACTATGAGATTACACTGCCAGTTTTTGACAGAGGTACCAGTGTCCTAAGAAAATAATTTTTCAAGGCCCTCAGCTGATGGTCGTGAGATTCCTATGACACTAAGCATCTGGGGTTTTTTGAGCTATAGTCACCAGTATAGTTAACAGCATAAGCATCATGCAGCTTGCAGCTCTATTCATGGTAGAATTTGATGCCAGCTTTCATGACTTCAATAACTTTCACTGTCAGTCGGCTGGCAGTGACTGCTCAACTTTTAAAAATATAGAAGTATCAAGCAAATAAAGCAAAATGAAGACCAGGCTTTAGTCCACAATGACCAGACTCTCATTTCTCTGACTAAAAGCCATGTACCTGTCATTGATATTCCCATTGCCAAACACTGAAATGCGATGCTATGACAATGATATGGTCATGAAGTATGAAAAAAAGAACAGCTCTTCATTCCAGAGCTCTGCTACTCTCTGTGATGCTACCAAATGTGTACTGGCCACCTACAGCAACAACAGTAAAGCAGAAAGTGGGGTTCATTTCCTTGTTTTCTTCTTTGGGCCTTGGTAAACACTTCTGCCAGAGAGATTCTGCGGAAGCAAACAGCCAGATAAAACAAGATACAGCAAGCTCTGCATGGAGCACAGGATCCAAGCCTGTGCTGGATGTACATCCTTCAGTGACAGTAATTTTTGCTACCACAGTGATGTAACCCTGTCAGTGAAATGAAGATGCCTTTGATATCAGTGGACATCAAGCTGGAAGGCAAACAATCCAAGAGGATGAAATCTCTGACCAATATGCCTGGGATTGAGTATGCAGCACATTCCTCAGATGTTAGCATGAAAATCCATTAGTTTCCAGCAAAGACAAATCTCTCCTTGAAAGAATCACTTTCCAGTTGATAAAATGTCCATTGCAATGTGAGGCACAAAGAAGTCTGATACATTTTTTTAAACGAAGTTAAGAACTAGACCTATATACAAAAGTAAGACTTACTTTAAGCCAGGAAATACACAAACTATTAATCTGCACAGCTGGAATGAGAAGCATATGCTACGAGATGTGCAAATGTGTGAATGGATTTTAATTTTAATAAAGAAAGCATTTTGTATTGGAAGGAGTCCATTCTAATTCCACCATTTCACTAAATGCAGTGACAGATATTCAAAGCAAACAGCCAATTTAAGGCATTTTCCAAGATGAGTTTTACTGATTCCTGTGTAATCAAGCTCATAACAGAGTTGCTTAAATGAGTCAAAGTGTTATTAAACATTTCTTTTATGATTTCTACAGATATTTCAAATATCATTGAGCAGTCTTTGCTTCCTGATCTAAAATTAAGCATACTTTGCTGGCACGAACATCTTTGTACTGGGTTTGACTAGTGCAGAACTAATTTTCTTCAAAGTGGGTGATGTGGGGTCTTGTTTTTGGATTTTTGCTGTACACAAGGTTTGTAATACAGAGATGCAGAACTTGCAGAGTCAAGATCTTTTCTGTTTCTCACACCTCCCTACCAGTCATTAAGCTGGATCAGTGGCATCTTATTCATGGGGTTATACTACAGCACCTCAAATTGTGTCTGGCTTTGCCTATTGGGCTGTTTTTATCTCAGTCCAATAGTTTTCCCACTTTAACCCTTCCAGTTCCTTCTCCCATCCCCCTGGGAGTGAGCAAGCAGCTGTAAGGAGCTGAGCTGCTGACTGGGGTTCAACCACAACAATTGCCAAAAAGACCCTTCCTCACAGTGTTCTGGTTCCCACTATATATCTTTTTTTTGGGGCAGAAAAACAAAGATTCTAAAAACTCCCAAGACTCTTAAAATTTATTGGAATACATACTTCTTTTCAAATCTAAGTTGTGATAGCAGTGTTTACCCAAATATCCATTATCCAATTTAAAAAATGGCCCCTTTGACTCATCTTCAGACTTTTCCTGTCTTCGTGGATGCATGTGGTTTCAGATTTTAGCAATCTATAACTGAAACCTGATATTGCGAAAGAATTTCACCTGTCAGGGGCTTCCACAGCTTTGCAGTTCAAATAAATTCCGGTTTCCACTTACAAATTCACCTCCTTCGTGCCATTCATCCACTATGAGCGCTTGTAAAGTTCTCCCTTTGTAATACCTAGAATTCACCATGCTTTCACATCACCTTTCATCATCAATCTGCATTTTTGATGAACATTGTGTTTACGTTCGTTTTAGTTATGAAGAAACTGAAGCAAGGAAAAATGAAATCACTCTAGGAATAGCTAAATGAGAAAGCGAACTTCTGGTCCTAATCCAATTTACTGATCTACCTGTTGTACCCAGGATTCCTGGGAATTATGTTAAAGGCTACAAGGACCAAGTTTACAGAACTTCAAAAGGCAAATTAACAACAATGGGGAGAATAAATCCCACTCTCCTTGTAGTCTTTCACTACTATGAAGAGGTTTTTTGCTTAAGAAACCTTTCAGCCACAAAGTACTGCAGACTTGGGAAGGCATCTCAGTTCGTTCTTTCATGCTTTCTGGAAAGTTTTACTGGCTGCTGTCAGACATCAGGCTTTTTGTTTCAGAGTAGTACTGCCATTTGTATGTCAATCTAAGTTCTTTTGTGGGGAAGTGCATTAATCTATTCTCAGCATCAAAGCAAGTTAGTGCACTGTCTTTCATGATCACACAACAAACATACATCCCATTATTTTCTCTTTGGAGAAAGGATCTGGTATTCCTTTCAATCAAAAAAAAAAAAAAAAGAGGCTGGACTTGATAAAAACAGAAGCAGAATTCTGGGAGGCAATGTTAGGACAACCTTAGAAATGCTTCAATTTAATGTGGATTAAAGAGTTGGAATCCATAGAACAGGGCACACCAGCACCTCAGCGCACACCTGATGTTTTGTGCCTGAGACTCCCACCAGGTGTTTCCAACAAAAGCCTGGCTCTGGCCACTCGATCCTTCCCCCACAGACACAGGGGTGCTGTTGGGTGTCCAAGGCCCTCTCTGCTGCAAGCTGAACCAGACACAGCCCCAGCCCCTGCTGCAATGCCCTAGAGCAGGAATGTTGTGGGGACTGAGCTGAAAGCTTTGCCTCCGTGCCAGGACATCACTCTATTGCATGCCTGAGGAGACAATAAACTGCATGTGCTAAATGCAAGTCATTAATAGGGTAGGTATGCTTTGTCTTTGCCATGGCCTTAGGATCACTAAGGTGAAAGATTGTATTTTGGGTTTTGGTGTGGCTTTTTGTTCTGGTCTGTGGGGTTTTTTGGCTGGCTGACTGGTTGGTTGGCTGGTTTTTTGTGTTGCTTTGCAGTGCATCGTTTTGGTTTTGTTTGGTTTTTTTCACCTGTGGAATGATTCAGACAATCTACTTTAGTGAGAACAGCTATTGAAGTGCAAGTAATTTATTTCAACTTTACCTATAAAGCTATTATAAGATTTCTTGAGCTATTTCATCTTATTTTCTCCTCTTGTCCTGTTAAGAAGGGAGGATCAAAAAGTGGCTGGATGAGCACTTGGCAGGCAGGTTAACGAGGTTAACCCTCCATAGAGCACTTCAGGAGCCCTGCATTTATTTTTAGATGTAAGACTATTGACCAATTGTACATCACACTGTATCAAGTGTGGTCATACAACTTGTAATCCATTTAAAAAAAAAAGAGAAAAATCATTTATATCATGCTGTGCTTTGGGGTTTGCTTTGCTTCATGGCTTCAAAGTTCAGTATCTTTCTAAAACTGATGCATAGCTGAGAAACATCCTCCTTCAGGAGAAAGAATATATGTCTGGATAGAAAGATAAACATTATACATACATACATACATACATACATACATACACACACACATATATATATATATTTCATTCTTTTTGCTTTGGCTGCCAGGTGAGCCCAAGACTGTGCCCAGATATGCTGCTGATACCAAGAGCTGTCTTACTGCTCAAGGCTGCTGAGGAAACAGATGATGGGTGATATTAGCAAGCACCAGAGCCTGGAGCCGCTCTCTGCTGCTTCCTGCTCTGCAGTTTCTGACTTCCAAAAGCACACTTTTGGCACAGTCAGGTGGTAGAGAGTCAAGTGTGATTACCATGGGAGTTTGGTGTCTGTAGCCTCTTCTTTAAGAAAACATTCTCCAATATAAAAATTGTATCTTTTACTCAGGAGGTAGCTTTTATTCCAAAACCACCAGCTCTGGTTCTGAGCTTGTCCAGAGGAGGCAACGAGGCTGGTGAGGGGCTTGGAAGACAAACCCTGTGAGGAACAGCTGAGGGAGCTGGCATTGTTTTGCCTGGAGAAAAGGAGGCTCAGAGGTGACCTTATCACTCTCTACAATTTCTGAAATGTGGTTGTAGTCACGTGGGGGTTGGTGTCTTTCTCCAGGCAGCAACTGACAGAACCAGAAAACACAGTCTCAAGCTGTGTCCAGGGAAATACAGGTTGGATATTAGGAAAAAGTTTTTCACGGAGAGGGTGATAAAGTACTAGAAAGGCCTGGCCGGGGAGGTGGTAGAGTGACCATCCCTGGATTCATTTAAAAAAAGATTAGATATGGCACTCGAGGCCATGATTTAGTCGAGGTGTTAGGGCATGGGTTGCACTTGATGATCTTTAGGGTCTCTTCCAACCTAGTCATTCTGTGAATTCTGTGGTTCTATGAAAATAATTTCCTCTTTGGAATCCGCTGTCACCTACCAGTGAAACCTACAGGTTATACAGCCTAGCTTTTAAAGCCTAGATGAAAATATCACAGGAGCACTCTGGATATATTTAAAGCTGGCACTTCAGTACTTGAGAGCTCATAGAATAAAATCTGTGCTTGTTTTACTTATATCAGCTGGACTACTTCAGAAGCTGCCTCTGAAATTGCTTGTTACACGTGATTTTCATTCAGTGCTTTAAAAAAAACTTCAGAAAAACCTAAGCAAAATACTCAATGTCTTTAAAATTTTCTGAGTTTCATTGTAGTCAGCTATAGAGATATATTTTGAGGTTATCTTTTGTCCAGTATTTAGGCCTTAGAGTGAATATTTTTAATTTAATATTATTAATAATTTGATACATCCCCTAATTCTGAACAAAAAACTCTAATGAAAGACAACACGTGAGTACAAAATCAAACATCTCATCTTAATAAATGGATGGTTGCATTTACTCAAGTAGTTTCTGATTCCAAGGTCTTAATGTACTCACAGGAGAGATAAAATAATAAAGTGTATAAATAAATAAAAATTCTTTCTTGCTAGGTATGCAAATGGTAAACTCAGCCATGAGTTCTGTTCTGCCTGTCTATCTACAGTTATTTTGATTTCCAAATTGTTGTTCCAAATGTTTCCCTCCCCATTCCGTCCATCTTATAGCTGGGTGCAGACAGTGTCATATACATCCTGAGGTTAAGACAACAGGAAGGAAGTGCTCCTCATTTATGCAAAAATTATATTATTTCTTTTCAAGTGATCTGAAGGGGGCTGTCTGCAACTGTTGGCAGAAAACAAGTAATTATGCTCAGGACAGGTATTGCTTAAACCTCTCTTTAGGCCATGGTAAATTCTCATACCTCAATAGATGGAAAAGACAGATTTTAGATTCCAAAAGGGGCCAAAAGGTGAGAAATGTCTTGCAAAAATTTCAGTGAATTCAAGCTTTTGCTGAAAGTGATAAATAGTCTGTTCAAGAGCACCAATCTGTGTTTTGTTTTGTTTGTTTGTTTGTTTGTTTTAATAGGGGAAGGATCCACATCTTCTCAGGTGATCCAGAAAGCTGAAGTAACATCAATTTTTATTCTGCATTATCACAGCAAAAGCATTGTGTATGTGACTGTAGAAGGATAATGAATTCATAATTGTTGCTCTTTTTATATGTGGCTGTAGTCCAGTCACCTGAGCTCTGCCGGCAGAGTCAGTGTCACTAAAAGTATATTTACAATAGCAACTTGTGGCAGCCACTGGAGAAATTTATGCTGGACAAAGCTGGAAGAGAACTAGAGAAATAGAAGCAACAAACAAATACACAGTCTTATTCATTGTCTAATGATTTCCACCCCAGAAACCAATACTCTTGAATGCCTTTTAGAGGCAAAATGATGCCTTTTGGCAGTATTCTCAGGGGTTTAATGGCACTGAAGGGTATTAATTGTGTTGTGTGCCTTTAGCAAACTGAGATGCCAACATATTAAATGACAAAAAAATAGTTTCTTCTGACCAAACCTGACCATTCCCAGATGGACACCCCAAGAAGATAGCCCAATGTAAGTTATTTCAAAAATACCATTATTTTCTGATTTTTTTTTTACTAGCATGAAGAAAGAAAAATAAACTCTAGGTAAAATTGTGTAAGTAAATTAGAGTCCTAACTAGTTGAAAAAATAAGCCATATTAATCACAAAAAGAAATCAGGAAGTCTGGATATGAAACACGAAACAGAAATAAAAAATGTTTACTGCCAGTAGGAAATTATAAGCTTTGAAGGTTTTGGCATCTGAAAGTCTATATGCACTCAGGTGTTGCATGAGACACACAGATGTGGGCTAGTGGCTTTTCAATCCTCCGAGAATAGAATAAGATACATCTCTTTGTGTAAATGTAAACCTGCCAATAGAAAAATCTAGAAATCCAGACTAAAGAGAGGAGAAAGATGGATGGTAAAAACACAGAGATGTAAAGCTTATGAGATCTGACAGAGGAGTAGTACCTTAATCAAGAAGCAAACAAACAAAGACAGAAGGACTGCCTTTGGAGTCCAGGGGTGACAGTAAATTTTGAAGAGATACAAGGACCTCTGACAGTGTTACAGAGACCATTCAAGGCTTTAGAAAGTTGAGTCGAAAAAATCTAGGGATCTTTAAAAGACAAATTATTGTAGCAATTAGGGACCCGGTTTAATGGCAGGCTTTGGACTGCTGGGTTAGCAGTTGGACTGGATTATCTTGAGGGTCTTTTCCAACCAAAATGATTTTTTGATTCCATTATTCTATAAAGAAAACATAATTACAGGCTTGATTTAAGAGGACAGATTCCATGTAGTGATTCTACCAAAGCATCACCTGGGATGAAC
This sequence comes from Chloebia gouldiae, assembly GCA_003676055.1. NCBI lineage: Eukaryota > Metazoa > Chordata > Aves > Passeriformes > Passeridae > Chloebia > Chloebia gouldiae. Next base: position 301,971 of record QUSF01000179.1, on the reverse strand, counting down.
ATGACATTCCTGCACTTACACTGTGCCCTTGTCAGAGGATGGCAGGTTTACAGAGGCAGGCAAGGAAGGAGAAGTGTCTGAGGCCCAGTCCTCTCTGCTTTAGCTGTTTCTGGGTCTAAGTACCTCCAGAGACTGTCCATGAGCCGTGGTTATCAGACCTGAACTGCTGTTGCTAATGGGGCAACCCTAAGCCAGACATTTTTCACCTTCTAAGGGCCTCACATTCAGCTTTTACAGTTTTGCTGCATGCAAAATTGATAAAAAAATTAGGCACTGATGCACTTTAAAATCCACTGACATCAGTGGATGTCACATACCCACACAGATATGTGAGTACCTGTCTGTATGGACTGGAATACCTGAGAGGTGGAAATTCCCTAGCAAATATCACCCCATGTGGCTCTATCCTAGCAGGGGAAGGCAGAAGGGCAGATTCCATTTTTTGTTTTCTTGACTTTCTTGAGAGCACTGTGCATGTCTCTTACAGTGTGCCTCAGCTTTTGTAATTATGACAACAGTCTGAAAATTGAAAATAGAAAAGTACTGCTCTCCCCTTACCGTGCGCTAATACCTGCTATTAGCAAAGACCATAATCTTCTGAGCCCCTCAGATAGAGATTTTAAAAAAACTTGCAGTTTGCTAAAGAGCTTATCAGAGGTAATTAAAGCCTGAGCACACTTGCTTTTAAGAGATCCAGAAGGGCTTGCTCCATTTTTATGAGATGCTGCTTCAGCACAAATCCCCTCCTGATCAATGGCTTCTGAGACAAATCTATTAAACAGCCCTTCCCAGAATGGTGGAGACAGCATCTCTTGAAATGTCAGACTACTTCCTATTAATTTTATAAAGGATACTTTGTGAATATGCAGGGAGGAGATGAAACACAGGAGGTATAGCTGTTCCTAATTAAAAGGAAAACTGACCAAAGGGAACTGTCAGGCAGAAACTGATCAGCAGCCTTGACTTTGTAAATATTGTTTTGCAGTATTTCAATTGCAGAGGTAATTTTGCAGCATGGGAAAAGGAGGATATTAATGAGTCTTATAAACCATTCATGTTTGTGGTAGTTGTTTTCCTTTTTAACATCTTTGGGTGTCACCCTTCTCTGAAAACCAAGCAGATTGCAGCTTACCTCTGCGATTTCAGTGCCTGCTGCTGTCTATCATGCCTTCTCAATGTCTTGTCTAACTCATGACAGATTAAGCTGCCAATACCACCTGGAAAACTTGGCAGCTTCAGCCCTGGGTTTACTCATACCAGAATCTCCTTGTGCAATGGCGCTCTGCATCCAGCATGCTCAAGTCTCATCTCTTTTGCTGCTGCCACACTCGTGTAGTCCCTGCAGTATTTCTCATAACATCACAATTTATCTCCAGATGGGGAGTTAGTGCCAGGAATCATTGCAGCACTGGAGTTATCTCAGGCTGCTTTACCACACTGATGCTTTGCTAGTATTTTTAGCACAGAGTAAAAGGAAGACAGACAACAATTTCCCCCACTGTTTGTCTGAAATGTGTCACCCAGGGAGAACAGAGAGCTTGGATAGTGATGGTTAGTGGTGAACACAATGGTCACATCCAAAATTTCCAGGTGTTTGATTTGTGTGCCACTAAGTTGTTATTTTTTTAATGTGACTGCACTAAGGTAACAAAGTCATAAACCATCTGTATTTAATTAATTCAGCAATAAATAAACATACAGGACTTGGACGATCTAAGTGGTATAATTGCTCAACTCCTGTGAAGGGTGAGTAATTAATTTTGCTATAATTATTATCAAACCACGGTGAGCAGAGAGATTTTTTTTTTTCTCCTTTGAATTGCCTCCTTCCTTGCAACTCTGTATTTCAATGCAGGTCATTTACTGTTTAATGTACCTTTCATCATCTGGTGTCAAGATAACTTCAGGCAGATGCAAGCACTCATTTTATTATTGTATATTTTCCTTTTGTTTGCCTCAGGAAAGATGTTTTAATTGCTAAGGATAAGGACAAATTTACAGATCTAGAGGCTGAAGGGGAATGAAAACAATGCCAATATTTGCATGAATGTGAAGACAAACTGTCTGTTCATATAGTTCTATAACTCTTTATCATTTGTGACTGGAAAAATCTGACAACAGTAAATGAAGAAAGTGCCAGGGGAGAGGGGGAGGATTGTGGGAGACTAGACAACCTCTGTATTGAAGGGATTCAAGAGAGCTAACAGCTGGGAAGGTGTAAACCAAGTGCCAAACATTAATCTTACTGCTGCTAGCTCCACCTCTCATTTCTGAACACAGGAGAGGTCTGGGTCACACTGCTGAATGCCATGAACTCTCCAATGATGTCTAATCCCTCCAGCCCCTGTTTTGGAGGGCAAAAGCCAGAACCAAAACTGAGCTAAAAAGAAAACAGAATTTAATAAGGTATGAGTAAATCAGCATACACTATATAGGTCCTGGTACATCAGCCAACCAAAGGTCCTGTTCTGATGGCTCTGCCATGGCTGAGGCTTGCTCAGCACTTGGAGAGAACTCACCAAGCAGGAACAGGAAAAGTGATGGAAAAACCAGGCCCTTAACTGGCAAGAAACTCCTTGCCACAAGATTGGGATCAAGACATGGCTCTGAAAGGGTGGCTTGAATTGAACATAGAGTCACACAAAATCACAGTTTTTGGAAAGCTTCTCTGGAGGTCGTGGAGTCCAAAGTCCTGTGCAGACACTGGCCGGCTAAAGCAGGTTACCCAGGACCACATCCAGTCATGGCTTGAACACCTCCAAGGATGGACGCTCCCCAGACTCCCTGGCACTGTTCTAGTGTTTAACCACTTTCCTAATAAAACAGGTTTTCCCCTCTGTTTAAATGGATTTTCTTGTACTTTGTTTTGTGCTTGTTGGCTCTTACCCTTTACCACAGAATGTGATAGCAACATCTTTACTCCCTCTCTGTAAAATACCTGCAAATCAGGTATTTATACATGTGGAAAACATTCTCCCTTAGTCTTTTCCCCAGATTCCTCTGGAATTAGCCAAGGAGACACCAGACACCACCAGCGCTGCTCAGAAAATTGCCAGAGCAGTTCAGAAAGTTGCAGTTTTTAAAGGATCTGAAACTGTATCTACATACTTATGTTTCCTTATTCTTTAAGTTCTTTTTGTGAATAATGTCTACACCCAGAATAGTACTGTGCCTAATTTCAGTGACATAAAAGGGATTAAAAAAAACCTTTTATATTTTGTTCTCGCCTCATCAGCCTTTCTTTACTGTGTGATGACAAAGTAAGAGACAAAGCACACACTGAGCACAGGTCATCAGGTCTGACAGATTTCAGTTTTGTTTAAAGATATCACTGTCAAAATGCTGTGAAACATAATTAAACCATGTAGGTTCATTCTCAGTATTTCCTTAGAAAAGGTGTAAATTTGACTTATTATCATAATTTGGCTTCTGAATATCAAATAACAAAGGAAATGTATTTGGACAAATACAGAAAAAATAGTTAATATGGAAATCAGCTTGTCCCAAGTGGGAAAATGTCTCATTTGCATTCAGATTCTGTTTCTGCTGCCTCTTCCTTTGTTTCCAAAGTGACAAATGGTCTTTCCCTCCTCCCCAACCCTTTCAGAATCTCATTAAAAGGTGCAGAAATGAGGCTTGAATGGCCCCATGACCTTCTTTCCTTTGGGGGTCACATGCAGAACACAATTCAATCTGGCCCACTGGCACATTTTATCAAGGGTTTTTTTTTTCATCAGGAGGGGGTAGAATAGTACAGAGTGACCCAAAACCCTGGTGATACAATACACATAGCGATACACATGCCATTACTCACAGCAATATATTGCGATGGCACACAGATTGCCGTATAATGTGATTTTCCCTCAATGAAAGGGAGTTTGAACAATAAATGGCTCTATCACAGGCATGGGTTGCACATATTGCATTTTGAGAAATGAGGTTTCTCACTGATTTAGCATTCTTATTTGCTACGCAGTCTTTTTAATAATGGGAGACTGGTTTGTTTATTTCTAGCTTACTTTACTCCTGTTTTAATGTGAAAAGCACAGGAAAGAGCAGCGTGGTATTTAAGTGATTAGTAACTCTGAGAAATATGTGTAGCTTATAGCAGTCATAGAATTTACAGCTGAGATGAAGTGAATTTCATGGCTAGCAAGAAATGGATGAGAGCCAGCATTACTATTAAACATAAGGATCCTTTCAATATCTGTCACTGGAACAGAAACCTAAACAAAAATGGAGCTGTTCCAAATATTGTTTTCATGAGCCTAACAAATATTCATTCCACTTTTCATTTGGGAAACATCTTGGAATTTTTGGTGTCAGACATGCATCAATATTAAGGCTTGAAATAGCATTTTGTGCAATTATGCCTTAAATATTTCAGCAATTCCATTATGGGCTCCTTCAGAGAAATAAACCAACAGCTGGTCCCCTTTACATAAATGAAAAGCTAACTTGAAAAAATGTCATAGCCAGTTATTGATGATCAGAGTGGGGAAAAAAACTCCACTAGATAACATGATATTGACTTGACTCAACATCATATTAAGACCTTCCTTCTAGAACTTTGTGTCTTTTCTTCTCCTACAGGAAAACTTGTGTCCTTTGTTTGTGTGGTTGGTGAACAAGAACAATGATCATTAACTAGTACCCGCACTACTCTGACAGTGTATGCCAGCTATGAAACCTACTTCAATGTGTTTGGAGCAAGCTATTTATAATTATAACAGTATTCTCCAAGTCTTACAATAATTTGACCTGCAATAAATGGTGAAAAGCTACTAATAATGCTTCTAATAATCACTAATAATCAGCAATTTGCTGATATACACAGACCAAGTTCAACTTGGCACATAATATCCATTTGTCTGTCTCAGTCACCCCTAAGACTTCTTTGCGCTTGCCCAAATGTGATTATATCTTGTTCAGATTTCCTCTGGAAATTAAACTCTTGGATGGAGGAAAATGGTAATTTTATCAGTTCCAGCTAGGAAGCTGTTTGCATGCTCCACAGATGACACATTTTGTGCCACAAACAGTTATTTTCATACTCGCTACATCCTGAAGTCAGAGATGAGTCTGTGTTTGGCACAGGACATCTGCAGAACTCTTCCAGGGGAGCAGACAGGTACTGAGAAAAAATGAGATGAAAGTGTCTTAAGAGTGATGTGTGTGTGTATGTGTGTGTGTGTGTACATGAATATGAGTGTGGAGGTTTGGCATGGCTGCACCACTGACAGCACAGAACTGGAGTCGGGGTTATTCCAGGCCACCTACAAGCACATCAGCTTGCAGTCATTGTCTTGGATTGCAAAAGTTAGGCCATGGATACCAGTGAGGAGCACACCCAAAGCCATCCCCATACCAGCTCTTTACAGGTTGTTGTGAACGAGTGTTTTAAGGTCACTTAAAGAATCACCAGCAAAAGTATTTGCTAGAGCAGATTTATTATAGAAGTGAAAGCATGACAAAGCATGTTGGCAAGGTTCGCTCTACTTACTAGATTGTTGAAGCAGAGAGAAAAATCAAACAAAAATCCCAAGCCAATCTAAAACTACATATGTGAAGGCTAGCAAGACGCAGGGGAGAGTGGGTGAGCGGGGAGGTGGTAATGCCTTAAGTTTTAGCTTTCATATTTTCCAGATTCGGTACTGCTTTAGTATATAGCTCTGAACTTCATATAAAGTGTTAGCAAGTTCTCTTCACAGTGTAGTTAGCCAAAACAATTATTTTCCAGCCTGAGAATCAAGGACACTGTTGCAGTTTCAGGGCCAAAAAAGGTAAATTGAGGAGAGCAAATCAGGAGGATAGGACTTCATAACCTGAAGCTGTAACTGGACAGTTAACCCCAATATGAGAAGTGACCAAAACCTATAAAAGTGTGAAGACTCGTGTCCAGTCATCCATCTTGGGTCCATCTTGGTTGTATCCTTGGCCAGGCTTTTGTACTGCCCAAGGTGTAACTTTGAAGGCCTTTTAATAAATACTTACTTTATTCTTTAACTCTGTCTAGCCTCTGTTCCAGGCGGCTTCGTTAGGCATCGATGGGAGGATGGGGGATGGGGTGTGGAAAGGAGTGGGAAGAGAAGAGGATAGGAAGAAGTAAGGATGAAAAGAAAAGTTCAATAACCTTGTGTTGGGTCACAAGGTTCAGAGTATATCCCCATGTTAAACTGGGCCCAGACCAGGCCTACAGTTCATGCCAAACACCTAGCAGAACTTAATTTTAATATCACTTAAACATAATAGTACTTAAAACACTTAAAATACTTAACAGAACTTAACCTTAACATCACCTAAACTTAACTTCACTTAAAGAAATTAAACTTAACCTTAGCATATCATATTAATATCATATTAAGACCTTCCTTAAGACCTTCCTAAGGTTAAGGTCTGTTAACCTGTTAAGTTTGACAGACCTTAACCTTAACAAAACCTAACCTTAACAGAACTTAAACTTAACAGAAATGAAACTTAATAGCACTTAAACCTAAGAGCACTTAACAGAACCTAAACTTAACAACACTTAACAGTATTTAACACTCAATGGCACTTAACAGATAGTTTAACTTAAACTATTAAGCAATGGATAGAATTTACTATAGAAATAGAATAGAATATAGAATTTACTATAACTTATTTACAGGCCTAACTCTAAAATACTAAGTTAGAACAACCTTCTTCATGTATTTCCTCCAGCATTTTCACACTTGCATGCACACAAACATAAAGAGTCTGTTCAAGGCATACCTGTGAAAAAAATCCCTTTGACTTCAGTGCAGTAGTCACTTTGGATGCCTTTGCATCTTTTCAGTGGGCTCAAGGTTGAACCTTGAGGAGTGGCGATATGAGCTCAGAAATTGTTGTTTGGAGATTGCTCTCCAAACCTGGCAAGCTTGAGTGCTCTCTGGCACTGAGAGGTCCCACTCAGAGGGAGGTGCTGATCACAGCCCCTGTGGTCCAGACCCTGAGGAGGCTCAGAGTCTCACTTTGGGTCACTGTTTATAATGTAACAAGAGAGTGGGCTTTAGTCATAGAAATGTTCCATTCTAACCTCAATTCAGGTCACCAACTTTCTTTGAAAACTCAGTAATAAAAATGTAGTTCCACTTGTTTGTTTGTTTGGTTTTTTTTTCAGGGAAGAAAAGTAAGTTCCCAAGGCTGTTAGTTAAAAAACTGGATCTCAATAGACAGCAGCAGTTCCTAGGAACTGACAGATTGGCAGTCTGGTCACCTCTTGCCTCTGTGCCTAGAAAAAAAAATGTATCATGCTCCAATTTTAAATTGATGGACATTTTGATCAGGTTACCTAAATAATAGGTTTTTTAAGTATTGTTTTGAACATGATAAAACAATATTATAGGAGAGGAGGTCTGTGCCACAGCAGTACATGTCTAGCTAGTATACACACTCTAACATATAGAACTATATTCAACAATAAGTATAATACAACATAAATAATAAAAAGTAAAATAAAGTGCAGCATTGTGTCTAGAATTACTATTGCAGTTGATGACCACCCAAACCAAAAGTCCCACTAGTGATGTTCTCCAGTCTTCATCACTCTTTCCAAGATGATTTCTGTGCTATATATCTTTTCTGTACTGTATTCCTTCTGTATCGTGGTGAATAGTGATTAGGGTTCTGTGTCCATTGCTCCGGATGTATTCCAGCAGTCGACACAGATCATCTTGCTGCAATGATTTTTTTCACTAGTGCACGGTTCATCCCAAAGGGGCTGGGCAGTAAATCTTAACAGTATGTGTAGGTAGATTGTAGTAATTCCTGTGTTGTGACAGGAACCTGGATAATAAAAGTTACATCCCCTGATACTGGGTGCTTATTTCCATAAGACTAATGAGCATTTGTCAGATCAAAGTCCAGCCTATATAGTTATAAAGGCATATTTGACATTTCTGCGATGGAAATTATGTTCATGTGGAAAAAAAATGTTTAATCTGAGAAATTTTTTATGTACTCGTGAAGTCATGTGCTCAAGTGGATGAGTGAATATTTGCCTGCAAGAAGGTGCATAAATTGCAGGCAATACCTAAAAATACATAACAACATGGGTTCTCTTCATAGAACAGTTTCTTGCCAATATGGTGTAGAGACTTCTTCCCTTATATTCAATTTACACAGAATGTTTCCAAGTAGGCAGTTTTTGCACATTTTGCAAGTCAATATGTTTGCATTTGGGCAGATGTGGAGTTGCTTCAGCATAACTAGTTGCCACCAATTTATCTGACAGAGGAACAAGACTGGGTCCAATATTAAAACAAGTGTTCAGCTACTAAAATTTAGAAAACATCTGTATGAGCAGCTGCCTTCAGACTGCCCTAATTCTGCTCCTTCTCATCCTAGCACCCTCCAGTGAGCCTCTGGGACCTATGGAGCCAAATGGAGGGTTTGCAGGGGTTGCTCTGGAGGGCCTATGGTGGCTCTGGGATCTGGAGGTAGAGAAGCACGAGTGGGAAACTGCATCAGTGGCTGGAGGGGCTCCAGAGGGAGCAGCAGGGTCAGGAATGTCAGGGTAGCCACCTCAGTATTTGGGTGGGCTCCATCGGGTTGCAGCTGTTGGAATTTCAGACGGAGCTGGAGCAGAATAGTTGCAAGAGTACTGTTTTAGCAGATGAGAAGTGGTGGCTGTAGGTAGACAAGCAGCAGTGGTGGGAGCGTGGTGAGGCCAAAAGCTGGGAGTGGGTGCTGAAGGAGAAGCAGAAGACTAGAGAGACAAATACAATCTATAAGCTGTCTCTAAGAGTTGGGCGTAATCTATTATGCTATACAATGTGCAAACCTATTACCAAAACAAAAAGTAGAATGATTAACATCAAAAGGACAAGCAAAAGGTGCAACATTTTGTTAAAAATCCTAGCTGCTGTTGGCAATGACTCAAATAAAAAGTCCCACCAGTGGTGTTCCCTGTCTATCTTCACTTGCTCCATCACTCAGTGGCTGCCTTTCACACTGTGATGAACAGAGCCAGACTTCTTTCCTTTGTGTTGGGCTTGCTTCAACAGCTGTCTCAGGCTGTTATGTGGCAGCTTCTTTACCAACATGAGATTCATGCCAAGAGGAACAGGCTGTTAGGCTGGGAACAGGACATAGTCAGATTTCAGCAAATGGTGAGATGTAACTGGAGCTCAATAATTACAACTGTGACCCTTAATTTGAACTAATTTATGAACACAAATGTTAGATTGATTACTTGTATCTACAATGAGGTTGTCTACAAGTACAAAATAACAAGGGGTTCTTATTCAGGGTGAATTCTCATCCATTCCATCAGGCCACACTTTATACTCCAGGGGATAGAATATTCCATCCCCTGTGATTTAATCCTGGCACAATTGTTGGACATATGGTATATACCAAAGGATTTTCTATTACTAAAACAAAAACCATGACTTTATTGTTAGTGAGGTCTAAAGTGAAATTGACTAGTTACCACCAACAGTGGAATTTCCTTCCAGATTTAGCTGGGTTATTCCAGGTTACCTTTTGAATTTCAGAGGACAAGTTGCTTTGAACTCATTTAAAATTTCTGCCACAATAAATTGCACCCACAGCTGATAACCCTCTATGGTGTGGAATGTATTATGGGTACCAAACTGCTTAGCTTAAATAAAAACAGGGAGGGTCTCCCCTCTGTGGGTAGAGCTTGCTTGTGCTTGTTCATGTGTGAAGCAAATTTGGTTCATGCTGACAATATCGTACCTGCAAGGAGGAGGATAAGCTGTCCTTCAGCGCTTAACCTGGTCTTCAGTAGGAGTGTGCTGACATAATTCCTAGGAAGAGAAAACAAGTACCTACAAGCCTCAGCCAGGTTTGTTTAACAGCTTGGACTAATGACACTCAGAATATGTTTTGCCTCTTTAAACCCAGTAGAATTGAGTACTAAAGATCTCTTTGGTCCATCAGGACTAGTTTGGCCTTGACATCCCTCAGGTGGAATCTTGTCTTCTACTTCACAAAGTGCTTCCCACACTGCTGTTCCTGCTTCCCTCACCTTTTCCAGGGCTCAGGGTGATCTTCTGCAATTAGAGTTGTCCTCCACAAGCAGTATGCTCTCTGAATTTGGGTTACCAATTCTACAAAAGAGCACGCAGTGATTAAAGGCACAGTATTGGCATTAAATTTACTGTAATAAACCCATAAGCTACAATTTTCAGTTCAGCTTTTGCACCAGGCAAAAGAGTTAGAAGGGGAGTGTGAGTGGTTGGACCTCTTTTCTGCAGATCTATTACCACCCTGTAAGTGTCCAAGCACCTGTCAGTTTTGTGCCTGATGGATTGGCAATATTGGGTACCTCAGCTGTCAGTGGCACCAAATCAGCTAGAATTTCAGAAATCCCACCTTGCTTCACAGCAAACATCCAGGACTGAGATACAGCAGCAATCCTTGTATCAGAGAGTGCAGGCACTGCATGGAGCAAGCACACTACAGTCTGAAATTCTTCTGGGGTTGGGGTTAACATTTGAACCAAAGTACCACATATGCCATCCAGCAAACACCAGGTTCTAGTGTTCAGAACACTGAAACACAAATTTATATTGTGATCTTTTATTGCAAAGCAAGTAGTCAGCATATTTCTTACACAGAAGCAGTAAATTAAGCTTAGCAGCTTGGCAGAGCACTTGCTCTGTTAAATTGGTGTTTTTAACTCTTTGCTGTCTGGGTCATAGACTCAGCTTCTTGACGTCTCATTGTGTTAATACTGAATGTAGAGCTCCTGTTTCTATTACAAATGTTATTATTTGTTAAGGAAAACCAATTGTAATCAGGATGTTTGAACAATTATTATGTATTCTTTGATAGATTTCCACTTGCTAGATTTCAGTATCACTTGGTTTGTGAACATAATGCCCTGACAAAACAATCACCAGAATTGGAATGTGTGCAATGCTGGGTGAACTGGGAGCTTGCTTAAGCATCACCTCTACCTTTTCTTACAGTTTTTGTGGTTTTTACTTCCTTTGTTCCATCAATAGTTTCTGCAGCTGCTCAAATTTCAATTACAGTAATAATTCACCTGCTTTCCTCCCCTCTATTTCCTTTCTCAGATCTTGTTTCTTTGTACTATGGTTATCTAAATTCTCCAACAATTATCTTACTTTACACTCTGCCAAAGCAAGAACAGTCCTAAAATTATCATTCTCAGTAATAAGTTTATCAACTTGTGTTCTCAGCCTATCTTCTGTCTCTCTCTCAGAAACCAGTTTTGTCTTTAATACCTCATTTTCTGTCAGTTGTTTTGTTGTTTTTTGTTTGGTTTTTTTTTTTTTTTTGTGAGCTGCCTTATATATTTACAACTGCTGTTCCCCTGTTCAGTTATTGAGGACAGCAAGAATTTCCTGGCTCCTGATTAACAACACCAGCCTGTGGGGCCATAGGAATGATAATTCTCTCAGGGCACTCTGGAGTTCTAATTCCTGTGTCATCCTATTTATCCCACCTGTGGCAAAGGAATGCGACTTTCCTTTTCCCCAGGCACTGTACTACATTCTCAAGAACAGCAGCAGATAATTCATCCATCATTCCTGAGAAACTCCCTTCTGCAAAGCTTCCCCACGCAGCACATTCTGTCGGGCACTAGGACCCTGTTGCTGCTGTTTGGGAGGTCCGCCTTCCTGCTTCATTTCCAATCTCCTGATTGATATTACTGTAGCCAGTTGGCTCCTGAACTATCTCCCCTCCACATAAAGGGTCTTCCCTAATTCCCTCGTGCCCCTCTCAGTCTGGTTAACGCTCCCCTCAAGTGGTCTTGTAGTTGTATCACAAAGTGCTTTATCACTCCTGTCAAACCTCTGATCACGGGAAGCATCATACCTGGATTGACAGCCAGTGACACAGCTGAGGGCTGTCCCAGAACGCACCATCTTCATTCATCAATTGCAAACCAGCTGCCTCCTGTGCACTCTCCATCACGTGATCTGTAGCTGGGGTCTCTATCCTAACCTGGATCACCCCTCTCTAAAGGATGCCAACCTCCTGCCCAAGCAGGCAACTCTCTGAGTTAAGGACCACAGTTCTCTCTTGTCACCCACCATTAAAAACACTTCTCTTCCTCTTGGGCCTCTGTCTCAGACAACCTGATTCAATCAATTCCATCACTTTCCAAGCACATTCAGTTTCATATTCCTGTGAGGCTCTGCTATCCTTTTCCTGGAACTTTGCTATCTTGGCCACTGTAAATAGCACAATTTCAATAACAGTTGTCTGGTCCTGGCCATCACTAAAGGTTTCTAAATCCTGACATTTGCCCCACGAAATTTTCTCTCACTCACACACATCCTGAAGCTCTGCCTAAGCCTGGTAATAGGGCCACGTTCAGCAGTGAGGAATGCCTCTGCCTGCAGCCTGCTCTCCTTTCCACGATCATGCTCAGCAATGAGCAGCCCCTTCGCTTTCATGTTGACACACCTGAATTTTTGGGCAGTGCTTAAAGCTGCTTCCAAAAGTGCACCCAAAATTCTTCACCTTTCCCCTTCCATAACTTACATTCACTTAACACCACATTTATCTGTTTAAATTCAGCCTCGGGGTTATACCAATCTCCATTTGCCCATTCTCTCAACTTTAGCAAAATCAGGGAGCAGTCAAACACTGAAATTTCCTGGACAGTCTTGGCTTACAGCTGCTCCGATCTCTCCTGGCTGTTAACAGCCACTTCCCAGCACTCTCTAGCCAGAAATCACGGGTGGAGTGGTAATATCCCAAAGGGAGCCCTTCAACAACAGCATAGCATCTGCGACAGCCCACCCTTAAGGGGAAGGAAGCCCCTAGGATTTGTAAATGCCCATTGTTTGCAAAGCATAGCAAAAGTCAGAGGGTCCACAAACAATTAGAAAGTTCTATATAGCAAATTACACACCTGGCATGAAAATTGGTATGGTAGTCCCTAACCTAAGCACACAGCAGTGGGTTTTAGATAAATGGTAGGGTGAAAGGGAAGAGAGAAAGAGGGAGGTATGAATTAAAGTGAGCAAAAGAAACAAAAAAGGAAAAATAAATAGGAAAAGAGACAGATACAAAAAAAAAGAGAGGTAAGAGAGAAAGGAAGAGAAGAGAAGAAGAGAAGAGAAGAGAAGAAGAGAAGAGAAGAGAAGAGAAAGAGAAGAGAAGAGAAGAGAAGAGAAGAGAAGAGAAGAGAAGAGAA
>QUSF01000179.1:274281-288796 GCA_003676055.1 Chloebia gouldiae | reverse complement strand
GAGAAGAGAAGAGAAGAGAAGAGAAGAGAAGAGAAGAGAAGAGAAGAAGAGAAGTAGGAGAAAAGAGAGAAAAAGAGTGAGAAAATACCTTACCAGCCCTAGTTCCAGCACTGATCCCGATGATGGGATGTTGATCCTGGTTTCAGAGTTGATGCAGCTGTCTTGATCTGGTTGATGAGACGTCCAGGGTTCTGAGGATGCTGCCTGGGCATATATAGGCAGATTTCCCCACCCCAAAAATGGGTTTCTCGCTTTCCATGTAAATTAGTTCTCATGCGCAGTCCGTTCTTTCAGACCTTTCTGGAAATGGGTTGGAGGGCTCTGGGGGTCTTGGGTGGTCTTAATCTCACTCTATAGTCCATGCCCACTTCCTGCCACTCATTCTTGCACTGTGCTGTGTTATGGTTGTTTGTCACAGAAAAATGCCCTATCTCTGCTTGGCCCCCCTTCTGCAGCCAAAACTTGATCTTTCTCATGGCCATGTTAATAACAACAATCCTTGGTAATTCCCAACAAGTCTTGTCTGTTATTTCCAACAGACCTTGGTTTCCTCCACAGCCATCTGGTTATCTGGTGTTTGAGATACACACATTACCCCCTTAACTTCAGGGAATTGAGAACTCAAAAAAATCTCACTTTGGACTCTTGTTTAGAGGGCCCCAAAAGAGTGGGCTTTAGTTATGGTAGTTTTCTACCCTGGCTACAACTTAAGTTTCTTTGAAAGTTCAGTAACAGAAATATAATTCCACTTAGGTTGTTATTCAAGCAAGAAAAATAAGTTTTCAAGGCTGTTTGGTAAAAAAACAGGTCCCCCTTGGACACCTGTTAGTTCCTGGGAACAGAGAGTGTTTCTGATAAGCTTAAGAGAGGCTTAGTCTAGCTGCAGTTTGCCAAGGCCAAAGTTTAATAAGCACTTCTCAGAGTTCAGCCATGGGAAGGGGAGACATGCATCACCACAGTCCATCCCATAACTATAGCTTCTCTGCATCTTTATAGACCATCTATATATGCACAAAACACTGTATAAAAGGGGATCTAGAGGGACAGCACATTAGCACTGCTTGGGATTTTCCTTCCTGTTACATACACTGTCTGTGTAACCAAGAACCTAGGTTATTGGATAAAACCCAACTTTAAGGTCATGATACTTAATTAAAATGGTCTTTAAAAACATTCAATTTATGACTCAGACATACAGAAACTGCATGTAGTAAGGGCTGACATAAAGATAACTTTGGCTTAAGAGCCTGCAAAATTTCCTAGTTTCAGTTCACAGAATAAAAAATTAACAATATCATGTTCCAGGACTTATTTCAAAGTTAATTCTTTCCTTTCACATAACAATGAGGGGAAAAATCCACAGTCTTATAATGTCCTGATCTTTTAGAAACTCCTTTGCTGAATGATAATAAATAATTTTCAGCCTTGTGACACACAGTAACCTGAAACAAGGTCCTGAATCTCATAAGACTGCAGAGACATCTTCACATAGGAATAGGTGCAGCAGAAGTAAAGGTGTTTGTGGAGCAGGTGTCATTAACAAAGTCAGTGCAGACCCCAAATGAAGTAGCATACATTTTAAAAATGATTGACATCCTACTGATGCTTTGATGTAAATATATGATGACAAAATGACCAGAGACTGGAGATCGTTCTTCAATATGCTGCAATTCATCCACTGCAAGTTGAAAAATGTGCCCTTCTACCAGTAAGTACACTGTAAAAGATGCCTTTCCTGGCATCCATATTGCTTTGCTTATATAAAAAAAAAACACCCCACCCCCCCAAAAAAGCATCAAAACCCCCAAAACTGCTAAAAAAAGTGCAACAGCATTCCTGAACTCGGGCAGTACTGCAGTTTTCATTTCAGTTAAAATGTTTCACACAAGAAATCAAAGCAATCTTGCTGGCTTGCGTTCTTAATAAAATGCCATCACATTTTATCTGCTGCTAGTATTGCGAAGGCAAATGTTTGCTGTTACTTAAAATTACTTTAAACATCAGTAAAACAAACTGAAGGGAATGTGACTGCTGTGAATTACTATGGATCACAGGGAACACACATGCTCATATACACCTGGTGCTTTGTCTGCTGCATCACTTCCCAACTTTGGCTTATAAGCTCTTTATGTTGCCTTTGTAAGGACTTTTGTCTAAGGCAGACCAAAGCCAAGGGGAAGCCTGCTATCAGCTTCAAAGGTCGTTGAATGAAATCTGATTTCAGTCAAGTGAAAGTAATTTGACAGCAGATACCTTATTGCAAAAGGATAAAATACCCATGCACTTACTTCAGCTTAACTGTGCAGCATCTGAGAGGAAAGATTTGTTTGGCACTGAACAGTGCAAGATTGATTTACACTCTCTGCCTTCAAAGGAGCAAATTCAAGCTCCTGTTGTAGGACATGCAGAACCATGTCCCCCAAAAGGAGCACAGTTTAATCTGAACAATTCTGCATTTTCCTGAGTGCTGGAACAACATGGCCATCATCTGCTGTGCAATGTGAGGAGCAGAGAGGAGGCGAACATTACTTTTTCTGGACAGAGGATTTTCAAATTCATCCATGACCTCACTGTTCTTTGGGACAGCACAACCAGTGGGTAGATGGATTCACTGCTTTTCTGTATTTTTCACAGGTGTGCATCCAGAAAGACATTTCAAGCTTCAAACAGTGTGTGAGCAAAACCACTTTCTAAAAACTTAAAACGCAGCAAAAGTTTCATGCAGTGCTTGAAGCCTTCTGGTCTTCTAATCACAAGGAAAATCAGCAAGCCAGAAAACACAAACCCATGATAAATCATGTTTGATTTACTTCAGTACTCTGAAATAGAGAAGGTATGCTTAAATGACCATTCCTTTTAAGTCCTAGAAAAAACTTTCATTTGTTTCTACTTGTCAGGGGACTAATTTTTGTAAGTAAAGGTTGAAGATTTAAGAGAATACAGGCATATGGAGTGTATTTCACCACAAAAAGAGCTAAGGTTAACTAAAATAAAACTTTTCCTTGAATTATTTTTTCCTAAATATTTAGAGATGCAAACTTGAGAAGAGAAAGAATAAAGCTATTTTGGACAGTTGTGTGAGGATGAAGAATAAATTTTTCTGCTTCCAGCAAGTCATTTTGCATATATGTAAGCATGGACATTTTCTCAGGAGAAGCAGACCAGCTACATTATACAAGTAAGACAGGTGAAAAGTTATTTGAACATTTCTGGGTTTATTTTAGAAAACATGTTTAACTCCTCCGTTTCTCTCTCTCCCTTTCTCCACAAAAAAACAAAAACAAAAAAAAACCCCCACAAACCTAAACCCAAGCAACACAACAAAATACACCAGAAACCAGAGAAACAAAACTAAAACAAAATAAACCCCCACATGTTCTGTCTGAGATCAAGGCTTTTGCTGATGCCAGCTTAGAGCAGCTTCCTCCAGCAGCTGTGCAGGCTCTGGTACTGACTTGGTCTCTCTAACAGGCTGCCCCAGTCACTTGGCATCTTGCTGGGAGGCAGAGGCACCTGGGAGGTCTTCTGGAACTTTCTTTCACTGAGTTTCCTTCCATAGGCAAGGCCTGCCACCTCCATTTTTAAAAGACAAAGTTGCTTGTTCACTTCTTTCATGTCTTTTGAGACAAGAGGGGAAGACCACCCCCAGACTGTAGGGGTATCTGCACCCTCCAAGGTGAAGCAATTTCTTGTAGGAGATACAAGGCTGACAAAGCTGTACTCATATGAAGTGTAAATGATTGGCAGAACCCCAAGAACTGGAGAATATTTTGTCCAAAAGGAAATAAATAACAAAATAAGTTCTTTGGTAAGTGCACATAAAACCACCAAAAAAAAAAAATCAGCACATCCATATGATATCTGTCAGCACCAGATTTTGTCGTTATTAAGTTAGTTGAATATTGCATTTATTATGTTGATGGAGTTCAGAGACAGCTGCCAGGCCTTAATCCAGGTTCATAAATAGTACCATTGTGGCCTCTGAGCACCCAAATGTTACACCCCTAGGATGGCATTTGATTTTTCAGTCTCTGCTCTTCTAGTGTAAACTAGTGAACAGTTTTTCACATCTTCTCTTCACCTGGCTAAAGAGCTGTTCAAGATGTAGCACAGAGCATCTCACTGAATGCGAGGCAGTGTTCATCCTTTGCTGTCCTGCAGGCACACAACCTTCACAGCTCTGTCTTAATCTTTCCACGTGTACATTACCACATCCCCTGAAGGAACCTCTGCCATGCCCCAGAATTTTTAAGTGCCTGCTTTGCCACTTTAGGTATAGTTGGAAAGAAACCATGAGGAGCAGGCTCTCCTTTCAAAAATAACCAATCTACTGATAATGCTCCTGATTTTGAGCCGATGTCTTCATTTACTTCGCCATCATTTCCTGCGCACATTCTGCCACCTGAAATGCCCGCTCAGGTTCCAGGCTTTCCCAGCAGTGCAGATCTGCCTTGTTAACACCTTTCACTTCAGGGTGACAAACCAAAGATTTGAACCAGCTAAAGGGCAATTCAGTGCTGTGGTGGTTGACCTTGGCACCCTCCAAGGTGCTCCATCTCTCCCCCTATTCAGTGGGGCAGGGTGAATAAAATATTAATATAAACTCATAGATCTCTGAGACTGGTAATTTAATAAAGTAAAGCAAAGGTAGCACATGAAAGCAAAGGAAAACAAAAACATTTACTCTCTACTTCCCATCTTCATGCAATAGCCAGCTGCTTTCTGGGAAGCAGGGCCTCAGAACATGCAATGGTTGCTCCAGAAGACAAACCCTTTAAAAACTAATGTGCACCCCTAGCTCCTCCTTTCTCTTGGCTTTTATTGCTGAGCATGAAGTGACACAGTATGGAATATATCTTAGGCCAGCTTCATCAGGAGTCCTGGTGACATCCCATTCCAACCCCTTGCCCACCCCTAACCTAAGAGCCTCAGGGTGGATGGATTGAAGATAGTGCTGTTCAAACACAGCTTGGCAGTAGCCAAAACCAAATGTGTTACCAGCACCATTCCCCTAGAAAAATCACAGCACCGTGAGCCCTAATCCCATCCCACCCATCTCTGAACTTACAGGACTTACTGACTAACTGGTTTGGTTTTGTCCATTTGTCCATTTTGTCCATTTGCCCATTAGCAATTACAATATTTTCATTATCTAGACATTGTTGCAGATGCCACAGAGCAGGACACTCAACACTGGTTTTACTCAAACTGTAACTAACCCAGGGCAATGTGCACACCAGTGAGCTACTGTGCTGATTTTTCACAATTGCCCTGCAGTGTCAGGTGTACTTGTGGTGTAGGGGACCAAAGGGTGCTGAAAAGGGTGGTGAATAACATGGCTAAAAATTCAGTGAAAAAACATAGCATTTTGGGGCATGGCAACACATATAGGGTAATGCTGCATCCTACACAAGAAGTTTTAAAAGCTCTTTTCTGACCCATAGCTATGAATGGGTTGCCCCCAAAAAGGCTCTTTTGCCTAGTATACAAGAGACCAATACACACATGGAGTCAAGGTATTTGATTAATTGACAGTTCTGTGTGGAAGGAGGAGCTGGGTGTCAAATCCACAAAGCCAGCACCAGCAGCAAAACTTTTCATTATTTATTCATTTTTAGCAAAGAAAAGCATTAATGTTCATTGCAATCAGTGACAGCCACCTTAGAAGATGGAGAATGGAGAAAACATTTTGTAGAGTTTTGGTTTTGATGTTAACTTGATAAATGGGATGAGGTTTGTTTTATGCTGATGTTTTTAGGACTTTGTATAGAGATCTAGGTATTTAGAAAAAGTGTAAATTTGGAACAGATATGGTGACACCATGTATGCAGGTGGAGGAAAAGAGGTAAGAGATTGTATCCTGCATAGAGGATGAATCAAAAGGATACAGATCAAAACAATGAACACTTGGGAAATAAGAATTTTAGAATTTTAGTCCTTTTGTGGGCTGGACTCGGGGACATAGTCAGCCAGTGATACCAGGCACTTCTAAAACAAACAGTGCCAGTTTTTGCATATGCCCCTTTTACTGCTTCAGATTTGTTGGACTGGAAATTATCTGTTGGTTCATACTGAGAGAGTTCTGAAGGAATATATCAGCTTTTGGAAGCTGCTGCACTGACTCATAATCCTAACTGGGCGTGGGGACATGCAATCTATATTGAATATATTTTTCTGTGCAAGAGAAGAGATTGGTGTTAAAGAAGGTAAAAGAAGAGGAATGTGCAGGGGGTTTGGGGTCTAAAAGATACACACACACACACACACGGCCTAAATCCATGTGCTGTTTATATGCAGGAAGGATAATTTAGAAAATGTAAATTTTATGATGGTGGAGAAATTTTACAAGTACAGGGGGATGGAGAAAAAAAAATCAGGGAATGCCCAGCAGATCCCCTAGTTACAATAAAATCAGTAAATGGAACAGTAGATTTTTGATTGACAGCAGAGCCACACATTCAGGGAAAAAAAAAAACTCAAACCAAAACAAACAAACAAAAAAAAAACCACATGTGCAAGGGTTTGTTAAGTTACAGCAGTGATTGTTAGGGCAATGGGAAAAAAAGAGTTTTACAGACATTCTTTCAACTCACAGAGAGTGAATTATTAGAGATACCAAACTGACTCACACGTTTCTGTATGCCAGAAGGTCCCTTCCTTTTGTTAAGACAAAATTTAAAATGCAAATTAAGTGCTCAAATAACTTATTTTTGAAAAATCTGTACAGTTGCACATCCCAAAAGAAAAGGCATGAAAGACTCAAATCTGTCTTCTAATGAGCCAGACCTCATGAGATCCTGAGCATGATATCCTGGATATGGTATTGAATGTTGCTTAGGTGAATTTAATGTCAGTAAAAAAGTTCTCAGGAGTATGGGCTGGTAGAGGATTTAAGAGAAATAAACCAAGTAAATGTGGAAAAGTACTTATTTGACTGTTTTAGATTTAAAAGGTGTTTTCTTTTGTATTTCAGTGAATGAGCAGAGAGAAGCTCTTTTATTTGAGATGGAAAAATCCAAAAAGATAAAGATAAGTGCAGCTATGCTGGAGAGTGGCACCACAGAAATTATTAAAAAAATCACAAAAACAATAAAAAACCCCCAAAATATTCTCTGCTCCCTTTAGTAATATATTTGAAACAGATTTGGAACAATGGTAAGGTAACATTAAAAGTGTAGTTGTATTGCAATGTGTGGATGAAAGATCGATTGGCAGAAACACTGAGACATTAAAAAAATGCAATTTCAGAAGTTTGGTGGACTGCTTTGTTTTGAAAGCAATGGGTTAAAAGCAGAAGACTATCAAGGAGGATTGTAAATCATTCAAGTGACCTTGCATCTGGGAATAATCCTTGATAAGCCAGTGTGAACAACAGCCAGTGATCCTCTGGCATGGACTGAGCATAACAGTGTTTGTGTGTGAACCTCAGAGTTTGCTTTGAGAATCCCTCCGTTAAGTGAGAAAAACAGAAATAAATTTACTCTTTGTGTTTTAGCCATGGGTTTGTGGCTGTCCTGACTACCTGTGCCAGCTCACATACTGTGAATCAGTCAGGTCTCACGAAAATGATGGAAGAGGAAACTCAGATGTTATGACAAGCAGTACCAAAGGACATGCTATAGAAGCAAAGATGCAGTTCCATGCAGCTATAATAACAAAGCAAAGCCCTATGGGAGAGGGGGAAAAGTGGAATAACTTCAGGAGAAATTGGTTTCTCTCATTTTACCTAAAAGTGGATATTGTAAGTTAATTTATACTTTTTCAGGATGGCCAGGGGAATTCTCTTGCAACACCAGTCAAACCAGGCAGGTTGTTGAAATTTTACTGGGGTAAATAATTCCTAGATTTGGAATTCCAGAGGGTTTCTCTTCCAACAAAAGGCCTTATTTCACCATAGAGGTGCAGGGACTGCCTAAACTCATCCAGTTTAAGTGGGATTTGCACAGCACTTGGAGACCACAATGTACTGGAAAGGAAAAATGGATGAATCATACTATCAGAAGAAATTGCAAAACTGTGTCAAGAAACCCACATGAAGGAGGAAGATGTATTTCCCATTGCTTTAATAAGAATTTGCATCATCCCATGTCCTTGGCAGGGGTGAAACCATTTGAAATTCTGAATGACAGGTTGTGTCCAGTCAACACTGTGGTGATGAAAGGTGATCAAATGCATGTGAAAGGTGATGATGTGTTGAGAAATTATCTGTTGTCTCTCTTGTGGGTTTTGTCCTCTCTGTATAGGCATCTTAACCAGCAGCCATCTGCAGCTTTCAACCAGGAGGTTGAAAGGCACAAGTTTATGTGTGAATGTGGAAAGATGGAACCTTACTAAAAAAAAGTGAGAAGCTCCTTATGCTGTCTTATTGAAGAAATATACAGCTGCAAAGCTAAAAAGAATTAATTCCTGGATTCATTGCACTCAGGTAAAAAAGGACCCCAATATCTCAACAGGGTAAGTGGTTTTCACAACAACATTAACTACAAGATCTGAAATACAACTGACTGAAAATCTTAAATGAATTGCACTTGGGCCGAAGAAAGCACTGGGAGCATTTAGATTGTCCACAGGGACTTATATTACTATTAATAGGCATTTATCATTGTGGATTTTTTTTATTGCTGAATAGATCTGGAAATTCGAGAACTTAATGTTTTTATAATATGTTGTTTTTGCCTCAAAATAAAACAGGCATATCTGGTCCTACAACTTATCCAATCATTTGGGGCAATGCACAGCTTTAGCAGTGCTAAACACTCAGGCAACTCTGAAAATGGCTATATGAAAGAATTACACCTGTAATGGTTTTACTGAAATTTGGAACTGGTTGGCATCCTGGTTCCCTGATCTGAATTTATGGGTCAAGAAATTTTTATCTCTGTTACTTAAAGTATTGGTGGTGTTTGTTTGCATCTATGGAATTATCCAGTGTATGTGTATATGGCAACTGGGGATATTGGAATCAGAAGGGTAAAACTAGTCTGAGAAATTGATCAGAAGAATCTCAAAGAGAAATCATTGCAAAATGTGGTATATGTAAAAATTTCCTTAAGAAAGGATATCCTTAATGTTTGATCTCAAAGTACTTTCAAGTCTAATCAATTAAAAAAAAAGGAGATTTAATCTGTGGAACAGAAAGCAGACAACAAAGAGCTAAGTGATGTCCAGGTGTTGGAAAGGCAGGTTACTTGCTGGCAGAATTGCCTCATTAAGGTCTTGATGGGCTCCAGTGACCTCAGACACAGGGGAGGTTAGCAAGGCTTGGGAAGAAGGATGTACCACTGATGGTGGACACAAATAATGCAGAATTTTTGGGCACCAGTATATTTGGCAGAACCCCCAAGGAAAGGAACAAACTGATAAAGCCAATGCAGCAACAATGCAGGATCAGCTCCAGTGGGGTAAAAGGTAATTCCAGCAGAGGCAGATCATGACCACCCACTCAAGAGACCACTGACTGAAAAGAAAAGACTGAGCCTGCAAACTAATTAGCATGAGAAGTGAAAGGATCATTACCCAACAGCAGAAAGAATACTAATTGTGAAGATAACTTGGTAACTTCTAGTGAATGAACACTAATTTCTTTGTTTACTAAAATATATAAATACATTAAAAAGTTTAAATGAAAAGTTGAAATTAAAAATTCTGGTACTTATCATTCTGGCTTTGTGAATATTCCACTTAGCCCCCCCTTTCTGCACAGAACTATAAATAATTACCTTCACTCAGTGCATGGATCACCCTCTTTTACCTTCAGGAGGATGATCCATGCACTGAGTGAAGGTAATTATTTACAGAACCTGTTTTCAATAGCCAGTTTTGAAACAACAAAGTGATGACAATCATGAGTGGAAATATAAGATTGCCAGTGCTTGCAAATGTGGCTGTCAGATGCAGTGGAGAAGCTTCCATAATGCAATAAAAATAATCTCTTTGGACTATCCTTCGCCTCCACTTCACAGAATCACAGAATGACTAGTTTGGAAGAGACCTTAAAAATCATCGAGTCCAATCCATGCCCTAAACACCTTAACTAAAATCCCATAAATCCTCACCAGCAAACCTAAAATTCTGCTGATGGAATGAATCTGTACACTCAGCTTCCAAGCAATACTCAGAATAAAAGTAAATGACAAAATAGTACCCCTGGGGGAGCACTTCATGTTAGTACTGTGTTTTATCTCAATTGTTTGTTTCTATTTTCATTTTTCTCATCTAGCTGCAGGGAAAGCTCCAGTAGCATAGAATCATCTTTTCTGTCCACACAGAAAGCAAACTTTCAAAACAAGCATGTCTGGTTAATTTAAATAATTATTATGTTTCATTCCAAAATTTATTTTGTGTACACCAATTAAAAATTGATTGTCTTTATTAATAAAAATACTCCATTGCATCAAAGCATATCTAGTATACAACAACAGAAATTTATATATTCCTGCAGAAATATTCAGTTTGAAATAGAAGAGGAAAGCATTTTCCCAGGGAAATGTCAAAATTTTTAAAAGTTCTAGATCTCATTTTCAAGTCCTTGCATTACAGGATATCACTTTATTAACCTCAGACATCTCAAAATAATTTGAGTAACTACTGCCTCTGCAGCCCCAGTCTTCCTCAGCTAGGGATTCTGAAGAAAATAAGAAAATTGCATGTTGAATTGACAGCCCTCCTTCTCTTTTTCTCACACTTTTTTCCCTTTCATTCCTGGATTTTCTCTTTGCCATGGTCTGAGAAACGCTGCACAGTAAATATCCTTCTGCCAAATTCTTCCACTGGAGATGATTGTGAATCCCTGAATCCCTGGAGACTTGCTGTGAAGCTTTCCATTGCTGTTTCTCAGGGACCAGGAAATCTTGGTGGCATAAATCATCTACATTTTACAGATTCCTGGACATCAGGGATGCAAGTTCCAGGAGACAGGAGGGGGAGAGGTCTTCCTTCATTTTTCAAAACCTTGAAGTAGAATATAGTTATTAATGGATTTCCATTCCCTTTCATAGTGGAAGAAGCCTTTAAGGGAGCATGTTTTGCATTCAGATTAGTACAAGATCTGTCATTAACTGATATAGGGAGAGACTGCTTTTTCACTACATCTGCTGTGGCTATTATTTTTAATTACACTCCCGCAGCTGTAAATTGGTTGTGATTTGTAACCACAATATTTTAAAACAGAAGGTGAAACATGTCATATAGAGAACAGTTAGGAAATACTAAGACATTGGTACCAACAGGAAATAAAATATTCACCCTAAACACCAGATTTGGTATTATAAAGGTAAAACAAACAGCATGTGAAAACATCACCAAATGCAGACTAAATTAGAAATTAAATTATGTATGATGTGTGAGCAGGCAAGATGGGGTACCTACTGGATTTCACTTCCCTGCGAATCTAGACTTAGTGCCTGGTAACTGGAAGTGATGCTAAAATACCATTTATACCACTATCCTTTCCCTTTTATTTCTGCCCACTTTGGAAGCAATTTGAAACTGGATCAGTTCAGTATCTTTACCACTGGACACACCTGGGAAATACTTCAATAAAAAGCACATGGTATGATTTCAGGGATCCACTTTCTGGATGATCTTTCTGGATTTTATGAGATCCAAATGACTGATTCATCCAAGAGAGCATTCAGGACTATAAAGAAACAACAGAATTTTCAGTCTTATCAGGGAAAGATTTTAAAACTGTATGTTCAGCCACACTTGCCAACAATGACTTCTGATATGTTCAGCCACACTTGCCAACAATGGCTTCTGATATACCATACCTGAATACAGTCTTATTTTCAGAATCACTGTGTTCACCTGGGAAAGGTCCAGCATTCTAGGACTCTGTTTTTCTTAGTTAAACTTCACATTATTCTTTCTTCTAGGGAAAAAAAAATTACTGTTGTTTCATGGCCACACATAAAAGATTTTTTTTTTCAAAAAGAGGTTTTGACAGCAGACCATATAGCCATTTTGCATGGAAACCTCCTCATCAAACTTCTGATGCTTCCTCCCTCTTAATGAAGATGAAATGAGATGGACTTGTTATGTCCAGACTGGGTGAACTGAAGCACAGATCTGAATTTTGGAAGACACTTAACTCTGACTCACAGAAGCTTAGGCCTTTTTTATTTCTTTGTTTCACCTTTTTTGCTTCTTTGTTTTATCATTTGTTTTTCAAGTAGTTTAATAGATAAACTTTTTAAAGCCCTCAGGGCAAAGTACTAATTTATATGCTGACTTATATGATTCAGGTGGCTATGGTATTCTTAAATCAACTGTATGCTCACCAGGAATGCATCACACTTCTCTTGACCATGCTATGCAAGCTCTAAACATCGAGCTAGTTTTTTTTTTTGTTTGTTTGTTTGTTTTTTGTTTCAGTCAATGGTTATTGAATCTGGTCAGCGACTACCAGTACCACCAAGCATTTACTAGAGTTTACTCTGTAAATACAGATGAGCAATGAACCACAATGCTGGATTCAATCACACAATAACACAGGAAAAGTTCAAATTTGATTCAGGCTTTGCCACATGAGTCCTATCACATCTGGCAAGGGAATTAAACAATATTTCTACACACAAAGTTCAAAGTCTCTTAGCTGAGGCCTAAAGAGCATTCACTGGAGTTTTTATTTTCTTGCAGAAAAAGCCAAACCAACCCAAAACCAAACAAATGAAAAAAGCACCTTCCTTGTCGCAGAATGGATGTGTTTGGGTAGGAACACTGGAAGCCATCTATTCTAGCCTCCCTCCAGCAGGATCTCCTGGAGCATGTTACTAGGGGTTGTGCTTCAGATGGCATTTGCATCTCTTTTTCATTCACAGAGGTGATGAGCACACACTGAAAGGCTGAGAGAAGTATCAGAAGTTCATTAACTGTGTTAAAAAAGATAGAAGGTCCCATATCACTTGCTCTGACACATAAAATCGCAAAACCATAGCAACATGGGACGGTTTGGGTCAAAAAGGGACCTTAAAGACCATGTAATGGCAAGCCCCCTGCCATGGGACACTTTTCACTAGAGGAGGTTGCTCAAAGCCTCATCCAACCTGACACTGAATGGTGTTTGAGAGCAGGCATATCAGAGTTATAATGAGTTTTGTGTGGCTTGCCAGCCTGCCGTGTGTCAGTGTCCTCGGAGGCTGTGGCTGCCCTGCATGTGGCACTGATAGTGTCGGGGGTGACACCACATGGATAAATGTTTCAGACACCTCCCGGCCCAGGTTCTTACTGCTCTGCAGAGCTTCCCTGTTGAAATGCTGCCAGCCTAGGCCACAGGTGGTGCATGCAGCTGGAGGATTGGCAGTGAGGATGGACCTCTGGCCGTGAGGCTGTGACTGCCTGCAGCAGCCTCAGACCCAGCCGCTTTCCATCTGCCAGGGGCAGCCTCGATGGCAGGAACTGCAACAGCGATTCCTTGGGAAATAACCAATGGTCCCATATGGAGCATATGGAAACAAGGAATGGAGGGAGTTGAGCTGGGGCTGTACAGAGCCCTAAGCTGGATGTCCCCTACCCATTTTTCCTCTGCCACATCTAGCCTGCCCCTCTGGTCCAGCCCTGAATGTTTGAGTTTACCTCACTCTGTAGAGCATCTGCCTGTTTTCATGGGGCAGTTTCATTTGCTGTTAATACAATTCTCCAGCCTATTTGATTTTTTTTTAATACCTGCTTGGCTGGGCACTGCAGAATTCAGCAGTCAGAGCTCTGGCAAACTGGAGACAGCTTTCATTTTTTTCTGATAGCTGAGGAGAAGGGAAGGGTGGAGCAGCTGTAGAAAAGGGGATCACATAGAATGTTCCACTGACTCCCAGTTACTAAAAGACTGTAGTACACCTTCAGTCAATATAGCTACAAAGAGGGTAAAAATAATAAGGGGAGTTTTATTGGAATGATTCTCAATCCCTTTCAGAATTTAAAGCATCAGATACTCATGAGCTTGATGGTACAAAAAGAGACTTTGGGAAAAAATAGTGCTACATGCAAGTTTCGCATTCACAAGATTTATCAATGATGCTCCAGAGCTATATTAAAGGGATAAAAGAAAAAACAAAAACACCCAAACCCAACACCAAAAACCCCACAACCATTTCCCCTGAAAATAACCAGAAAAAGCATATTTTTTTAATCTGAAGAAGTGATAAAACCAATTTAAACTGTGATTCAATGGTTTGTCTGTTTAGCATAGGCATGAAAAATATTTGCACAACAATTTTTGCACAAAAGCATGTATATTAATTTAGTTCTCAAGCAGTGACCCACTACATATTGCAGTCCAGTAGACTTCCTATAATAGTCCAAGCCAAATTCGAAATTTACAATTGAAGGGAAAGGGAAGGTGAAAGGGAAAGAAAAAGGAAAATGGAAGGTGAAAGGGGGAAAGGGGAAGAAAAAGGGAAAGGGAAAGGGAAAGGGAAAGAAAGGAAAAGGAAAAGGAAAAGGAAAAGGAAAAGGAAAAGGAAAAGGAAAAGGAAAAGGAAAAGGAAAAGGAAAAGGAAAAGGAAAAGGAAAAGGAAAA